>CM062652.1:7589941-8189941 GCA_031772095.1 Zeugodacus tau
TTACAGTTACGCTGTTAAATGGCAAATCTACAAAAGCGAAAAGAAAGACAACTATAAAGAGAATTCTGAACTTGTACAACAACAATAACACAAAAGAAGCTACACTTTTTACAAAAATAAAAATAAAAACAAAACCAAAAATGAAATGAAAAACAGTAAATATATTGAATAAAAATAACATCATTAAAAAATATAATTCAAAAATAATTTAGTTGTAATTTATTTATATCGTTAAAAAAACAAGAATACACAAACAACACCAACACTACAGCAAACAAAAACTTAGTGAAACAAACACACACCGCCACATATAGACACACCCAGTTAAAATGCATAGCTGCAGTTAATGCGCAGTCACTATGTCAACTCAAAAGTATTAGCCGCGAAATGACACTTTTTTACTAAAAACAAAATAAATTAATAAATGAAGCAACAACAGCTATGAAACATAACTCGCAGCGATCAATAAACACAAATATTGTAATTAACCATATGTTTTTAAAAAAATCAAATATTCAAACTGTTCAAAAACTTATACTTTCATTGTTGCCAGATGTTAGTGATTGCAAAAAAAAAGAAAAACTACTTTCAGCCCAAAACAAAGCAAAAAATTTTATGCAAAAAATAGTAAAAAAAAAACAACAAAAACTTTCATAAATCAAAGATGAATTCATTTTGCTTAAACGCAATTGGCTGCCTTGAAGCTCTTACATACAGAAATTTGCTGAAAATAACTACTCTTATAAAAATATGTAAATGTTAACCGAAATGATCAATCTCATACTCAAGAATGCAGTATTTACTAGGCAATAAATTCAAATAATTAAAGAAAAAACTACAAGCAGACATACATATATACATACATATTCTCAACAAACACACACACACACTTACATTTACATTTACATTTACATAATACATACATATAAACATACGCTTAACTTATTATCATTGCATGTTTTATTGTAGTAAATATATATATATATATATATGATCATAATAAACAAAAATAAATTCAAAAGAAAAAAAAAACAACAAAAAGCATATATATAAATGAAATGATTATGACTATTGAAGAAATACAGTTATGATATGTCAGAAAAAAAAACTACAAAAGTTCTGTGGTCTTTTTGTATTAGCGCTTTGAGCTTTGTTTTTAGCTGGAAACCTAGGCGTAAGTACAGTAAGTACAAAACAGTTGCTGCACAGTGCTGTCATATCTAAATTGAAACCACAAACTGAGTAAATAATTAGATAGTATTTATCTTTAAAGAAATATCAGTAGGATACCTTTAAAAAATATACATTGGACAAGCAGTACTTACCTCGAAGAATCTCAAGATCATCTATTATCTCAATTCAAATCTCTATGTTTTCAAACCTTTTTTATATAAAATATGGGTCGTCAACTGATTTGTTTGGAATGGAAATCGGTTAAAATCAGTAACTCAATCATCAGCTAAGATATTTAACCCTTTCGACCCCTACGTTGCCTGTGAGCAATTTCACCAGTTTGATGACTTAAAGCAAAAGCTGTGTTCAATGTTTTAACTTGATTTAAGTGGCTACTTATAGATTAATATATTAAAAATGTAAATCAAAACAGGTAACAACATTCTTTACCGTTATTCTTATAGTTTTTTTTTAACATAGTGCATTTAAGTCGTTGATAATTTGTGAACGAAAATTTGCAAACGTTTGTTTGAATCGATCCAATCATTATAATAATTGAATTCAATGAAAAAATGAGTATGCATTTTTGTTCGAAATGTATTATAGCATTTTTTCATGAATTCAAAATCAAATCTTCGCTTTATGATTTTTGTATACCATCATGCCCCAATGTTCCTCACAAGCAATCTTCTGTAGCGCCCATAATAAAAGGCGTGGCTAGGTAAAATTTTGTTTGTAATCTCTTTTTGGCATTCTTTTATGGTCCCAATGGAGAAAAAGATTTTAAAACCACAGGAAAAAAGTCGGAGTCGAAAGGGTTAAGTAACCTATAACTCATTTAGTACCGCTGATGTGAGATAACTCTCGCCTACTACGCCTAAATGGGATTCTTCCTCTCTGCAGTTTACTTTATACCTTACATCGATGAGTATGTGAACTGGCGAAATATAATATTAACAAGATATTTTTCGAGCAAAATACGATTTGATGTCTACAATGGGAGAAATTTATATAGACGAGCTATTAACGCCTTTTAAACAAGATGGTGAGATTGTTCCAAGAATGGCTTTATGTTGGTTGTTGCGGTATCAGCAAATAATGTTATAATATGGTTCGATTCGTGTGTATCATGGATGTATCGTAATAATATAAAATCAGCATAATGAGAATTCGGATCTGAAATGGATGGAATTAAGGCAAACTTTTCATTAATGATGAGTACAAAACATAGATTATATTATTTAAGGTGACTACCATTGAGGACTCGATACAGCGGTTAAAGATAGGTTTTGCTTTAAAATCTGCCACAGCCTAGAAGAACACGAACGATTCGTCGTGAATTGTCTTGATGAAACTTCACTTTCTTCTGCGAATGTACTCTCTTTAGTGATTTCGACATTAAAACTTTCGAATAAAGCTGCATTAATTAATAAACTGTTGATGAATTCAGAGAATTAAAAGACTTTACCAGTGTGACACTTTCAAAAACTATTTTTTTTTAACTATTCGATAGTTGATGCTTTTGAAAAATATCCTGTGAAAGTGATAAGTGCGTTTCTGGAATAGTTTTTGAATGACAGTGTTTTAAAAACCGACCGTTCAATGGTATAATCCGCTATAGTTGTAACTTCTCGAAACGATATTTTTTTAAATTACTGGCATTATAACTTCAAAGAGGAAATTGAAACTGAATTTGAATTTCATAGCTTGAAACTTGTCAATTTAGCATTGAAAAACTACCATTTTTTAACCCAAAAAAGGATTTTTTTCAGAACTGCGCCATTTTGATAATTTAGATCATTATTTAGGAAATAACTTCAAGTTGAAACACCTTTTGGATTTTATTGTTTCACCTATGTAGTAATTCCGCCGGAATCATGTCAGCAGTTGTGGAACTTTTCTTCTGCAGCTCCGAAAAATATGTACAAAAAAACTTCAAAGCTTTCTATCGAGTATTTTCTCTTAAAAAAATCGCCTAATTTTTCAATGCTTTCAATTTTTCAATTTTTTAATTAATTCTTGAGCATCCCACAACGTTGATGCCGTGGCTTTATCAGCTGAATGTCGTGTCTTTTCATGCCTTGAAATCGAATAATACATTCATGCTACTCAATATAGTATTCATTTTAACATATATTCCTCGATCCTATAAAATTTTATCAAAAACTCTACCCTAGTATGTAAATAAAAAAATGCAATAATTTTATGTATTTTTTTTCAATTCTTAATTACATTTATTTATGCATTTCATTGCGTTTAAATTAAATATGCTTTACGTAATAATATCATACAATAATTGTCCAGATATTGTAACCGTGCAACGCTGGAACGTAAGTAATATACACAGAGAATATATGTGGGTAAGTATTATTTATGCTACCCATTGATCCGATAAGTTTGATATATTTTTTGTATACATATAACTATTTATATATATATATTTTTTTTCGATATAAAAAAACTAGCATTAAATGATTTTGTGTGTTGTTTTATGTGTATTTCAATGAACTTAAGCTACAAACTTATTAACTTATATTTTATTCTTTTACATCTTACAGCAAAATATTTTTATGAGAATGTCGTATTGCGTTTTGTATATGTATGTGTATGTATGTTTTGGTAACCTAAAAACTAATTATTATTTATTTCAAATATAGCCGTGTGTTTGTCTGCTGTATATATAATATACAAATTTCTTTTAAATACATAACTACTAACTACATATTTTCAATAAAAATTAATTTATGGTTTAAATAAATATATAACAAAATAATAATAATAAAACAATAATCGCAATCACTGGTTGAGTATTTCTTTTTTCATTAAATAAATTTTAAATACCAGCGGTTTGAGAGATTCGAGAGTATATAAATATATACAAATAAACTAATAATATATATATAATAAATAAAAAAACGACAAACCCAAAATTTTATATAAATAACAGCTAAAGTGCTCCGAATTTTGTGCAATTTTTATTTATTAAATGCCTTCTTTTCTACTGCGATGTCACGTAAAGTTCCGCAGCATATCATTTTTATCTTAAAACAAATACGAATACATTACTAATTTTATTTATAAATATAAACAATAATAGTTGACCTAAATTTTAACTAAAATTATGGCATAAGAAGCTGAATGGAGTTACACCTTTGGCAGCGAAAAGCTGCTCACTTTCTGCGCTATCTGTATTTTACATAAAACTACTTTTTACTACCTCTCATTACCCTTTTCTTTTCCCTATATTACTTTTACTTTACTTTACAGTTAGCCAACTAAATTCGAATAAGCTCCAAACTATGGTCGAGGCACTCTTTACGTTTACGTTTCGATAAGGTGGTTTGGGGGTTAGTTGAAATGAAAATGCAAATCAGGCCTTACGCATACTAAATAATTGCGATTATGTAAATGCAAATGAGTAGTTTATGTAAATGTTGTCTTAAATTTCTAAAAATGCAGTTGATACGATGTTCTGGCAAGATATTTAGGTGGTAGATTCGAAAGGCCGAAGAGGATTATTTGGAAAAGTCTCATTTCACTCAATTTATTTGTTATTATTTACTGGAAAATTATAAATTAAATGTTAGCCACTGTGTGCACAAAAAGCTTTGTGTACTCCACATAAAAACTTTAAAAAGCTCTCACTTTCGGTGGTAGAGTTGACTTCCAAAGCTTACTATGATTACCATGTAGCCATTTTTATATCGTTACATTTCCGGAACGTTTTAAAAGCAAAATTTTGTGCTGAAAGCTTGTGAAAGTCTCGGAGCTTTTTATATCCTGTTAGCATAAAAGCTTAAAAGCTCATAATTCATGTAATCTAAGAAAGTTCTTGTACAAGTAAAATTTTATCAAAACTCATATTTGAATTCCAAATAATTCTCTTCGGCCTATTTATTTTCTTATAAAGATAAAGAATCGATTTTGGGTGATTTCAAATTTTTTGCCGCCCACGAACACTAATAATTAATTATATTAAAATTTATGTGCTGTCTTTTTATGTTGCTTCAATTTAATACTTAACATTGTACATCGATACATAAAAAATTCAGTCTGAATTACGAAAATATACATTAATATCATTTTAATATCCACTTGGCTTCCGACAGTTCTAATAGCCTTCAAATGAGTTTCGTATAAGATTTTTACATAAGAGTAGTTATTTTTAAATTAACTTAAGCTAACCTACACTAACAACTAAATGCATTTCATACAAAAAATCTATGCTAATGAAGTGGAAAAAATTTAATGTTATTTTTAATTTAAAAATTTCAACTTTTTTAATTTTTTTTTTTTCGAGCTGCAAGTTGAAATGAGAAAAAAATTGTCCATCATTTCAACGTTTTACTGTTCTAAATTTTAACATTTTATGTTATTTTTAATTTTTTTTTATTTTTCAAAATATCAATACTTTCATTTAATACAGCTAATTTTGTATAGTCTATTTGAATTTCGAGTTTTTCGCTTTAACAGTTTATTCGTAGCTTTTTTATCATTTATTTTAGTTTCTTCTCGTCATAAGTATATTTGTGAAAATATGTTTTGTTTCTGATTTTACCTCCTCTTTTTGCAGACACTTTAACTCAGGTTCAATATTGATGCGTTACATATATATTTAACCGCACGAATAGCCGCTAGGCGTCATGTCTGAACGCTCTTCGCGACACTTCTTCATCTTAAATGTTTTCCTATATATTTATATATGTATTTCTTTCGATAACTCTATTGCTTAAACAACTAAATATTTACAAAAATAATCCTCAGCTGATGCTGTGTCTCAAGCGATAACTAATAAATGCAAGTTTGGTAGCTCATGATATCTCTTTAAATTTTTATAAATAAATACATTTTTATTTTCTTCCACAGTTTACAGAGAAGTGTTGAAATGTTATTAGGGATCTTAGAATACAGTTGAAAAATGAATCTGGTGGATTTACAGCTTGTTTGAGTTTGTGTAATTGATTTAAGATTGCCCTTGAGTGAAGTATTTTAAAAATCTGATAAGGAATATTTCAGTTTCTGTATCTCATAGTATCGAATGGCAGATCGTATTGAAATGTTGCAGAAAATTTGCGGAGAATTTGAGATTTGAATTTCTTATAATGAGATCAAGCTGGGTATTCACTTCTACTCTCTTTCTATCTCTCTGTATAAAGTTCATATCCAAAAGTTCAGGAATTTGAGTTCCGGAACTCTGGAACTCAGTTTTCGTAATAGATATCTTCAAAGCATAAGTGCGAAGATTTTGCAAAAAAAAATCTACATCCACTCATCAAATCCCTAATTATCTAAGCACACTGTTTCCTCTCTACTCCAGTTGATTACTACACTAAACTCTTTGTGTTCCTTTTTTTACATTTTTATATAAGTTCCTTCCTTACATCCACTCTTTCTGCGATACAATAAATACATAGCTTAACGGTTTTATTAGTATTCTGCTTGTTTTTGTTGTAATTTGTAACTTGTTTATAGTTCTCTCATCAATACTTGCCAACATACATATACATTATGGAGCTCCATCGATACTAATACTAATGATCAACTTAACAAATACATTTACAAGTACATACATACAGATATAGAGCGCAAACACATTTGTGTGTGTGCAAGTATTTATACTGCTAGCTCTACATACTTAAGCTAGGTTTTTGTTTTTATTTTAACAATATTTTCTTTTGTTTTTGTTTTTCTTTTCTTTTTTCTACTGACATCGGCCACTGTAGTGTGGCGATGGCACACGACGTATAGTTGCGAAGTGTTGTGGTTGCTCTTGTTGTTGATAGTTTTGTTTTTGCTTTTGCTGTTGTTGTTGCTGTTGCTGCTGTCTATTTGTATCGCTTTTCAACATTTTCTGATTAATTTTCCAAAGTTGCACTGGTATTGGTTGTTGCAATATTGTTGTTATTGGCAGTGGCGAAAATTGTGTGGATACTCGATTTTGTTGCTGTTGTTGCCCCTGTTGCTGCTGTTGTTGTGGTTTTAATGACACTTCTTGTTGAATTATTGGTAGTTTATGTTCATTTATTATTGTGTTATTCTGCAATTCTTGTTGCTGCTGCTGTTGTTGTTGTTGGTGATGTGGTCACACGGTCGTCTCATCATCATCAATGTTCCTCCTAAACACAGACACACACACAAATAAATAAATATGGGAGTAAAATAAAAACAATTATGAAATGCATTTCGATTAGTTCTTGTTGCATCAATATTAATTATTGTGGTGGAAAAATGTCGCCATAAACTAGTGGTGATGCTCTGTCAACAGTTGTGCGGAGGCATACATTTATGCCTTTCATGAAATATGGTACTTTTTGAGTGAATTTGAAGATTTTTTCGTTAATATAATAGATTTTAAAAAGGTGTTAATATCGAGTTTGAAGGAAAGTATATTAAGGATGTATATTGAAACTTTAAAGCTTTAGACATTACAACCGATTTTATAGAATTTTTTGTACATTATTTCATGAGAGGCATAATTACTATATTATTTATAAATGTGTATTAGTATTCTTAAATATTGAAGGCTACAAAACATAAGTTTCAGCCTTAAAAAATATGCTCTTGCAAAAATTCTACTCAAATTATATCATGCAAAATAATACCAATTTTTAAGCTCATTTTAACTAAGTGGCTTTAAAACTATTTTTTTTTTATAATATAATATATCACATATGTAATTCCCGTTCCCATTTCCTAGAGGGTTCGTTGTCAAACCAAATATCAAAGCAAAAACACAGCAATGCATTTGACAAGGGGATAATGTTAAAAGCTCGGAAAACTCATTGGTTCATAAATAAGGTCAAAATTAAAATTTTATGCGGAAAAATCGTAAACAGACCCAATAAACTCTTCATATTTCATTATATTCATTAAATATAACTGTATGATTTATGGTGAGATATATCTTTTAGTGATAACTATCGTGCCTCTTCAGATCCCATGTATTTAGAAAATGTTGCAGTTTAGAATTTTTTTGTTGAATATTGTTTTTTAATTTGCCATCAACGTTATTACCACTGGTTAGCGGCCTGGGCAAACTATTAGGTGTCTTTACGTTTCTCATATCAAACGTCTGAGTGTTAAAAGGTTTTGCAGAATGACGAAAGAGTGATGAGAGAGCTCTATAGTGTGTGAAACTATAACTTTCTTGCGATGTATTCGCATGGTGACTGATTATTAAGTTATGACGATAGTCTATCGATAGACCTAGGTAATGTGACTCCAGTAAACAACTTTTTCCGATGAGTTTTGATATTTTGATACAAGGTGAGGTATGTTCAACATATAACGGGAATTTTTAAATTGAATTCTTAGCCAAAAACAACACTCTAACCACGCCCCAGTCCCATATTCGCTAAGCACGGCTGCGTGTGACTTTTTCAAATTTCCTAAAATAAACAGAATCTTTAAGGGTCGTCGTTTTTGAATCGTGTGAAAAATCGCTGAGAGAGTCAAAGGGAGAGAAAGTCCCTAAAATCGAGTTTGAGAAGTGTTTCGATGATTAGAACAAATACTGGCATATGTCATAACTTCAAATGGGGATAATTTTGAAGGCTTGTGGATCAATATAAATGTAGAATGAATAGTGTTATTTTAAAAAGAAAACACGAAATTTAGTGTTATTCTTTGAATACACTTATAAAACTGAATCCAAGGGACTGAATATTAGAAAAAAAAATAGTACATTTTAGAAGTAAAGATATGTTAAGCTTCGTGTTCTTTGAAGTGAAAGCTTTGATTGTTTAGATTAATCAACTCTAATATTGGTATAATGAATATCCATATATTCATGGAAGGCGAGTGCAATTGGCACTTATTATGTATAATTACAAATACAAGAATATATAAATTCATGAATATGTACAAATTTCAAATATATGCATGTTGTTTTTGTAATTTGTATGTGGCTAAATGAATTCTGATATATTAAAAGCCTATTTAAATACTAATGCATTGATGTCGCACAACAAATGTAAAAGCAATTATTTAAATTACGCACCGAAATTTGTAGTTCGGCACTTAGCATAATTGCGTTTTGTGCGAATTTCAACATATATTTCATATATGTATCTATATATTTATAGAAATACACGTATCTACATATTAGTATAGAATTTGTGCTTTACACTTTCTAATTACACAGGAGAAAAATCGCTAATATATTTAGACTTCAAATATTTATTAATTTTAATTAATCGATGCCTATGAAAATCGTTATTTATGTGAAATATTTATGCAAATACATGCGGACATGCTTTCATACATATATTTCATATACAATATTATGCGAACTAAAAATTGCATGCCAAAAGTGATTAATTTCTAGAATTTTAGTTGGTTGCTTTTAATTTAATGAATTTGATGAAAATAAATGGAAATTGATAATGTGTTGTCTGTCTGACAGAGTTATATACAAAGTGTCTATAAATATTTCTATGGAAATTAAAATTTACGAGTAAAACTGTTGTTAAAGTGTTTGAAAATGTTCACATATCTCTATACATATATGTATAAATGAATAAGAGTGGTTAATTGTTCAAGAAATGTTCGTGTGTATTGTGTGAGTGCCCTTGTAAATGTGTGTGTGTTTATATTTGTAGTTTTTGCGTATCCTTTGTGCATGGGAGAGATATTCTAATTTATATTTCGTTTGAAACTAACATTAATATACCTCTTGTTTCTTTTTCAGGCTAACAAATACATTTACGCATTTAGTTTTCTTGGGAAATTTGTATAAAATTTACTGTAGCATTTGAATCGAATTTTTGAAGCTTAAAAACTTAATGCTAGATTATACAAAATAACCCATCGATTTTCTCACAAAACATCTAAAGCTTTAAAGAGCTTTTGAAAATCGAAGCATTTTTTGAAGAGTTCCCGAGCGTGGATAATTTTTGTCAGAAATTATCATTATCAAAACACTTTTCTATTTTGAAAGAAATATTGAATTTAACATATACAGTGGAACTTCTCTAACTCGAATCACCATAATCCACAAAAAAACTTCGAGTTAGAGAGACTTCGAGAAATGTTCATTAAAACATAAATTTTTTCAAAAAGCTGTAAAATATAGATTTACCCACAGTTTTAGTTATTTACTTAGCAACAAGTTGTATTTAAATACATTAAAATATGTATTTTGTAATTTTGTTTGTTGCAGTTTGCTATTGTTTGGCTCTTGACGTTTATATCTCATGCCTTTGTTACACAATTTAGAAAATCTATAAGTATAAAATCATATAGAATGACTCTTTTAAAATTGTTCCCTAATGAATGGTAAAATTTTAAATTTTGTAGAATGTCCTGGTCGAATTTATGGAAGGAAATTTGTATGAAATTTGACTTCTATTGCCACTTCAAGAGTTCGAGTTATGGAGAACTTCGAGTTATAGAAGGTTCGAGTTATGGAAGTTCCACTGTAGTTCGATTCGAAAACGGTTATACAAATTGTGAAAAACTCTAGCTAAGGATATTTTTCTAAGAAAGTATATATATCTAGGGTTCTTGACTCTTAAAATATCATTAAATATCTAACAAGAACATCTAGAAAACGGCTAATGCAGAATTAATGGCGGTATGTCAAAATCTTTGACATTCTAGTCAAATGAAACACCTTATATCTTTGATATAAAGGGTGATTTTTTAAGAGCTTGATAACTTTAAAAAAAAAAAAACGCATAAAATTTGCAAAATCTCATCGGTTCTTTATTTGAAACGTTAGATTGGTTCATGACATTTACTTTTTGAAGATAATTTCATTTAAATGTTGACCGCGGCTGCGTCTTAGGTGGTCCATTCGGAAAGTCCAATTTTGGGCAACTTTTTCGAGCATTTCGGCCGGAATAGCCCGAATTTCTTCGGAAATGTTGTTTTCCAAAGCTGGAATAGTTGCTGGCTTATTTCTGTAGACTTTAGACTTGACGTAGCCCCACAAAAAATAGTCTAAAGGCGTTAAATCGCATGATCTTGGTGGCCAACTTACGGGTCCATTTCTTGAGATGAATTGTTCTCCGAAGTTTTCCCTCAAAATGGCCATAGAATCGCGAGCTGTGTGGCATGTAGCGCCATCTTGTTGAAACCACATGTCAACCAAGTTCAGTTCTTCCATTTTTGGCAACAAAAAGTTTGTTAGCATCGAACGATAGCGATCGCAGAGCGGCAATTTTGCTTATTTACGTAGCCATTCAACCAGAAATGAGCCTCATCGCTGAACAAAATTTGTCGATAAAAAAATTTCGAACCGAACACTGATTTTGGTAATAAAATTCAATGATTTGCAAGCGTTGCTCGTTAGTAAGTCTATTCATGATGAAATGTCAAAGCATACTGAGCATCTTTCTCTTTGACACCATGTCTGAAATCCCACGTGATCTGTCAAATACTAATGCATGAAAATCCTAACCTCAAAAAAATCACCCTTTATATGTTCATTGGAAAATATACGTTAGGGAAGGGGATTTTTATATAGTATGTTAAGAACCGAGTAAACATAGAAATATTATGTTCATTAAATATACGACTTTGAAAGAAAAATTTGACCAATTAGCTGCCAAAAGTTCATTTTATTTTTCGAAAATGAAGCAAAAACTATATTATCCCGTTGAGATAATTAGAAGAGAGTATATGAATACCTTATCCAACCTTTATTTGCTTATACCAGCATATTTGTTTTATACGAGTTATTTTTCTATTCGATACTATCTCTAATGTTTGACAAATGGAACACAACTTACTAGGTATTTTAGAATAATTACACAAGAATGCTAACGTTGGTTAAATGGGGGGGTGAATAGTAATATTTTTAAAGTTTACTATATTGATAGTTATATTTATATTAAACTTTAATGTTTATACTACATTTTAAGTGAAAATATTTGCACTAATTTTCTTTCATTATATGAAATACTCTACAACAAATTATTGGTTTTATTATTATTTTTTGCTTTAGCTTTTATTTAATTATAACTTAGTGCCATTAGAGAAAATCTTTGGAAAACAATTCGAAAAGTGCATAAAAATATGATATTTCCACTAGCAGTAAAGAAAAGCTTTGTAAGTGAGAAATTTCAAAATTGTCTCTCTTTAACTACGTGTACCAGATTGTCAGAGACCAGGGATAACGGCGACGCCAGCGATGCAGCCATATAATGTCCAACTGCAAATGTGTGTGTGAATATGTATTATATGATATATAATTAATGCGAAATATGTACAATGTGTTATGGTTTCAAATATGAAGTTCATGTAATTCATATACATATACTTATTATAATCTGTGTTGAGATTGTGTATTGTAAGTATTGGTACTGGAATGATGAGATGTTTTGAAAATTATACATGTGCAGTAAATTAGAATAAGGTCTAATATGGAGGGAACACTAATTAATTGATTTACAAGAAATGGAAAATAATGAATAAATAAAATGAAAAATCAAAATTGATTTGAAACAATATATAATTTCCTCTAGGTTAGGTTTCATTTCTTAAGTATACTCTTCAAAACATTAATATCTTAACATTAATATTCAAAATGTGTTATAAGAATACTGTATTCTTGGTATCCTCAGAATTGAGTTGGTATTTCTGTAGAAAAATCTCTCCGCAAACCAAACCAATACTTTAAAAGTCTCTCATTATGCCCATCCACTGATAACGCTCTTGAAGTTACCGAAGAAAAAATATCTTTTAAAGATACGCTTGAAAGTCTTACCCTTTAAACATATTTAATGAGGAACTAATTGTTGACATTGACGACGACATTGACATAGTTCAGCGAATAAAAAGACAGCGGCTACGCTGGCTGGGTCATGTTGTCCGGATGGACGAAAACTCTTCAGCTCTGAATATGTTCGATGCAGTACCCGCCGGAGGAAGCCGAGGAAGGGGAAGGCCTCCACTCCGTTGGAGGGACCAAGTGGAGAGCGACCTGGTTACACTTGGAATCTCCAACTGGCGCCGAATGCTAAGGAAAGAGAGGAGTGGCGCACTCTCATCAATTCGGCTTTAACCGGCTAAACGGTTCAACGCCAAACACACACATACAATTGTTGGTTGCATAGTAAGGTACAAGAGAAAAAGCAACTGACGTGCTTTTATGGAATTAAATTGATGTCCTCTCTTTCAAAAGTTTAACCATTGATTTTCACTCTGGGAGCATGTAAGAATATCAACTACTAGAGACCTAGAGTATCGGCTGATACGGAAGTGAGTACATTATTGACAAATAAGAAAAGAAAGAAGAGAAAGAAAATTCTCAAGCGAATGACTTCGAAGGCCAAACTAGATTTGTGGGAGGGACTTTAAACAAATGTCAGAAGAGGTTATGAAGAAGATATTATTTTTAATTTTTTTTTTTAATTCTAAATAATTTCTGCGGCATCATGCATTAAAAATATATAAATATTGTAATTTTATAATTTTTTTTTGTTCTCAATGATGGCGTTTTAATGGCATGAATATGGCTGAAATTATTCCCACGAAAATGTAAAACTATGCAAATATGCCTTTTTTCAGCATATTCCGAATTGATATGGAAATTTTTTACAAAAAAAAATTAATATAAAAATTGATGCAATATATTGTGAGTGACGTCACATCACAAAAAAAAATTCAAAAGTACACTAAAAACAAAAAAAAAAGTAGTAGAAAAACAACAACATTCAAAGTGTGTGCAATTAAATAATCAATTTTCAAAATGCATTACACGCATACAAATACAAATGAAAATAATAAAAAATTTGGCAGAACAAAAACAACAATGAAAGTAAAATTTGATATTTACGCATGTAAATTGGAAATCAACACAAAATAATTATCATCAAACATAATATGCATGTATGTATGTACATATATACAATTACAATTAGTTACGGAAATGAAGTGATTTTTAATGAAGTCTAGTTACAAATGTAATTTGTTTGTTATTGTAAATGGTTTGTAGAGAATATTTGAATAATGATGATGCTTGTTTTACCTCTGAACTGCGTTGATTGATTGTTGTTGTTGTGGTTGTGGTTGGATGAAAATGTAGATAGAGAGAGAGAGAGAGTACAGGAGAATGCCAAGTTTTTTTTTTTGTTTTTTTTTTTTCACGGATAGTTTGTAGTTAAGCGAGTCGTTGTGATGGTTGTTGTTGTTTTTTATAGCATATAGTTTGTTTTTGTATCATTAGCATTGTTAGTTGGTGTTAGTTGGCGTTGTGCAGCGGTTTGCAGTTAGTCAATGTGGTGTGAAATGCATTTGTAGCGCCATTTTTCGTGACGAGCGCGTGTGTAGTTGCATGTGTGTGTGTATAAGTGTATGTGTATATGCATTTTTGAGCGCACACAGTTGATTAATTTGGGCAATCGCATGTGTGTTGGTGCAATTTGCCGGTTGAGTTCGCAATTTATAGGCATTTAAAGGTGGCACAACAGGGTTGCATTTGCAGATTTGATGATATTTTTGGCCAAATTGTTTCATATTTTCATATTTTTTTCGATTTTTGTTTTTGCATTTCCGTGTGCCATTTGAGTGCAGCAGTTTTCGCATAAATTTATTATGAATTTATTGTTGTTGTTGTACAGTGTATATATATAATATTTTTGCATTTGTTGTGTGTTTATCCAGCGTTCCATGGCATTCCGTGTCAAACAGTTTATTTGGTTCGACATTTATTCGGTGTGAGTGTTTACCGCAGGGAAACATCGTTTGCCATTTGTTGTTGTTGTTGTTGTATGTGTGTAGTTATATGTTTATATTAAATGTTATTTCATTACATTCGCAATTCATTTGCATTTCGCCAAATGTGGAATTCATTTTGCGTGTGGAAAATACAGAAAATTGTAATTAGATTTTCTTTAGGCGTTCCCATGACCACCTGCGGTCATTTAATATTGTAGTGTAAATTTGTATTTGTTTTTTGTTTTTGTTTTAAATAAAGTTGTTATTTTATTTAATGTATTTTTTTTTTGTTTTTGTTTTTGGTAGCATAATTACATACATTGGGATTGCGGTGGTTGTGATTTTGAACAAGGTTGTTTGTTGTTATTGTTGTTGGGTTCAATGATTAGGGGTTGGGCAAAGCAAATGGGCGTGTAATACAAATGCATTTGTTGTAATGGGCGTAAGTAAATAAATGTTGGTGTGTGTAAGTGGTTTCAGTGTCGGTTGTAATTTTTAAAGCAAATATTAATTTCAAATTTTTTTTTTCGAATATTTGTAATTTTTTTAAATTAAAAATTTTTTTTTTCATTTTTTGTGCATTTATTTTGTTTAATTTGTAGTGTTTGTTTGTGTGTGGTACATTTCATGGTCATTTGTAGTTGTTTTTGTTGTTGCGTTTCGTATTTCGTTATGTTTGTTTGTTTGTTTGTATGCATGATTTTTTTTTTGTTTTGGAAAAAAGGAGAAAAAATAGAATGAAAAGTTATTTGTATTAATTAAAGGAGTTTAAATGTGAGGGATTTGTTGTTTTTCTAATAGTTTTTTAAATATATTCATGATTTATGATGGGATTGCTTTTTCATAACAAATATTTTATGGCTTAAATAGACACCGATAGCGTTAATTATATAAATATACTTGTAATATTAACTGTTGTTTAATTATATATATGGATGTATATTATTTATAACCTCATGTGGAAGCGTGAATTTTTTGCTGCGTATTGGCAAAAAGTGAAACGATTTCTTTACGTTGGCAAAATGAACGCAGCATTTGAATACTTAATAACTGTAATTTGTAGTTTATTATATGCGCTTGAAAGAATTTGCATGCAAAAGAAAAATTACAAAAAAAATCTGACTCTAAAAGTAGCGGTCAATTAAGTTGATTTGCAATGGCTTAACGTTTTTATAAGGACTTTTCTGACGCAATTGTATATAATTAAAAGCTTATTTGTTTAGTTAAATAAATGTATACATATTATTAATTATTAAAAAAGTCTTACAAACTAAAAAAAAAAATAGTTTTTTTCTTGTACAGGAAACGAAAAAATGGTTGCCTACATTTAGGCGAATTCATATAAAAAAAATCGAAGAGCGAGGATAGTGTCAAAAAAAACCTCCAAAGTAGTTTTAAGCTTATATATACACTCAGTATTTGTCGAGTTTAAAAATAGCGCAACTGAGCAGGAGATCCTTGATAGAATTGATGTCATGAAAATTGTGTTAAGACCACTCTGAGCGATATCAACTGACCCTTTTAGATACGAGCTTTCATAACATTACATTTATTTTGTGAAATGTCTGAAAAAACCTATGTTCTATGAAGCATTCAAAACTTATAAGTCTTTACAGGGGCTCAGAACACCAGATTATTTCATGTATTAGGTCCACAACTTTGCTTCCGCCGTTTTTTTGTAAATTTAAGTTTTTTTTTGTATAAAAACGGTAACAAATGTCGATGAGCCGCACTTTTCTTGGAATTAAAAAAGAAAAGCAAAATTTCCCACAAATGTCGAGAATTCGGCTCAAAAAGTGAAATTTTCAGTTGAGCATAAGTTTGGGATACAAACAGATCTCTACAAATATTTTGTTGGGTTAATGTTGACACCAATGTCCAAGATCGATATGAAAAAAATGTATTTAATTGTTTAAGTTGTAAGTTAAGTTTCTAAAAGAAACAACGTTTGAAGCAATAAGAAAATGGGAAAATTTTGAAATTACATCTTGTTTGCTCTTTAGTAGTACCCACAGTTTAAAATCAGCTATTTTCTTCAATTTTTTCATTTTACATATATAACTTTCAATTAATCACGAACTCTTAAAATCGTTTCACTTGCACACACAGAAAACAAAAAAAAAATGTGCCCAGAAAAATGCCAAATACTACATTATATGATAACACCGAGTAATCAGTAACTAGTAACGAGTAACTATAGTGTCTATGCATAAGGTGTGAGCAACGCAAATTTGATTACTCACTCTGTATCCGTTATGCTGGTGAGCGGCGCCAGCGGCTGCATGGGCGCCACAATGCTTGAGGGTGGCGAACTGGCACGCGAACCATGCCGCGAGCTTGAGTTCAATGTGTGACGTCCCAACATGCCGGGATTGTTCATGTCGTTCACTGCATGACCGTGCGCATGCCCGTTCAGCATCTGATGTGAACTGTGCAGTGAGGGTGAGGGATTATGTTGATGACTGAGTTTACGCGCACCCGGTATATGGTCCTCTTCGGCCGTGTATGGAAAATGATAACCATTTTTGTCCGAACCCTCCGACATGCGATCCGAGTGATAGTCCGCTACTGTTGGCTGGTGCTGTTGGTGTTGCTGTTGCAGCTGTTGTTGTTGTTGCAGGTGGTGTTGACGCTGCTGTTGCGCCTGGTAGTCGTTCTTGAGCAACGAATGCACCGAATGCATTGAGTCGGCGGTGCCAACATACATATGCGGTTTCTTAAGACTATAGTGATTCTCGCGTGAGCCATAGATGTCGGGTGCAATGCGTTCTTTGGACATATACGGTGATTCCGCTTTGGGGCCCATATAGCCGAGAGTGCGTTGCTTGTCGTAGATGCTGTCGCTGAGGTAGGCCGCGTCGGGATGGAAGGAGCGCATGTGGTTAACAATTTGTGTGCCACCATTGCCGCCGCCACCACCACCACTGTTGCTACCATTAGCACTTCCATTGTAGTCTTTCTCGCTGCCGTAGTGACTTGGTGGTTTGTAGTTGCCCGCCACGGGAAGAGTGTCGAATTGTCCATAGCTATCTTGATATTCCTTGCGTCGATAGAGGTTTTCATGCTCGAGTGTATCATACCCGTTATCGTTACGTACATTCTGCAGATTTTCCAATATCGATGGTGGCATATTAATTTTATTGTGATGTTGCTGTAGGTACGAGGTATCCGTGAGATCTGGATTGGGCAGTGGGTTTGGTGAGATGGTAACTTTTTGACCATGCACATGTTCATTGTCCGAACCGGTTTCTTGCGACCAACGTCCCACATTGGCTGGTGACTGCAAGTAGGCATCGGGTAGTTGGCTTGACCAACGCGGCGCATACACCGGCTTATTGACACTCGGGAAGAGTTGCGGACTTTGCACAACATTCAGTTCGGGCGGTGTTGTCGCTTGCACATGCTCGGTAATATTAGGTAGATAAGAAGGCGTGGCGCTAACACCGGTACTGCGATGTGTACCCGAGGAGCGCGCAGTGCGAGATTCATCATCATCACTTGAATGACTGGAGGCGAGCTCCAACGAACGTCCATCCGTCTCGGAGCCAGAGTCGGAGTCTTTACGATGACGACGTGATTTCTCTTCACGACGTCCACCACCGCCGCCGCCGCCAGTAGATGAGTCGAAGCCACGCAAAAAGCTGGGCGCATCGCTGGCTGAGTTATAGTTGGAGGTAGATGTAGAAGTCTGCCGCAACTGGCCGTCACTGGAAGGAAGGGTGAAGAAGTAAATATAAAGTTTAGACTTCCATTTTATATTTTTATATAATCTATCACAAAAGTGCTGCTATTTTTGGTATTAATATCAATGACTAACCTATACGGGCTGGAACTCGTTTTAGCCGTACTTCGTGATGTCGTACTAGAGACGCTGATACCGACATTTCTTCGCGCTGTATCATAGCTGCCCGCTAGGAAATTATTCGGCCTCGTCGCACCGTTTACATTATGTGAGCTATTGCTCACCACCAGTGAAGAGTCTAAGAGCGGTACTTTCCGTCCCATACAACGTAAGAAAGTGCGCTGCAGGTTCTCCCTCACCCTTTTGTTGATAATACAGTAGCCGATGAGACAGAAAATGGAATGCAATACCACCACCCCCGATAGCAGTATGCTAAGCATCTGTGAATTCTCAGAAGCAGCTAAAACGGCCAACACCCACATGACGCCCATCAGCGGCAAGGAGACGACGGATAACCAAAGCAACGTGCGTAGATTACCAAAACCGAGTACGTGATCTTTGAGTGTGAAGGCGGCTTTCACCGAAACAAACAGTATGAGCAGATTCACCACCGACATGCCCGCTATGGGACCAACGAGCCACCAAACAACCGGCTCGTACACAGAGAGCCAACAGCTGTGCAATAAATAAATATGAAAAAGAGACAAATTAATTATGCAAAACCAATTCAAAGTTCAATTGCCAATTTGGTTGGAAAATACTCACAACAAACTATTGCCATACTCATGCGCCCGTACGCCGACTGACAAACCGACCACAATGGCCGGCGCACCATAGCCCATGGCAAAATAGAATCCCATCGGGCCATGGTTGATGTCACGCATCTCGGTGAGCATACGATACAGGTGCACACAATCGACTGTGGTCCAAGCGAATGCCGCCAGCCAGAAGTAATGCAAGCAAATCGCAATAAGCTTGCAGGGGAATTCATTTTCGAGCAGATTGCGACGTGACTGCATGCCCACGAAGAATAGCAGTTCGGCGCAGAAAACGCAGAGCACAATATTCTGATGTATGGTGTTGGAATTGGTTTGCTGACCACGCAGCAGAGCCAAAGCGATGAGCACACTCAGCAGCACTGGCAGCGAGACCATGAATGCAGAATACGAAGTAATTTGTACCAATAATGAAGGTTCAGGTATATCCTCGGGGTCGATAATATCCACAATCACCGCATAGTTGGAGACATGTGTACAGGTACAGTTCACAATAATTGGTTGACCATCCAGCGGCAACTCATCGAAGTCGGGCACTTCGGTTTGGCAGCCGAGACGAGTCCATTGACTGGTGAATGAGTTCCAACGCACACATTGTGGATTGGAGCGTGGTCCGAATCGCGCTGGCTCTACATCCAGCCACATTTGCAACTTAATGGGTTGTGAGAGGTGTGGCGAACCCAGCGAACGATAGATAACATTCTGCTGCGTTTGCTGCTGTTCTGATGGGTAGATAACTTCCACTTGACGTTTGACGAGTCTGCGATTGCGATAGATGGCTTCATTCTCACCCTTCTGCTGTTCACTGGAACCGACATCGAAGTGTGGGTTCACTACTTCGGGTGAATCTACGACTTCTTCGCCTGTATCTCCATGGAACTCGATATTTTCGTCATCGAAGCGCACGCTAATATGTGGCTCATCACCGCCATCACCCACTTCTACGGCCTCGTTGCTTGACACCTCGGCGGAGGTTTCCTGCGAGTTGCTTGTCGCCGGTGGCATAATTTCATGCGCTGTTATACGTATATTCTCAATCATGTGCTCCTCGCTGCCGCTACTGCTTGTCTTCGGCACATCGAATACCTCGATAAATTGTTGTTCGTTGGAATCGATTTTTTGTGAAGAAATCTTACGGTAAGGTATCTCTATACGCTTCTCCTCAGTGTCGCTGGATGGCACTAAAATGGCAAGTGATAGTATCGGTGAAGCGACCTCAATATCGACACCCCAACGTCGTGTGATCGTCTCGTCGTACATATCGGGAAGAAGTTGTCCCACATCTTTGTACTGTGCGTATGAGATGATGGCGCGATAATCGTTCGCGTTCTGTGTTACTTCATTGCTGCCGGGTGGCGTAATGCCCAACATGTCCAGTGGCACTAACACTTTTGTATACTTGTCGAACTTCGTCTTATCTTGTATATAATTATTGTATTTGGGGAACGTAATAACGGGTTTTTGCTTTGATGAGTGCTGTAGGAAACCACTGGTGTCTGGTAATATCACACTCTCCGTGGTGTACGCATTTGGTTTAATATTAAGCTTTGTTTTGTGGTATTCACTGAGCTGTTCGGGTTCATAGCCGAAAAGTGATTCGGTAGTGATAATATCCAAAGCAAATATCATATTTCGTTGTACTATCTCGAATGGGTTAGTGTAGGTATCATGCTGCGAGCTCGCTAAGACAACCATATACTTGTTGAATGCGTCCACAAGATCATCGGGTCCACGTTGTATCAATTCGGTGGCACGTTTCCATTCCGCAGCATACTTGCGATCTAAAATCACGCTTGCGGCATCCACCAGGTTTTTAATGAAATACTTATCCTGACTATGCGTCAAGTTCAAACCATTTTGCATTAGTTCGTAGTTAATTAGCTCCTGCAATATGCCTTCGGTTACTAGCAGATCAGCGCCGTAGAGACGATCATGTGTAAATTTTAGCTCATCTGACAAATAGTCCATCTCCAGCTCGTTCGACCACATATTGTTGCCTTCATTTATCAAAAAGGAGGACTCCATTTTGTAGCGACGACTATCCTTCACTAACTTCTTTTTTACTGCGCTCGAGCGATCAACAGTCTCGCAAGCCAATTGCAAGTTTTCCACCATTTTGATGGCAACGAATGAGTTCAATTCCAGCTCCAGCTTCTCCAGTTGTGAAAGTTGCTTACGTAACTCGACAAATGGATCGGAGGTGCAATTGAACATATCGGGTTGATTCCAACCACCTGACATGCCATCGCAAGTGCGCTGTCCTTTGCCTCTAGCTGGCGACGGGCAGTTCTCAATAGTTGTGCTGCCCAACGGTGTACGTGGCCACCAGATGCCTGCAGCGAACGAACGCGGACAAGCGTCATAGACCACTTCACAGCCATTGAGTGTTACCTCAGCGTAAGGATTCGAGCAGGAGTCACAGCGTCGTCCAATCACACCCTCACGGCATTCACATTGCCCAGTCAGCCGATTGCAAGCGCTGCTGAAGGAACCAATTGAATAGCAATCGCAAGGTATACACGCAGTCTCATTTGGTGGTTGATAATGATTTGTCTTGCAATAACACTGACCAGTAGTCTTATTACAATCTGGATGGTAGCCCTGTTTCAGATTACATTTACATGGACCACAAACCTTTTCGCCCCACCAACCGCCCGGACAAGGTTGCTGCACGGTCTTCTCACAATATTCGCCGTGCTGCAAGGAACTATTGCATTCGCACTTGTAACCGCGTGGTTCGCTGGTATTCGCGCGACACACACCCGCTGTACACGGTTTGACGGTGCAGATGGGCAAGCAGTCGGGTCCTACGTAACCCGGTAAGCACTCACATTGCGATTGGTCCCATGTTGTTGTGCAAGTGGAGTGTGGTGGACAGCTTTCGGGACATTCGGCGCGTGACATGCAACCGTCTTCAACATTCTCACGTATGGTAGGACGCGATAACACCGATTGCGAAGCACCAATGCGCACATTTTGTATGCAACCTTCGAACGGTAACATATCACCAACTACACCTATCGAACCATCTGCACTACCGATCACAATCTTACCAACATAAAGACCCTGTACCTTTTGTGACATTGGCACGACGCCGGTACGTTGTCCATAGTCTACAGAAAACTGTACCTCGGATCCAAGCCATTTAACTTCAATGCGATGCCAGTTGCCATCGGAAAGATAAGCGCCAGCCAAATACATCGGCTCATTATCGTAGATGTAGTAGAGTATACCGTTTTTCAGACAAAGTACCGCCGAGCTATTCTGCCCAATTTGGATTTGCAGCAGAAATGCATCCAGCTGCAAAGTACGCATTGATAGTGATGTGACCCACGGCAATTGTATGGGTCTCAAGAGAGGATTGAAACTGAGACTGCCATCTCCAGAGAAACGCCAAGGCGCTGGTATAGTCTCCTGACATGCATTGCCAGCGTAGCCCTCCGGACATTCGCAAGTGTAGGTATTCCAGCCTTCACGGCAAACACCGCCGTTAAAGCATGGCTCCGAGGAACAGAGTGGTGCCTTCTGTGGACAACCAGAAATGGTGCCATTATCCGCCACATATGAGTTCAAATCTATATAACGTTCATCAATGCGTAAATCGGATATACAGCCAATGAAATCCTGATTCTCAACCGGAAAGTGTGCGGGTATACGTGGCAGACCACCAAGTTGTAGCGGACCAGTCAAGTCCAAGAAACGGTGACAGGTTTCTGTGAGTAATGCACAACGTTTGTCAAGTTTGAGTGTCGTCTGATTAGCACAGCTCCAACGATCGCCTAGATTACCAGCCAATGCTATTGCCGTATCGCATTTATCGAGTACGAGAGTGACCGTTCGGTTGAAATATATCACCTCCACATCATGCCATTCCCCATCCGATACTTTCGCCTGTTGTACCACTGTCACACTTTGTTTGTTGTCGCCTAGTGAGTATGAAAAGCTTACGTGCCCTTCAAGTATTTCAAGCGCGATGAAGTCATGCAGCTCGTTGTAACGTCCATTGTAAAGAAGCAAGCCATTTTCATGCACAGTTGAGAAGCGTAGCTTCAGATTGAATCTGTGTCTCTGTTTTAGACTTTCGAATGTGAGGAAAGAGTTCTTGGAGAATGAACGCGAACGTAGCTCACATGTTGCGGTGTAAGGTGGTGGCTGTGAGCTTAAAAATGAGTTCATGCAGGAATAACCACCATCGCAGGCATCAGACATGCAAGGCTTCAGCGTCGAGATATCCGTTTCACAGTTAACGCCTGTATGCTTTGGCGAACAGATGCAAGTATAGCCGCCTTCGCGTCGCACACATGTGCCGCCATTTCGACAGGGGTCTGAGTAGCAGAGATCCACTTCGGTGTCGCAAAGATAGTGCTCTTTGCTACCTGTGAAACCTTCGGGACATGAGCATGCAAAAGTATTCACGGGATAAATGGGACGGAAGAGCACTGTGTCGCTGTGAATGAACTCGGAGGCATTACCGAATTTCAGCACTGTAAGGCACTCTTCGAAATTGAGACAAGGTTCGCGCACGCACAGGTTGTCATCGAAAGGCAGCACCTCAACTGTGGCCAGACGTGCCAATATAGCACGATTCAGATAGACACGTTCTTGCAGATATTGTGGTGTGTAAAATTCTTCGTGTGAGACATCGGGACGCTTTGCGGAGAAACTTACATTCAATATGCGTGTTGTCACATCTGTATCATCTTGTATGGAAAAAACGAAAATATTCTCCTTCGGACAAGGGATAATAGCAGCCAAACCGTCGAGGAAAAAGTTTAAGAGCGGCGATAAGAAAGCTTCTTCCGTCATTTCATTCAAACGTACTGTAACCGAATTGAATAGCATGTCTTCGGTGATTAAACGCACAGAGAGCTGCATAATCGCCTTCGCTTCATTGATGCCATCCGAGACTGAGACTTCCATAGTCGCGAATTTCGGTACATTTGTATTCAGTTGTGGACTCAAAATTAAACCACCCGAGGTAGTGTTCAATCGCAGAAGATTCGCATTGTTGCCAGAGAGTATGCGATATGTTAGTTTGTCAGTCACATCCGCGTCCGTGGCCGGTATTCGGCCAATCTCACCACTAGGGAAGTGATCGCGAAAATTGTTGAAGATCACTTGGAAGTCGCGTAAGACTGGCGCATTGTCATTAACATCGGTAACCAAGATCTCCACATGTGCATCATTACGTAGCGGCGGACTGGCAGCGCGTATGACCAATTCGAAACGTTTTCGATTGGACTCATAGTCTAACTCGGTCATAGTCAATAGCTGAGCGCGCTCTGAACCTGGCCTTGTGACCAAAGAAAATGAGTTCGAATCATCGCCACCAATAATCGAATAGTGCACCACTGCATTGACACCCTCATCCGGATCGTGCGCATGTATTTCACCGACCACTGAGCCGACGGGTGAGTTTTCGGGCACGTAAAGCGTAATTTTGTCCGAAGGGAATGTTGGTGGTGAATCGTTAACATCTTCCAAACGTATTTGAACTTCCACAGTGCTCGATAACGGTGGTGAGCCTTTGTCTACAGCGATAGCAGTAAGATGATACGTGGCTACACTTTCCCGATCCAAACCCTTGTTGGTGCGTATTGTGCCTGATGTAGGATCGATGACAAATGAACCATCCTCTACATCGCGATCGCTCAGTAAATACTTAATGCGACCATTCAAACCAATATCCGGATCAGTAGCAGAGACTTGTATGACCGAAGTACCGACCAGCGCATCCTCTAGTATGGATGCTTGATAGAGTGGATTCTTGAAGACGGGCGGATTATCATTGACATCAGTCACGCTTATCTCCACATCGGTGGTATCACTTAGCGATGGATTGCCACCATCCTTGGCGGTGACGGTAAGCAGATAACCACTTGTAGTTTCACGATCCAAAAGCGCATTCGTCACAATAGCGCCAGTTTGTGGATTTATTGAAAAAGGATCTGGGCTGCCTAATCCATTTATGCTTTCCTCATTCAACGAGTATGTGATCTGTGCATTAATGCCAACATCACTATCAGTAGCTGAGACAACCAAGACTGTAGTGCCTATGGGCGCATCCTCGAAAACTGAAGCGCTGTAAGGCGCATTCTCAAAAATGGGCGCGAAGTTATTGGCGTCGGTAATATTAATATTTACCGTAGCGGTATCAGAACGACCACCTGAATCCGTAGCTGTTACGGTGAGCACAAATCGTTTCTCCTGTTTGTAGTCTAAGGATTGTGCAATAGTAATGAGACCACGTCCATTTTGTGAAGTAATCGCGAAACGACCACGTGTATTGCCTGAAGTGAGTTCATAATGCAGACGCGAGTCCTCATCTGGATCGGTAGCGGTGACTGTAACCACAGGCGTGCCCGGCGGTTGATCCTCACCCACATTCGCCTCATAATACTTCGGATTGAATGTGGGATCATTATCGTTTACATCTTGCACTGTTATTACCACTGTGGAGCTTGCAGATTTCGGCGGCACACCGCCATCTTTAGCGACAACTTGAAACGTATAACGACTTTGCTCTTCGCGATCCAATGGCTTGATCGTTTGTACCCAACCGGTGCGTGAATCGACGGCGAGTGGAAAATTATCATCACGTTCGGAGATACTGTAAGCGATCTCTGCATTGGCACCCTCATCCGCATCATAAGCCTGCACGCGTATAATGTTGTAACCCACTGGTACATTTTCCAACACAGACTCTTGAAACTGTGAGGTATAGAAACGCGGCGCATTGTCATTAGTGTCGATCACATTCACCAACAGCTGCGTGGTGTTACTACGCGATGGGCTTCCACCATCCTGTGCGCGTATAACCAGTCGATAACTGCGCACGCTCTCATAGTCCAACGGTTTGACAAGACTCACATCACCGCTCATTGAATCGATCGAGAATTGTGATTGCGTATTGCCACCAATGATCGCATAACGTATTGCCGCATTGTTGCCCTGATCGGCATCGGTCGCGCGTATATGCGCTACTACGTTATCGTCACCCCATTGATCTTCAGGCACTTGCACTGTGTAGGTGCGCTCACTGAATTGCGGATAGTTGTCGTTGTCGTCCAATATTTTCACGATCACTGTTGCCGTGGCGGTTTTCCGTTCACTCTGCGCCGAGGCCATATCAGAAGCGGTCACAATTAGATTATAGCTGTCCGAAGTTTCGCGATCCAGAGTACTGCGTGTGGATATTACACCCGAGCGTGCATCAATGCGAAAAATTGGTAACTCTTGATCTTGTAAGGTGCCCGTGCCGTCTGTAGGAAGATAAAATATGAAAATATTTTAATAAAGTTCGACTAAAATGTAGGCTGGAAATCTATACAAGTTTTCTACTATTTTCGTTTACTCACCAGTTACGCTTTCAATACCGTACTCAATCTCCGCATTCTTGCCGATATCTTGATCCGTAGCGCGTAACGTAATCACCGTCGAACCAACTGTGGCGCCCTCACGTATGCTTGCCTCGAATTGCTCAGCTTCGAAGGTGGGACTGTGATCATTACAATCCAATACATTCACTTGCAATGTCGTTGTGCCCGATCGCGGTGGGAAACTGTCGTCAGTGGCGACTACACGAAAATAGTGCACATCCATCAGCTCACGGTCCAAACTCGCCGACGTCGTAACCACCCCAGTGCGTGAATCCACTTTGAAGAGCGACTGTGAACGCGAGTCCAACAACGAAACCATGGAATAAACTACCGGTGAGTCTTCGGGATCGCGCGCACGTACTGTTGTCACAGCTGAACCGGCCGGCTGTTCCTCCAACACCGAGGCGACGTAAAGCGCTTGCTCGAAGTAAGGCGACTGATTGCGCAGCTCACGGCGCACGCGTTTCGCTATATCTGTGTCATTGAACTCCTGATAGTGATAGACGATCTTCAGACGATGATCCGAGTCCACGATCTCATTGCGATTGCAACGTATATTAAAGGTGATGCTCACCTTCCACATCGATTCGTGTATGCAGACATCGCGGCTAGCCACCAAATCGTGATTTTGATGTTCAATCGCGAAACGTTCATCATTCACATCCAAGAAGTTCACCTTACAATGCTGACAAATCGATTTCGGTAAGAAAGCATTGAGATTATTAATAAACTGTGAACGCCTCAAGCAGATTTGATTCCATTTATCCGTCGTATGTATCGCATAGGAGGCGTAAGTTTCCGAGATCCATTGCTTCGCATCCGAAATGCGTCGATGCAGCGACGGCTCCAGTTGTAGCGGTTCCTTCGCGCGTCGCTTACGACTAAGTATACGATGACGCATATCATTATCGAAATTATCGCCGAATATCAGATCGCCATCGCGGAACTCACGCCGACTATTATTATGATTGAGCACATCCACATCCGTGCTGCTCGGCGTCAGCTCCACGCTGTTACTCGTATGCGCCAAATAGGCGCCGAAGTAGCGCAGATCGGGTTGTGCGATGGTATCGATATAACGTCTGCGTCGCTTCGAATAGCCCGTCTCCTCCTCCTCATAGTGTCGGCTATGCATCTCCTCCTCTATGCGTCGATCCTCGTTGCAGTCGCGTCCCGTTACAAATATACGCACCGGCAGACTGTAGTAATCAATGCTGCGCAATCGCGTCGACGTCGAGTCCACATAGAAGGTGAACAGATTCGGATAATAGATGCCATCGCATTTCAATTGCTTGCGTAATTGTATCTGGCCATCCTTGTGGTTGACGGCGACCAGGTGATGCACGAAATGCGCCGATTTGTGTGCGTTAATTTTGTAATGCCGTTCCGAGCCGAGCTTGTAGACCGACGCGTTAAAGACCACCGTGCCTGCCGGCACGTCCTCGTGCACGATTATCAAATAACCGTGCGCCGAGTGCAGCAACTGTGTGGTGGCGAGCAGGAAGAGCAGCAGATATGTGTGGTGTAGCCAGGTGGAAGCAGCGGTAGTGGTGGTGGCGCGTGGCACGTGACTTCGGCTGGACGCACCATCAAAACTACTACTCACTTTACAGTAGCACTCTTGGGTACAACAACAACTACTACTGTAGTTGCTGCCATCCTCACCGCTACCTTTTATATCTCCATTACTACAACAACTATCACCGCTGCCCGTCCAACTGTTGTGCCAACTCTTCTGCCGTTGCGTCGTTGTTACAACTAACATTTTCCGTTACTTGTGTGTTTGTGTTTTTGTTTTAAATGTGTACACGCCGTTGGCGTATGCAAAACACCCAATTGTTGGTTGGGTGTGCTTCTGTGTTATTGTTGTTTGTGTGTGTTGTGGTTCGCGTTTCAGCAATCAAGCGCACCGCACCGTTGCACAGCGTTTATTAAATACGCATTCGCTGTGTGCTGTGCGTTGTTGTTGTTAGTGGCATCTGAAATGAGCAGAGCAAAATAAGCAAATCAGTTGAATGCGTTACATATTTACCTAATTGAGTGAAATGTTGTTGTGTGTGTGTGTGTGTTTGTATTGGTGTGAGAGCAATTATACTAATTTACGTATTTAATATAATACATTATGGCTTATTAAGGAGATGGTTGTGCAGAGTTGCAATAGGACGATTTTACAAAAGCAACAACACAACATAAGGTAGATATTCAGATATAAATAGATCATTTAGGTGTGTTCTAAGCTTGTGTTATGCTTGATTATGTTCATTTATGCAGCAGTTACAGAAGTTTACACTTAAGTGTTGACCCAGAGTTGCATTTAGAATATGTTAGTAGCTGTCTAATGTGTTGTCTTGAGTATTTTGGTCGTATTATTATGACAAGTAGAAGTAATATACCTTTGTTTATGAAATTCTGGAGTTTGGAAATGGAATAATAGTATGCGCGGAGTGTTCAAAAAATAACGGGAATTTTCATATTTTTGAAAAATATTTATCTATTCGTCTACATTATTGTTGTCGCCTTCTCCATTTGATATTCTTTCAATTGTCAGAACACGTCTCAAACTCGATTTTCGGATGCCCTTTGGCTCTTTCAGCGATTTCTCGTATGCTCGTAAAACGACCGTCTTTTAAGGTTCTTTTTATTTTTCGAAATACAAAACAGTCACATGGAGCCATATCTGGCGAATATGGAGGCTGGGGCATCGTTTCAGCACTGTTTTGGCCAAGTATTCATGAACTAGAAGTGAGCTTCTAACAAAAGAAAATAGCCAAGCTCATAAAAACACATCTAACCTTAGCGGCTACTACATAAAGTAAGCAGTGAAGACAGATGAAATTTTTGATTTTAAAATTGGATTCTAATTTCCGGTATGTTTGAATACACTTCCTATAGCGAGGCCCTATAAAGTATATATATAAATGATCAGTATGTTGAACTGAGTCGATTTAGCCATGTCCGTCTGTCTGTCTGTATATATACGAACTAGTCCTTCGATATCGGACCACTATATCATATGGCTTCCATACAAACTGAACGATCGGAATCAAGGGCTTGTATGGAAAACTTCCGCATTTTACTACATATCTTCACGAAATTTGGTGTGAATAAATTTCATGGAAATAATTTAATATCCGAAGAAATTTTTTAGATCGGTTCACTATAGCATATAGCTGCCGTACAAACTGAAAGATCGAAATCAAATGCTTGCTTTTACTTACTTTTTCTTACGTCTTTAGATTTGCTTAAACACATAGTTACTAAAAGAAATGCACCTGGTATATTAGCTTCGGTACAGCCGAAGTTAACGTTTTTTCTAGTTAAAAATTCACTTTGCCATCAGAATTTTTTGTAATGAGACGGCGCACATTGGTTTATCCGTGGCTGAAATTCAAAAATGGCATGTTGTCTGATTTGAATGAAAATTTCACAGTTTGTTACCAACTATCTATACATTATTTTCCCAAAATATTAGGATTATATCTGCATTAGTTTTTTGTCCAGAACTGCCCAAAGTTATAATACGTATCAAAGAAAAAATTTGCATCAAAATCCATTGAAAAAAATAATGCATAAAAAATTTTGTGGAACAACATAATTTGGACGTCAAAATTTCAATGTTCTTCAAATTCAAAGTGGTGCATCTTTTTAGCGCTGTCTACCGCTGTCGACATACATATACCGAATTAAAGCCTGAAGTCTCAGCTAAACGATAAAAATCTATCTATACATTATTTTCCCAAAATATTAGGATTATATCTGCATTAGTTTTTTGTCCAGAACTGCCCAAAGTTATAATACGTATCAAAGAAAAAATTTGCATCAAAATCCATTGAAAAAAATAATGAATAAAAAATTTTTTGGAACAACATAATTTGGACGTCAAAATTTCAATGTTCTTCAAATTCAAAGTGGTGCATCTTTTTAGCGCTGTCTACCGCTGTCGACATACATATACCGAATTAAAGCCTGAAGTCTCAGCTAAACGATAAAAAAAAATTCAGCTGCCCCAAACTGCCCCCCTTGAAAAAAACAATGAGATACTCTAAAATTGCAAGTTACCCCCCAAAAGTATGCAATATATAGCGTACTTTTTAAACGTTTGCCTTTGAATGCAATTGTTTTTGGCACTGATTTTTTAACATTTTGTTGATATTTTTACCGTAATATTGAATATTGTTCAACAACAATATTGATCAAATTACATTAATTTGCGAAGTGTGAAAGTGATTAGAGGTCAAGTGATATCAAGTGCTGCAATGGAAAGTTTTAAAATTTCTTATTTAAGAATATGTGAACTTTTAATGGATACCGATAGTGATATTGACATAGTTGTTGAAACTATTGCGACTAATAATAGAAACATGACTCAAGTGAATGTTGCGAAATTTGAAACATTTAAAAAAAAAATTCGTGACAAAATTTAAAGAGAGATGGCAAAGAGCAAGACGTACAGGAACAAGATTTCTTGAAATGAATGAACAGTGGCTTACAAGTGATTATGTAGTGGAAGTTACTAACGAGACAGAAGCACCGAGCTGTTCTAGCATGGTTAAACGCGGACGACCAACTATTGCCTTCGAAAACAGTAAGCCACGAACAAAGAGAACAAAACTGCATGCATTTTATGAAAACACCTCGGAAGAAATGGTTTTGTATGCCGCAAAAAAACATGGTAGCGCAGATATGAATAAGGCTTTCACTCCAGAAAAGGCCCTGGCGTTGATTCTCGATGCTTCATTATCTAAGCACCAATATGAGATTTTGCGCAGCTCCGCTAAGGAAGTTGGTAGTGATATTTTCCAAAAATCAGTGCTGTAAGTCAAAAATTTAGTTACACCTTATATGGGAGGTGGGCGTAAAAGTGGGCGGATATTATTGAAATTTAACACCAACATATATAATGTCATAAAAATGCTATGTACCAAAAATCAGTGCTGTAGGTCAAAAATTAAGTTTCACCTTATATGGGAGGTGGGCGTAAAATAGGGGGCGTGATTTTGATTTTTTAATTTTTTTCTTGATTGGAATCCAAAACAATGATGTACCAAATATCATTGTCCTGCGACAACTCCTTATATTTTTAGCCGCAGTATGCACTAGCAGAAACTTATGTGCGGCGCCCTGTTTGATAATTTTGCGTGCCCACAACTGTAGTAGTATTCTACAAAACGGGTTCTTAGGATCGAAAGGCTTGTAATTAATTTATCAATAGAACTTTAAACACATCATTATTTTAGCTTTGTTGGAACAGTGCTCTGTTTGTATTATCATATTCAAATAAGTGTATTAGCTGAAGGAATTAACCTTTAATATTTAACTTAATTTAGCTTCGGAAAATTGTATATTGTCAGACTAAAAAAGCTTTCTCTATATATTTCATTTAATCATCGATTTTTTAAAAGATAAATCACTATTTTTTCGGGACTTCAAGAGAGTTTATATTTAAAGTCCTTCAATGATAATAATGACAACAACAAAATTTGTAAAATAATGAATGGCTTAAAAAATTTAAAGTGGTGATAGATTATACAATTTTTCATTTTTTCAATTATGTCAACAAACATATATAGTATGATACATACATACATATCTACTATGTGTACTCGCATACAGTGCAATTGCTATAAATTCACTTGTCAAAAGTTTGAAATTTTAGGAAATTCAATTAAATTGTAGGAAGCATATACGGCAAGTAACAGGCTATTAAAAAGCGAAGGTAGCGGCAAATACGGAACAAGAAAACAAGTAGTCAAAGACAATTAAGGTGAGTCAACAAGCAACGAAAACCACACACGGGGCAGGCAGTGAAAAGAGGCAAGAGGCAGCGCCGGAGCAAATTAAGTTTTCGGCAAACGACAGCGACGATTAATGTAATGTGCCATAAATCAAGGTAACAAGAAAATAGGGAAATATCCCATAAAAAGTAACAACAAGTATGTATGTTGTTGTTGTCGCGGTAAACCGCAACATAATTACAACAACAGCGAGAGGCAAGTGCAACACGAAAGCTTAAGTACCGGCGCGCTAACAAACAAGTTCATATGAGAGCGTTTTTATACTCTCGCAACAAATGTTGCTAAAGAGAGTATTATAGTTTTGTTCACATAACGGTTGTTTGTAACACCCAAAACTAAACGAGTTAGATATAGGGTTATATATACCAAAGTGATCAGGGTGAAGAGTGGAGTTCAAATCCGAATGTCTGTCTGTAAACCGTCCGTCCGTCCGTCCGTCCGTCTGTGCAAGCTGTAAAGACTTGAGTAAAAAATTAAGATCATCTTGATGAAAACATGTCAAATTGGCACACTCTTATTTCTTGGCACCATAGGAAGGTTGCTTTCGAAAATGAGCAAAATCGGACCACTGCCACGCCCACAAAATGGCGAAAACCGAAAACACATAAAGTGCCATAACTAAGCCATAAATAAAGCTATGGAAATAAAATTTGGTATGAAGGATCGCACTATGAAAGGGCATATTTAGATGTAATTTTAAGTGGACGTGGCCCCGCCCCTACTAAGTTTTTTGTACATATCTCGCAAACCAATAGAACTACATAAACCAAACTTTCTGCAGTCGTTTTTTTTAGGCACTTCCTAATACAATCCAAAAATGAAAGAAATCGGATCATAACCACGCCCACCTCCCATACAAAAGTTAGGTTGAAAATTACTAAAAGTGGGTTAACTCACTAAAGAAAAACGTCAGAAACACCAAATTTCACATAAGAAATGGCAGATGGAAGCTGCACTCAGATTTTGCAAAATTGAAATGGGCGTGGCGTCGCTCACTTATGGGTCAAAAACCATATCTCAGGGAACTACTGACCGATTTCAATGAAACTTGGTTTGTAATAGTTTCTACATCTCACAATGCCAAAATAGATGTTGTGAAAATAGGCCAAATTGCTTCACAACTTCGCCTACTTCCTATATACCAGAACTTTGAAGACGATCTGAATCGTTTACTTTACAATATATAAAGTAAGCACTAGTGAAGATATCGGTGCAGAACTTTGCACAAATACTATGTTAATAGTGTGGCAGCCCCATTCTAAAAATCGCCGAAATTGGAACATAGGTTTTTAAGGCCCCATATATCGAAAACGAGGACCTCGGTGCTTCTAACCTAATATTATGGTTTCCAACTTTCAATGGACTTTATGCAATATATATGACGAATATGTGGGTCAAATTGTGTATTATATAATATAAATAAAGTTAAATAAATAAGTTGCGAGAGTATAAAATGTTCGGTTACACCCGAACTTAGCCCTTCCTTACTTGTTTCTATAAAGTTTGACAACACTTAAGTTGGTGGCAAGCATGAGTATCTTGCAAAAGTGGCATGCTACTGTATTATGTAATACGCGTGTAATATTACTTATGAGGTCATGCATACTTGGGGGTGTTTTTGAGTATTAGATTTTTGAGAGTTTGGAAGAAATATTCAAAATAGTAGTTTAGAGTCTAATTAAACCTTCTATCATGGCAGCAGATCAATGTCATCTAAGGTAAGGTCCTGAAAACACACTATTAAAGACTTGGCGTAAAGGAAAATTATCTAGATGAGTTGATGTGAGGAACATGTCAAATTGAGAAATTTTATCGTGTAGTACGTTAGTATACAGTCTGTATAAGTAGAAATTCATTCTGTAACAGCATTCAGAGCATTATTGTTCCAGGATGACTTTGGTTTTATGAGGCTTCTATTAGTAAGTTTAGGTAAAGTTTGCCCACTTGATGGTTCTGCCTTAGTTTTATCAATTTAAGAGTCTTTGAAGACATATGTCTGCTATTCTAGTACCTTCTAAGTAGACTCTACTTGTTTCAAAAGAATTAATATATTATAAAATTCTATGTTCTAAGTCTTGAAACTGTGAAATGTGTAAGCTATCTACTAGAATTTGTAGACTTTTGAGAACTTTGTTTTTCGTTCTGTTGAGTGTTTGGATACAAATCTAGGAAAAGTAGGTAGATATCGTTCATTCTCGTTGTCCTAGCCATATTATAAAAAATAAAGACTTGAGGCTTACGGATGATTAATGTTTATTAGAGCTAAAACATGAATATAAACATTATTAATTTTTTCTATAAAAATCTAAAAGAAAATATTTTTGCAACATTCCTCGCTCATGCACTCAATGCATGCCACCAACCGTGTCACATGACATAACATAAGTTTGCCGCTTTTAAGTAATTTATTAGTTTCCTTCGGCAATCATCAGGCCATATGTGCGCCACCCGACAGCCCGCTGAGACTTTACTAAGTTGGAAAATACAGTAAGCTCAAGCGCTTATGGGCATGCAAGTAGCATGCGGCATGTTGCATGTTAAATTTTTTGTTTCCATACACTCATGAGGAACCCACTCATTTATCGCACCAATGCATAGTGTGCGCTACCGGCTACCGGCTACCGGCTACCGGCCACCGCCATCTACCAGCCCACTTTAAACACCTTCGGCATGGCATCGCATATATTTTCCGTTCAACGAACCATGAAAACGCTTTTGCTGGTGTGAACAGAACGAGCGCAATTTCAAATTGAAGAAAAAAATTATATTATAAGCACAAAAACAACAACAATTACCAGAGTGTAGTGGCAACAGCAAATGAACATGGGAACTGCAACAAAATAACAGCAAATAACAACAGCAACTATGCGCTCAATATGTGCATTGCAGATGAATTATGGTTAATTCCGCTTTTATTGTCTTTCTCATTTTGCATTCCATTCTCGTTTTTTTGTTTTTGTTCGCACCGCATATATGCTGCTGCACGCGTATACAATATATCAACTTGCGTTTGCCGCGATTTGAAAAGGAATTTAATTAAATACATAGTTTTATATGGCGTTTTAATTTAATTTTTTCATTTCATTTCTTCATTTCGTCGCTCTTCAATTTCATGCTACGTAATTAACACGCAATGTGCGCCCAACAACACGCATACACGCACGCACACAAACTTTTGTTATATAACCAACAAATGTACATTCACAGTTTGTTGCGTTATCATGCCGCCCATACTGTGGCATGCAACAGTTCAATCGTTCAATTAAGCGAGCGAGCGAGTTCATTTGCGCTGTCGCAGGCGGATCTCTATATGTGTGTGCGTGTGGGCGGTTGTGTGTGGTAATTCAATTTGGTAAAATGGCAAAAGTTAATGGGTGAAGAGTCGCTGACAATTGACGCATTGATTTTACAATTTCATTAAAATTTTAAATAAATTTTAAATGTAGCGTTCTGAAGTGAAATGAATTAATGTTGAATGCTTGATTTCCCATAGCTCTTCGGGGAACTGTTGAAACTGTCTAAATTGAACGAAAAATATTTCATCAAAAGCAATGAAATGTGAAATGTGAAAAATTTAATTATTTTAATTAATATTTGGTAAATTTTGTGCCCATTGTGACTTGTCAACGGGTTGTGCGTGAAATCTATGTCGAGATCACATCCAGAATTTCAAAAAGAAAGAATAGTTCGAAGACGCCGCACACATATTTTTGCTATGAAGATGTCTCTAAAAATATAGATTCGTGTTCCGGAGGCGATTTAGTCCTTGTCAGTCCAATGATCAATAGATCAGGGCCATGCATGGCTCCAGTTTCAAATCAACTATATTTCTAAATCATCTTATTCTCGTAACAGTAAACTTTGACTCACTGATTATTTGGTTACATTTTTAGTCTCATTGCTTTCCGATCTCCAGATTATTGTCTACCTTTCGTCAATCCTAATTGAAGTTATGGGTTGTCCGTGAAATAATGTTATAGAAAAAGCTTATAGATTCAAAGTCTCCAGATCTTCCATGTATGATTGTTCTCTTTGCTAAAACTCTCACGGGAGAGTGTGTGTTATGTTTAATATAAGAGATCTATAGACAGTCCTAAAATTAGTGATATCCGAGAAAGGGTTATCGTTATCTGTCCATAGACTTCAAATAGCCCAACATATTGAATTTATCTTCCAGTATCTTCGAATTGATATTGGTATTGGCGAATCTACATCGACAGTGATCGACAGCAAGTGATTTATGAAACGTCGGGGATAACTAAATGGATATTACTAGCCCGTAGTTCTAAGCTTCCACACGAAGTAAGATGCTCCCAAAGATAGAGGTTCTATATAAGCAAGTATAACACAAAATGACCTCCGAGCATATTCATGCAATAAAAAAGTTCTTCGTAAGATCCATTATCCACAGAGAGTACTTGATACGTTATGTTAGGAATAAAATCTCGTTGAATTTTTGCCCACTGATCCAAAGTTAACTCTCCGGATACGGTGTTGACTTGAAAAGCTCCTGCTATATATCGGTACTGGCTTATTTCAGAAGTGAATCGTTTCAAATTTGGCCTGTCACCTTAGACTGGTATCATAATAAGGTCTTTCAATACTTTCTCAAATTAACGAAAACAATCTCAACACTAACGAATTTTCGGTTTAATAAAAAAAAATCAAATGAAATTTATATGTGCATGCGGTGAGCTCTCATTAACTTCCGCTTCAGAATTTGCAAAAGTGGTAGGAACTTGTATGTGGCTGTTGAGTAGACTTTGCTGTCTGGCGGCTTGCCGACTGCAGACTGCCAACCGCCGAACTGTGGTCGAAAACTTTATGTCGCTCATTAAATACTTGACTCGTTCAATTTGTCATTTTTTGCTGACTTTTGTTTCTTTTTTTGTATTTTTGTTTTTATAAATGTTGTCTGCTTTCATTGCTGCAGCGAGAGCTTTTCACGTGCTTTCATATATTAATATACATACATACGCATGAGGCCCATTAATGTATAACGGTTATGACTTTTAAAAGTTTTCACAAATTTTCGCCTTGTCAACGAAATCAAATTATAGTTTTATGCACTTGCCTTGCGTTTGTTGTTTTCATTTTTGTGCAGACGCTCTCTTTACCGCATTTATTCAAATAAAGGCAGTAAAGAAAAGCTAAGTGAATAAAGCAAAATACCGAAATTAATTTAATTCAAAGAGGTTTGGGCCAACAGCGCATTCACATGCTTGTCTGCTTAGTTTGCTAACTTAGTTTTTGCTTTCATTGCTTGTGCTTTTTTGTCGAACTTTGAAAGTTTAGAAATTGTGTTTATGTATTTGTTGTTGCTTTTATTCCCTTGACATATGTGAAGTTCATGTGCGCTCGTTTAAATGGCTTTTTCCTTTAGGGAAATAAATTGTATGCTCGTAATGTGGGTATACAAATTTAAACAGATTTCAAAACGAAATTAAATATTTAAAAGTCTATTGAGGGATGGCCGTAGAAAGCTTTTGGAAAAGCTTTTATCTAAAGTAACTACTAAGCTGGTCAATTAAGAGCTATTAGCCTAGAGTTTGTTAATAATAGTAAAAACTTGGAATGTTCTGAGTCTACGAAATGTGGTATACTCTAGTGAAGTCTGAACGGGTTGAATAAGCTTTTAATAAACTTTTTGGAGTTGTTCAGTATTATCTCGTATAATTTAAGATCTTCGCATGTTTCATGTTTTAATTAATACTTAAGGTATGGGTATCAAACTGTGGCGGCTTCAAAAAATTACAACTGAAAGTAATTTTTGTGGAGAGTTGCCAGATGCTTAAAATGATGAAATCTTTAATTAAATATTACAAAAAAAATTTATGTTGGAATTAAAATATAGAAAAGCCAGCAATTGCAACAATTAAAATTTTTATCAAAAAGCGTTGCCACCTGTTTTAAAAATACAATTATATAATACGAAAAATTTCAACAACTTAAAAATGTTATCTAAGTAAATTAAGTTAAACACGTGTAATGTGTTGACTTAAAATTTCCTTAGCGGTTTTCAAAGCCACGCAAAAAATCTCATTAAATATAATTCGTACTTATATGTATATTTGCAGAAAAGTAGCACAACATCTTCAACGCTAATTCTCAACACTTTCCTCAGCAAAAGCAATTAAAATGTTGATAATGCGAGTAGAGCACCACCAAGTTGGTGTAAGTAGAATTAGAAGCCGCAAGGCATATTTGCCGCACACACCTAGAACCCTATATGTGCTTATGTGTGCCTCTACATATATTCACGCTAACGCTAACGGTTTTAAGTGTATAAAACAGTAATCTATTTGGCCTTGATTATCTGCCACGGCTGCTTACAGACCGTCGTAACACTTTCTCAGCGTCAAAGCTTAGCTTGTAATTACTGCACAAGTATGCTTAGGCGCTAATGATTTGCCGGCAAACGTGTAATCAACAGATAATTTCACTTATGTGCTTGGCATAGTTGAGTAAATACAGCTCAAAAGTTGTTATGATGCTGATATGAGAAGAAATGTAAATAAAGTTACCGTTAGTGGTGGAAACCAAAACTTTTGGAGGATTTATTTAAATTTTATACTAAATTATATAGGTAATCTTAAAGCTTGCGACTCTAATAGGAAAAACCTTTCTAAAAGTTCATCAGTTATTGAGAGACTGTTTACAAGCAGTTCTAAGACGCACAACACCTTTAGAAGAAACAGCTGGGTCCATTTTAGTGCTAATATTGTCTTCGCAGACTCACTTTTTAATTCACCTTGTTATATTTCTACAAGATTTGACACCCTCATCTACTCTAACCGACTCTATGAGGCCGTGTCCCAGCTGCCGTTTGTCTCTTAATTTCTTTTTCTGTATGTCCTTCGTGCTGTCCAGTAAACATTATCCTCTTTTGCTTTAAAATACTTCATTGACTTTTCCGTTATATTTCGTTGCGACAAAAACAATTTTCCCTCTTTATCAGCTTCCTGTCGAGCATTTATACTTCTAACTTCTGTCTAAAAAGTTTCTTCTCCAAAACGCTCCCCTATTTTGTATGTGTGTCCGTACCTAACAGTTATGTACTATATGTCGATATGATTGTGTGTGTCTGAATTTGATACAATCTCCTTATAGTTAGTGTCTGCTAAGCATCTTATATTGCTTATTTTATGTCATTCTCTTTTGGTGTCTCTTTTTTGCTCTTCTAGGTAGCTTAGACGAAGGTGAAATTGACGCAAAGCAATGAAGGCGAGATTAAAGTAAATCGATGGAGAGGATTTCGTTGACACAAATTCGAAAATATCTTATTGGTGACAGTTTTAGGCAGACAGTACTTAGAAATATGATTTGATATACAAATATGCTGCTTATCTTCGCTTGGAAATAATACAAAGTATGTGAACTGAAAGTATTTTGTGGCATTTTAAGCCACCTTAGAATAACTGAGTAACTTTTTTATGGAAAAAAATCAAATATTTTATCGAATATGTGTGTGATGAATTCGGTGAATATTGAAATCGAAAGTTTAAAGCTCACTTCAAAGATCAACATTGCTTGGAATAATACAAAGAGTGTGAACTGAAGACCTTTTATGTGACTTTAAGCCACCTTCGAATAACTGATGAGCTTTGTGAAAGCTTAAAGCTCCATGGAAAGCTTAAAGTTCACTTGAAAGTTCAATTTCTAACTCTGAAACGCTCGGAAGTCTAGTGATCTCAGGATTCAATACAAATATAACCGATTTTTGCACAGCTAATTTTAAACTCTCTCTCTCTCTTTTTATAATATAACATAATAAGTACCGTATAAGATTTTCACTCACAACAAATTAGTAAATTAGTATTCTAAAGGTCAAAAGGTCACGCATATTCAAAAAAATTTACCAAAGTACTCTTAATATTTTGCATTTCGCCAAGCTCAAACTCACAAATATATACTCTAATTTTATTTTTTTTTTCATCCCAAACTAATTAAAAGCTATAGCAAAGGCAAAGCCAAAGCAGCAAAAGTCAAAGCCAGCGAAATGAGCAAATATACAAAAAGAGCAAAGCGCCAAGTATGCAGTTATGAGTCTTTCATTAAGTTCAAGTACTTGCATAACGGTACACATTTTTGTTTTTTGCTAACTTTTAAAATACGCGTAAAAATGTTAAATACATTTTTGCTTTTCGGTGAAGCATACAAACTTTAACTATTAGATTAAATAACTTTGCGTAGTCTGTAGAGTCGTTATCCTTGCGCCATGAAGTTTGCGTGAGACTGTCTTCACATTGTCACACGAGCACTTTGCGTGTTATTAGAGAGCTGTGTATGAGAGCTCAAGGGGCGCAAAATTGAAAAGACACTACAAGGCAGTGGAAATGCATGCGACTCTTGTTTATTATATGGCTGTGAGTGAAGACCCTGTAGGAAATGATAATATACAAAAGATCTCGATTTGTTTTAGCATAGTTTACGATATTGTTTATTAGAAATAGTGATTGATATCAAATAAGTTAAGAGAGAAAACTTTTTTTGTAAATTAAAAAAAAAAAAAATATTTTTGAAAAAAAAAAATCGAAAAAAAATACTTCATGAAATATTATAAATTTTAGTAATATATTCCAGTAGTTGAGTTATGTAGACCTTTCAACTCCATAAAACATAGTTATTTCGATAAATCAGAGACTTTACTCGAATATCTCAATTTCCTACCGGTCATCTATGGCCGAGATATATGTATTCGAGATATGTGTTTAACTTGTTGAAATTGTTTACTCTATGTTTATTTTCTGTTGGCGTTGTCCCTGAGGTCATCGTAGAAACAATTATATTTTAAGCTTATATACCCTGTAGGAAATTGCTTTAATGTGTTTGTAATATACATTTAATAATGAGAGCAAGTAAAAGCATTTAAAGGAAAAATAAAGATTGTATGCGAAAAAATACTTTAAGAAAATGTCTATCAATATTAATGAAGATCTAGAGTTTATAGGATCATATAATGATATACATATGATTGAAGGTCGAGTCTTAGAAAATTGTCTTTTTAGAAAACACAAAAACTAGATCAAACAAAGATTTTTGATACATTTCAGAGCATCTAATTTTTTTCGCTCATAAGGCTTCAGATCCTACAGTACATATATCATTTAATCGGGTTAACATTTGCCCCCAACTAACTATTTCCGGTTGGGTAGCCACAAATAAATACATACATTCACATCCATGCACATTTATTAAAGTGTGTTGATGATACTCTCTAGCCACAACCAGCATACGTGGCACATCGCGTGTCGTTTCCTACTTTGTCTCCTGTCTAGACAAAGTAATTTTTATATTGCATACCGCATACTCCATTCAAAACATTACATTCAAACTAGTGAAATAAATATACAGTAATTAAGGGCATGACACGAAAAATGTTGCCGTCGTTTTGCGATTTAGTAAATTTAGGATTAAGCGGATTTTATGGTTTAATAGAAAATATATGAGCAACCAAGAAGTGCTTTCATTAGAGCGATTACAATTTCATTACAATTTTAGTATTGAAAGATGTCTCGATCTCGAGATTTCTAGCATTATAATTGAATTTGACAACATATTTGGGAATCATATTTTGATGACGACACACATATGGAGGCACTATACATCTCAGAGCGTCACAGAAATTTTTTGGAAATTGGATTTTCCAGTTCCGAAATATTTTCTGAGTGGACTCAACTTCCCCAAAAATTGGTTTTGGCCTTGATTTAAACTCAAGATCTCTAATTGAATATACTCTCGTATCTTAAGCTAGTAATTAAGCATTCTCAAATATGTACTAATACAAAATTATTCCTATTCTTAATTTAAAATTATAAACTAGTCTATCTTAAGGCAATTTAAGCAGCAACCGCTGAGTCATAGCTCACAAAATGGCGCGTGCCCACGTGATTGTGTTCGTGGCTTCGTACCTTTATTACAATTTCAAACCACATCCTGTTGAAAGGAAGCACAACAACGACTTGAGAAGTTAAGCTTTCGCCTTTGATTCTTAATTTCATTTGTTATCTTTTGATTTGTTTACCGCTAAATTTAATTAAAAATTCATTGCACTCAGCTCAACAGTGCCACAGTGCTGGCAGTCATCAAACAAACGCCAACACACAGAGAAGCTGAGTAAACCAAAGGCGGTTGTGGTTGAGTGTAGGAGTATGAAGGAGTATGAGTGGATATCTATCAACCACAAGCATCTAGCACTTGTGAGCGGAAAGAGCGAAGAACGCCTGCTGATTGCCGCAAATACTTTGCCGCCCGTCGCCCGCTGTTGTCACTGTCACCTGTTTTCCACAAATGCCGTGCCACATGCACGCCCACTAGCACGCGCGTTGAGGCACAGACACACACACACATACAGAAGCATTACTACAGTGACGCAGCAAGTGCTCGCAAGATAAATGAACTCCAGCGACAGGGTTGTGTGGCAGCGCGGTGGCGTTGAAGGCGCATAAATATACGCCTACTCGCACAAAGGGACATACACGCATGCACACATAGAGAGAGTGAGTAACGGTGGTTTGTGTGCACAATTGCAACAAATTAAAACCATCCTTTAGGCTTACAAAATGCGCCGAGCGCGGCAGCGACAGCCAAAGCAAAGCAAAGTAAAGTAAAGTAAGCAACTAACGAGCGATTTGATTATGCAAGTACAAGGATCACAATATGCAGACACATGTATGTATTTAAGTATGTGTGTGTGTGTGAGTGCTTGAGTGGCGCACCTGAGGGCAAATAGTTGGTGTTGTGCGGCGGCAACTCTTGCAACTGCCGCATGCCACATGCCGCTGCACTTCTTGTGCTTATGTGCAACTCATGCACTAGCTGCTTGTTGTTGTTGTTGTTTTATATCTTTTTTATGCATTTTTGCTTGGTGCTCGCGGCGAAGTTTTGCATTTTTTAACTGTCTCCTGTGGCATACAACTTCCTTCTACACAGCTGCACTTTGAAGTTGTTGCCATTTGAGAAACGCGGCGACGGAATATCGCTATGCAACTGTGTCTATATGTAGTCTAACGACGACAGTCACTTGTGTTGCGTATACGCCGTGTCGCCATACAAGTGAGCGCATGCAAAAAGTACCGCAGTTTAGTGCATTAATACCAGCATAGATTGCGCTCTAGCAGGCACTAGGCAGGCAAATAAAATGCAATTAAAGCTTAAACCGAAAAACCAACAACACGCGCGCGTTTCTATGCATTTTAATATAAAGTAAGCAACTAATTTTTGCCACCGCACTTTATTTTAGTGTTAACTGTCAAGTGAAAAGCCAAAGTTACTACTGTTACCGTTGAAGTGGTGAGAAGAGCAGCGGAAGCGATGAAGTTGCAAGTGCCAATTAGATGCGGATGAGCTTAGCGCGTGTAAGTAATCCTGCTGTACATGTGTCTTGTCTGTTTATGAGGAAGTGAGACTAAGTAATTGGTTATGCATAGAATTAAAAAAATAAATTCTGAAATAATTTATGAAGCATTGCTTGACTAATATTAGAGCATATTCTATTAAAGTATGTATGCAGCTAAAGCCGGTAAAAATATTATTTTCCAACAGTAGACGCCTACATCAACCTCCTGTCAAGCTTCGGAGCATCCGAGAAAAAGCTTAATAACCCTTTGCTTCAGCAAGGATTGACCACCAACATGTCTTTTCAATAGCTATGATGTATTCTTTAAAACCGATCCCTGGGATTCCCTCCTTATATGACAAAACGTTTTCAATAGGTAAGAAGAGAAGCTAAAATCTTTGGTCGTGTGATGGGTCATGGACTTTGTGCTGAATGCGACCATAACCTGTTTTAAAATACACGGAATGTGTCCCAATCTGATCTATTTCTATATAAGGGAATCCGTCAAATACACGACGCGTTGACGGTCCGTTGTATCTGCGCTGATATTATGATATGCGTCATCGGACACTTGAAGAGTTTGAACGAACTATCGGGAAGAGCAAAGACTGATATACAATTTGTCTGAAGCACTCAAACGGTATCCTCACTTCTCCAATTTCCAGCTCCATCTCTAAGATAATCTTAGAATGCAGAAACCCTTGCGAGAATACGCCTAGACCTTGGGAATACGCAATTCTTTCCACTGTGAACTGTCAGTCCATGGTCTGTCAGAAGGATTTCCCTCTATGTTTCAGTGCTTCCAGGAAGTAGGAACTCTCCTGGGTGGCTTTGCATACAAACTTTCTGAAGATTTCGGATTATTCATATATGTATAAATTCTCTTCCTACTCATATATTAATTATTCTTGTTTTTAATTTTCGAAAATTCCAACAAAAATTTTCAACATTTCCTTGAAAAAAATTTTAGTCTATTGCGCCGAAATGTAGGCAACACTTTTTATACATTTTTGGGAATAAACGAACTCAATAATAAACAAATAAAAGTGTAAAGTGTTCTTTAACCTTGTAATCAATAATTCACAAGCATTTTCCCAGCTAATTTAATAGTGGTATATCATCTGTCGTTCAATCTTGGCTCATTGCAGTTTTTCAAGTTCAAATTGGGACCTTCAATATACATATATGCTTTAATATTAAAAAGAACAATAATTTTCTTAAAAAACAGAATCAACATAATTTCCCATAAAGAATACCAGAAATCAACCATTACTATAGAAAGGAAATTAAATTCACAAGCGCAAGTGCAACTTATTTTCATGAGATCGCACATACACAAGTGCATATGAGTACAAGTGTATGTGTATGTGTGTATAAACAACATTCAATTTCAGTCATTACGATTTAAATTACTTAAGAACGAAAGCGTCGCCAATTAAAGAGAGGAAGTACTTTAAGCATTCACCCGAGCGGTTAACGATGGCAAATGATGTGTTAATGACAGACGGAAACGATGCAGTGGAGAGAAATTGAGAGTCAGCCAACGCTGACACAGGCATACACACGGCATATACATAAAAATAATTCTACGATGATGTTGGAGTGGTGTAAAGGGAGGGAGCCCAAAGGAAATGCACGCAAATGCAAATGCAAAGGATATCAACGAGTTGTAAAGGAATGGCATGAAATGGAAAGGAAGGTGGAGGTAGATATGAATGCAAGAAAATGACATTACAGCGGTAAGCAGGAACTGTGTGCTGTGTTTTTGTACGTTTTCTTCCAGCACATACATGTAGTGAAGCTAGCAAGCTGGTGTGAGCCAGTGTCGAGTCTGTGCGATATAAATTGTGCGCATACCAATGTCCTTTTGCTGCGCCACCGTACAGCAGAGTTGTCATAAATGGAGGACACCGCAAATGCAGCTCATCAACCAGACGTGGCACACAACATAGCATTGCACAGCATAGCGCAGCACAGGATGCGGAGATGCCGCTGCAGCAGGATGTACTTTTTTAACGCAATTGTGCTGGCACAAACACATTTAAATTTGCGCTTACTCGTGTTCGTTTATATATGTGTATGTATGTGTGTTTATAAAGTGGTGTGCCTGCAACACAACCTGCCACATGCCACAGCGCCAAAGACAGGCGCACAGCAATGTAATGTGACAGCTTTATGAATTTAACAACAACAAGTTGACTTTGTCGCTTCCAAGCCGGTGTGTTTGTTGTTGGCTTGTTGACTGCCAGCCTGACTGGGTCCTTGGTTGCTTGGTTGCTTGGCTTCATATAAAGATGTGGCCATGAGTTGTGTGAGCCACGGCCTTATCAGCTGCCTCATTTGGCACGCAAATGCAAACGTAATGCCGGCAGATAAGTCGCAGAATACAAGTGTTTATATGCCCACACACATATATACACATGTACATATATCATATGCATAAATATTTCTAGGCCCTGCGCCGAGAAGTTCCGATGCATGCAATGAGCATGAAATTCCTACTTAAGGCTTAAAATCTTAGCTGCTGGGTACAAGTATGTTTGTATGTGTGTGTGTGTGAGTGTTGTGTAGTCAGCACGTGATGCTGCAACCTTTGCATAAATACCACATGAAATGAGTTGGTTGCATATATTTCTGAAAGTTTTTTATTTGTATTTTATTTTTCTTGTTTTTTGCTTGAGTGCGCTCCAGCAGCACTGGCATAGGAAAACCGCACGCAATTAAACTGATGGCAGATTTGCTGCCTGCATACAGCTGTGTTTGTCTCACACCGGGAGACGCATGTGGAGCCCTCTAGATTATTGAAGGCTTAACAAAGATACAACAGAGAGAAATGAAATGAAAATAAAAATAAAAAAAAAAACAAATGCAAAACAGTAACTGCTTGAGCAGCAGCAAAAGCAGGGAGATGCAGAAGTAAGTGTGTAGCTGAAGCAGCAGCAGCCGCTGGCTATTCGTGTTGCCTGCAATGTGCAACTTGTGCAACAAAGCTGCAACTCCGGCACACAAAAAGTGTGCACAAACAGAAATTACATTTATTTGCGAGTTAACAGGCGGTGGCAGTTTATTTGTTTGTCTCATTTCTTTATCTCTTTGGTTTCTTCTAACGCGGCACAAGTGTTGCTTCACAGCGTTTTGAAGTGTTACAAGAAATTCAAATTCCTCCCTAAAGTGACGCAAATGCCAACGGATGACGGTGCCTTCAAGTGGTGGAAAATGATACATTGATGGTTGTGGTGAGTCTCGGGACCGCAGAGACAGTGGGGGATTTAATAAGTGAATCGCTCTGGCTTACTTGACTGGTCTTGAGACTTTGAAATTTTAATTGAAGAGGGATTATTATTTATTTTTCACAAATATTATGGGTATGATGACTAAAATATAGCCTAAATTGATATTTTAACTGTATTTTACAACAATGATCGAAAAATTGTTTGAAAAGATCACATAGAACACTTTTAAAACAAAACGTTGCCTACATTTTGGCGCGGAGTATAAAAATGTTTTAATGAAAAGTAAACTCCAATATGTAACATTTCAATTAAACCACTTCGCTTAGAGTATCTATAACTCATTTAGTCTGTGCCCACTTTTTGGCCCGCTCCTCTAGTAATTTTACTAACACGTTTGTCTTTATTTAAGCCATCACTGTCTCTCGAAAATATCTTCAGAACTTTTGCACTGCTTATGTTTTTGCGCTCAACTGCTTGCTGCTTGACTGTTAGCTGTGATGGCATGTCGCAACAGCAGTTGCCGCAGCTTCTTCTCCAACAACTCATGTATAAGTATGTGTCTGGTTCTATGCAAATTTATGCAACGCATGCTTGTCTTTACTCAACTTCAAGTTGCATTGCTTTACTTGCAACCATAGATCCTTCAGATATTATTTAGGTATGTGTGGTTATTAGGATCACTTTGCCATAATATGTCACATAAATAAAAATATGTAAGAAATTTCATTTGCATTTTTGTGCGTTTGAGTAATTTTTTTTATATTATTTTATGATTTATTAACAAAATTACTTTATTGTTTGTTACTTATAATGGCATTTCCTTTAATCTCTGTGGCTTTCACTTGTAACCACTATAAAAGCTCCTTGAGTTTGTCAAAAGAGTGGTTTACTATTCAGGGATTAGAATTTGAGCGGTGGAAGGTATTTGAGGGACAAAGTTGAACTGAATTTGAGAGTATGAAAAGCGCTTGAATATATTCCTCACTTAATGAATTTTAAATAAATATTTGCTGTGCAAAATTTAAAATTTAATATATTTATGTTCAGCGCCATCTATCCGATATATGTTTTGATAATTTTTTGTATCAAAAACTTTCAAAAAAAAACTTGGAAAAGCATTGAAGTATATTCCAAAAGATATGTATTTTTTTAAATGTTGTTGTAAACACAGTTTACTGAAATAGTTAAAAGAAAGTGAAAGATTTTCACTAAATTTCACTAAACGATATAGCATTAACAATTCTGATATAGAATTAGTTATATATAGCTCATTTAATGCGCTGTCACAGCTGTCTGCAATCTTGTTCACTACTCAAATGCTGTTCGCTTTTGACGATGTTCATTCTATGTTCGTCGCAGCTGGCTTATGAAGAGTAGAACGTAAATAGTCGCATTTAATGCACTAATTGAAAGGTAAAGTCTTAGCGTGAAAAATATCAAACTTAAATGCTGAGTAAACTTATTTTCATTTCGCATTGCTATAGTAAATATAGACAAACACACCACAAATGTGTTACGGACAATGGGATGAGGTGTTTTCTACTTTGCTGGTAATCTTATACCCATCTCGAATGTAAATTGTCACGTAGTGGTATTGACGTAAAGAAAGAAAGCAAGACCAAGCGCCATATATAATCAAGTACTTATTATATTATTAGAAACCGCATTAAAACCGAAAAAAATATTATTTAATTTTGCTTTTCTATTTCTAATAAAGCAGCTTACATTGCTTTGAGGTGAAAATTGCTGAGTAATACTGTAGCTTACCTTAACTTTTATGCTGATAATGACTGCAAGTAATTCACTGTGTTGTTGTTCTGTATATGAGAACATTTTGTGACAAATCTGTAAGAGAGAAGAGATAAATTTGAGTAAAATATATTTTTTATTGCATCGCCTAGATGTAGGCTACATTTAATTGCTATTGAGTATATTAAAAGCAAATCGTTGCCTACATTTAGGATAATATTTAAATTAATTTCAAAAATTATAGCTTAAGATATGCTTCATAATGATAAAATATAAATTTCAAAATTTAAAGCATTAAATAATGTAACTCAGCTTTAAGGGCAAAAAAATCAAAATATAAATCTGTCACCTGGCTGATACGCAAGCAACGCAATCGAGCAGTAATTATGGACCAGCTTATGAGCTTATTGATTTAATTGTTTCTTACATGGAAATCCGTAAGCTTTAAGTCAACTACGAAGGTTACCTAAGCGCTTTAGTTTACATTTACAATTCAGTAGCTCGCAGAGATTATAAGGATTAGACACTTTAGTTATATATATATAACACAATATTATTAAATTGCTTACGAAGCTATGTTTTCCAACTGCTGACACAACTCGTTTGCTAAAATAGAAAACAAGTGAGTTTAAATTGCTTTTATTTTAATTGAAGGGTCGCTGCGCAAGGATGTAAGCAATGAAGGGAAAGATAATAAATTATCTAACGAATATAGACAAACATATGCGCTGGTAGACACATACATAAGTGTCTTTAAAATAAGCGGCAGCAGCATTTGCTGGGAGCAGTTTTCGCTTTAAACACAGACACATGATTACCAGAGATGCCTGTAGGTATGCATGTGTGTGTTTTTATATAATATATGACAAATGGAAATTCATAGAAATATATTCGTTGGGAAGTTCGTTGTATTCCCAAGGGTGGCGGCGGCTTGTAGGCGGCTTTCAAACTTTTACGATTGACACAAGCGCATATGTCAAATTATTTACAATGCTCACATATGTGTATGTATGAGTGTGGTGTTTTTTTTTAATTTTGTTTGCATGTTTGTGTGTGTGTGTGCTTTGTAAAGCATAATATTGCTGTGTAATCTTGCGTTTAAATGACATGCAAATTGTCAATATTGTTTGGCATATTTACACACATGCCCTTAGATATGTTTGTGAATGTGTATGTGTTTTTAACTAGAACTGTAAGTAATTACTTTTACGACGCAGGAAAAAAGTGTGGAAAGTGTAGAAATCAAATTTTATGTCGAAAGTTTTGACGAATTTTGTATGAAATAATTTAACAAGCTTACACTGGCAGCTTAGTAATAAACATTTTATGTATTAACATGTCATTCATGCGAAAGTTCGAAACATATTTAGTTGAAGCTAGAAATTAACTGTTCATATTCGAATTTAGCATTTGAAAAGTTTATTTTGAGTGATTGATGCCGTCAAAATATTCGAAAATTTAGAAATTTTACAAATTCATAAAATTCATATACAACAAGTAAGGAAGGGCTAAGTTCGGGTGTAACCGAACATTTTATACTCTCGCAATTTATTTATTTAACTTTATTTATATTATATAATACACAATTTGACCCACATATTCGTCATATATATTGTATAAAGTCCATTGAAAGTTGGAAACCCTAATATTAGGTTAGAAGCACCGAGGTCCTCATGTTCGATATATGGGGCCTTGAAAACCTATGGTCCGATTTCTGCGATTTTTAGAAATGGGCTGCCACACTAAAAATACAGTATTTGTGCAAAGTTTTGCACCGATATCTTCCCTAGTGCTTACTTTATATATTGTAAAGTAAACGATTCAGATCGTCTTCAAAGTTCTGGTATATAGGAAGTAGGCGTGGTTGTGAAGCGATTTGGCCTATTTTCACAACATATCATTGGGATGCAAGGAAACTTTTACAAACCAAGTGGGCGACGCCACTCTCATTTTCCATTTTGTAAAAAAATCTGAGTGCAGCTTTCATTTGCCATTTCTTATGTGAAATTTAGTGTTTCTGACTTTTAGTAATTTTCAACCTAACTTTTGTATGGGAGGTGGGTGGTTATGATCTGATTTCTTTCATTTTTGGACTGTATTAGGAAGTGGCTAAAAAAAGGACTGCAGAAAGTTTGGTTTATATAGCTCTATTGGTTTGCGAGGTATGTACAAAAAACCTGGTAGGGGGCGGGCCTACGCCCACTTCCCCAAAAAAATTACATCCAAATATGCCCTTTCATAGTGCGATCCTTCATACCAAATTTTATTTCCATAGCTTTATTTATGGCCTAGTTATGGCACTTTATCTGTTTTCGGTTTTCGCCATTTTGTGGGCGTGGCAGTGGTCCGATTTTGCTCATTTTCGAAAGCAGCCTTTCTATGGTGCCAAGAAATAAGTGTGCCAAGTTTCATCAAGATATCTTAATTTTTACTCAAGTTACAGCTTGCACAGACGGACGGTGGACGGACAGACAGACATTCGGATTTGAACTCCACTCTTCACCCTGATCACTTTGGTATATATAACCCTATATCTAACTCGTTTAGTTTTGGGTGTTACAAACAACCGTTATGTGAACAAAACTATAATACTCTCTTTAGCAACATTTGTTGCGAGAGTATAAAAATATGATTTTAGACACTGGAATGAGTTTCCGAAACAAATTCAAATCTGTGTAGAATCGAGTTAAGCCGTTTTGGTTGTTAAGTGACTTTAAATCGGTATTTTTTATGATTCTTTATTAATACATCTAATTTGACAAGATTCTAAATCAAATTTTTCATTATTTAGTAGAAACGGGTTAAGCTGTTTTTCGTGTTAAGTCACTTTAAACCGATATTTCCGAAAAAGCACTTATGCGTGTAAGCAGTTAAGAGTTTGTTGATTTTCATGAATTTTTCAAATTATTTACATGCTTACATATGTGAGTATATAATTTCTGCAGAAGCATTAAGTATTTATGCTATTTCATTGAGTACAGCGACAGCTAGAAATTGAAAAATGACTTTTGCCTTATTTGTCGGGCACTTAACTTGCACAATGGAAAATTATTGCAAACCCATCTAAATTTATTTTCAACGACATAATTTTTCATGCCACTGACAAAGCACTTGTGAGCACATACACACATACAGTTATAACACACAACGACGCGTGCATTTATCGTTAGAAATTTGCTATTTTTAATTTTGCTAAAATTTCTTCGCGCCACCAGCCACCAACCAGCAGTTATCTATGCTTGAACATATGTATATAACCCACTCATACACACTCACTCGGCAGGCGCTTGCAACACAATAGACACAATCAATCAAAGTGGCTTTGGCAGCATTTGGAGGGTTTGTGCAATGACAATCAGCTGGCTGCCACCGGTCGCGCACTCAACACTCACGAGGCGCGTACCCATATTCACCCAACTCCCCATGGTGTGTGTGTGTGTGTGGTGGCATTGCATACAAAGGCACAGTGGAGGCGCTGCGCCGCTTCGTTGCACAACAACTAAAGGCGAATAATGAATGTTACAATGAGCACTTTGTTTGCTTGATTTCACACACACACTCCCATAAGCACATACATACATACATATTCATACATTCATGCAGGGGGCATTGCATATTATTCGCGTTTTAAGTAATATCCTGTTTTTTCGTATAATATTTCATATTTTACAGTTATTTTGTGTACTACTTTTGTGCAACGCGGTTTCCTTTGACAAATGGCGCGAATTACTGATTCACATTTTTTTTCTCAATAAAGTAAAATGGAACGCAGGACAGGCATAAATCAATGCAAAGCAAACTACAGTACACAAAGTCATAAGGGTAGTTGCAGAAGCTTTGAACTCTCAATTTGATATAAAATATATATTTGCTTATACATATATTTCTAATTTTCTTTTTATTTATAAACACTCTAAAAAAATTTGAAAATAAATCTTATAAAAATTCTGAAATCCCATAAAGTTTCTTAAATGTCTTACATTAATAATTCACCTTTCACTAAGTTGATTTCACTTACTCTTTTGGCAGTTAACAGTGTTCTTTGAAGATAGTTTATCAAGAATGAAAGCAAAAGAAACTTATTTAATATTAAAGTTAATTTTACCGTTTTCTTATTTCCATTTTAAGTGAACCAAATTATAATACCCTTGTGCCTGCTATTTAAAAGTCTAAAAGTCAAAATAAGTAGCTTATTAAAGTAAAGCGCTTATAAAGTAATGCAAAAGATGTAAATAGTAGCGTTTGGTTGATAGTCTACAAACACAAATTCTTCATTATACACATGAAAGTCATTCAATAAGCATTTTTTAGAAACAAAAGACATTTTGAATGACTTATTAATATAACCAAATAATGATGGGGAGTGATGATGTGTTAAAAAGAGTACCGAAGAAGTGAGATAGGTTTAGAGTTTATTCACTAATTAAACTCTTTTATCAAGGCAACTCTTCTCAGCACTAAAAGCCGCATTCATTTCGCTTCCTCTCTCTGCTGGTTATGTTAAAGCTCTACTCTCTTATAAAAGATTAACAAGTGAAAAATAATGTAGTCATATATAGTCAGGGGCATATCCCGTTTAAAATAGTATACCTGCTGGTGCACCTTTCTTTGATTTATTTCAGTTGCTTGTTCGATTTGCCAATCTATTCTATTCTAAGTTCTGGCGACTTTACTAAGCAACTGTTAGCGTTTCTAAAAGACGGAATTACTTGAAGATAACACGACATTTTCTAGACTAGACATATTTTGAAAACTTTCAAGCAGCGGTATTGGCTTAATATTAAGTAATGTGTCGTCTCACACGTTGATAAAATCAACTAGATATGACTATTTGTTTCCTCGAAACAACAGACACAAGTGAACCGAACATCTTTCCGATTTCTTCATGATTGAACAGCTCCTTGATGGAGATTCCAACTATCAAGACACCATCACAATCGAGGCTTATTTCCTTTTTCGAAAGTAATATTTATTACTCGTTTTCTTTCGGGACTTTTTATACTCTCGCAACCTGTTGCACAGAGTATAATAGTTTTGTTCACCTAACGGTTGTTTGTGTCACCAAGAAATAGAAGAGTTAGATATGGGGTTATATATACATTAATGAGCAGGATGACGAGTAGATTTGAAATCCGGATGTCTGTCCGTCCGTCTGTCCGTGCAAGCGATAACTTGAGTAAAAATTAAGATATCTTAATGAAACTTGGAACACATATTCCTTGGCCCCCTGAGGAGGTTGCTTTCGAAAATGGGCAAATCGGTCCACTGCCACGCCCACAAAATGGAGGAAACCGAAAACCTATACAGTGTCATAACTAAGCCATAAATAAAGTTATGAAAATGAAATTTGGAACATAGGATCCCATTAGGCAGGGGCACATTTGGATGTAATTTTTTTGGAAAAGTGGGCGTGACCCCGCCCCCAAATAGGTTTTTTATATATAACTCGCAAACCAATAAAGCTATATAAGCCAAACTTTCTGCAGACATTTCTTTTAGCCATTTCCTTATACAGTCCAAAAATGAAAGAAATCGTATAATAACCACGCCCACCTCCCATACAAAGGTAAAGTTGAAAATTACTAAAAGTGCGTTAACTCACTAACGAAAAACGTCAGAAACACTAAATTTCACATAAGGAATGGCAGATGGAAGCTGCACTCAGATTATTTTACAAAATGGAAAATGGGCGTGGCGTCGCCCACTTATGGGTCAAAAACCATATCTCAGGAACTACTCGACCGATTTCAATGATATAACACTTTCTTGACACCCTGATGACACGGGTGGAATATGGGCGCAATCGGTTCACAACTACGCCTACTTCCCATATAACTCAATTTTGAATTCCATCTGAATCCTTCACTTTATAATATATTCATAAGGAACCAATGAAGCTAGCGGAATAAATCTTTACACAAATACTGTATTTGAGCTGTGACATCACTTGTGGAAAAATTGTCAAAATCGGACCATGACTTTTCAAGGCCCCTGATATCGAACATAAAGAACTCAATGCCTAAGGTTAATTTTTCACCGAAAATATAGGTAAATCCCTCAGATATTTTAATGTAATTCATTCCCTCTGAATTTTTTTCTTATAACAGTTTCTCTCTGTACCTGAAATGGTAAAAATCGTGTCATAACTTCCCCCAGATCCCATATACCTAATTATAAGTAATATTAAATTAAGTGAGCGTATAGTCTTCGATACATTGTATCTTGGTGGTGAAAAGAGTGAAATCGGTTTACGAATTACCTCAGTCCCCATATACTATTTATGATGATTTTCGTTATTCTTTTGAACTTTATACCAAATATATGGGTCGAATTGTGTTGTCTTTATAAAATTACATCAACAAATTGCGAGAGTATAAAATGTTCGGTTGCACCCGAACTTGGCCCTTCCTTACTTGTTCTTAATCGATTTCATTATTTTGGCTTCCCGAATTCGTGTATTATTAGCTGTCACTTCAGTGAACTTCTTCAACTCGGGTTTGATTATAGAGTAGTGAAATTTAAAATAGTTGAAAGTGTAATAAAATTAAGAGAAGCCAATTATAATGGTTGGTCGTGTTTGAAAACATATTTGAATTTTACTTGTAGATCCAGTTTCATCCAAAGACCTTATATCTCCGTTAATTTATATATATTTAATATGTTTACAAATATTAGATGACTGCTGGGTATTGTTGATTGTTTGCTTGTGTCACCTCAGTATTTTTGTTGCAGTAACTTTACGAGTGATTTGGGAAAATATTTTAGGCTGAACAGCATGAACTTTTTCTTCATTGGACAGCTTTAAAGCCGTCATTTCTGCTTGAAATGCCCATCAAGTGTAGTCTCTACCTGCGTAGGCAAAAAAATAAAGTCTCAGTACTGAAGATAAGCTTAGCGCACAGTAAAAGACCATTGCCATAAGTGTTGCTGCTTTCCAGCTTTGCACTACTTCTTCATCTTGAGTACGCTGTGATTTTCTTGCTACACACTAATTTCTTACTCAAACGCTTCCACCTGAGTGCCCACTTCCAGTTGCAGTGTCTCAACTGATTTATAGTTCAACATTTTTTAAACGATTTTTAGCTTCTTCGCCGTTGAAGCCGCTTTCTTAAGGCCGATTTTTTGTCATTGTTTTGCTTGCTTTTCTTCTCTATTGTTTTCGAATCTTTTTCTGCTGGTTTTTCGCAAATACACAACCTGCTAAACGGCATATTTATGCCCTGCCAGCCAGGCCTAACCACTTTCCCCTCATGTTTCTTCAATTACTAACACCAACGCACACGTTTGGGTTGTTTTGTTTTTGTATTCGTACGTTTGAGGGGAATAGTGGTTAAAAAACTCACAAGCAGCTATGCTGGCCTATGGCAAACTCTTTTTTTACCACTTTTGTGGGTTTAAAAAACTTCGGTTTAACCAGCTTTTTCACCACCTTTGGCTGGCAGGGTGTGCTCCATGTGTGATTGTGTTAGTTGCTGTGTATGTGTGTGTAAGCCGGCAGGTTTTTCGCCAGTTCGTTTGTCACGCCCATTCGCCTGTCCGCCCCTGTTGCAGCGCTTGTAATATAGTTTGTATTATGCAATTAATTCTTGTCCAAAGTGTCATGTAGAACGATTTATTTATAATCAATGTGGCTTATCTAGCCACAGCCTAGACTTGTCAAGCTGACAGTGCATATTCATAGTTGAAGCATAAATGTGATGTTTAATAAATTACTTACATGAGTATATATGTAGTGATAAACAAATACATATATTATTATTACATATTAGTGACGAATGAGAAACTAATATGAATACTGAATTTTAGAATATTATTGATAATCCCGAAATTTCGAGATCTGAAATTTTGCTAATCCCGTTATTTCGAGATTATCTAATTGCAACTGAAAACTTTGTGATGTAAAATATTTTATAATCCCGAAACTTCGTGATCTGAAAATGATCAGTCCCGATATTTCGGGATTAGAGAATTACAACTAAATATTTTGTGACTTAAATGTTTTTTTTTGTTATTTTAGCAAATAATCCTTCGAAAAATAGTAAAAACAATGCTTCATTATGCCAACCACTAATTCTTAAACCGACTCGCCCCGCAATGCGCCAAAACAAATTGCCAATTCACTCTGTAAACTGCACTTTAGTTGCCAAGTGGGCTTACTAAATTGCCGGGAAAACTAAAAAAATAGAATAAAATAAAAAATAAAAAGTAAAAACAACAAAAGAGTGAAAAAAGATAAGTTGCTTAAGTTAAATGTCCACTTAAATGACCAACTCGTCGACGGTGGACGCGAATAAAAAATAGCGCGCCAACAGAAAAAAATTCAAAGACAAATGAGGAACAATGCACAAGGAGTACGGAGAATGGAGACAAAAACAACAATGGCAAATAATTGTGGCAAAACGTGCTCAACATGGAGCGTTTGCATTTTGTTTTTGTATTTTTTTGCAGTTTCCTTTACATTCTCATTCTGGCTCATGTACTTCACTATTATATTCTGCTGCACTATGCCACCTTTCTATTTGTTAAGGCGACTTGCTGTTGTCTTGTTGAAAGGAAAAGGTTAATTCTTGTTAAGAAGCATACAAAATACACTAAAATAAATTGAAATTAAAATATTTTATTTGGCCTTTAAAAGCATTTGTGTTTCTCCTTAACTGACCTCTAGACTGACAATAGCAATTTAAAGCCATAAAACCATTCAACATTTGTTGGCCTTTAAGAACTTCCGCTCAATTTACTTTTTTTATCGCCTTTATTACTATTGTGTGACATTATTTTGCATGTCTTTTGTAATTTTCGTGTAATAAAAATATGGAATCGTCCAAGTGTTCGGTGTTAATAAAATAATGATAAAAATGAAAATAAATGTAACAAAGAGGCGAGAACACAACGTAGAGTTTGCTTCAGTAGTGGCTATAAATAATTGTTGTAATGGACATTATACTCTAAGCATAACTTCCAAAAGAAGAATGGTTAAACAAATCGGCATTTTTTAGTGTCTTAAGTAGATGAAGAACAAGTAAGGAAGGGCTAAGTTCGGGTGTAACCGAACATTTTATACTCTCGCAATTTATTTATTTGATTTTATTTATATTATATAATACACAATTTGACCCACATATTCGTCATATATATTGTATAAAGTCCATTGAAAGTTGGAAACCATAATATTAGACTAGAAGCATCGAGGTCCTCGCGTTCGATATATGGGGCCTTAAAAACCTATGGTCCGATTTCGGCGATTTTTAGAATGGGGCTGCCACACTATAAACATAGTATTTGTGCAAAGTTCTGCACCGATATCTTCACTAGTGCTTACTTTATATACAGTCGACTCTCGTTAATTCAAACCTGCGATAATTCGAACCCCTCTATAATTCAAAGTTATCACGAGTTCCCTACTAAATCTCTCTATATTTCGAACTAAATCAATACATTTTCATACACTTGGTAATTCTAACGAAAAAATCATTGCTCTTTAACAAAACGACGCGTTAATTCGAACTCATCAGCGTCGAATACTCGACAATTCAAAGTTGCAGAGAAAAGAGGCGGAAAGATTGTAAGTACATTTTGCGACAAGTTCAAACTTGTATCAAGATACACGAGCCTTTGTTTTTGTTATGATTAGTTTGACTATTTGACGCACACACTTCTCACGAATTGGTTTGTTTAGTTATTCAGTTACTGTTACTCTTTCGTTGGTATTCAGATTTAAAGTTAGCGTTAGTTATGATCCCTAGAAAGTATAAATGTTTGACGATTGCTGAAAATAAAAAGTTAATCGAAAAAGTAGAAGAAGGTGAGAAGAAGAGTGATGTCGAAAAAGAATTTTTAGCAATCGAACCATTAGTTGACATCAGCGGGGTGAGTTTTTCTGATTTTGTTCAAGTGGATGAAAATGTTGCTGTCTCAGGTTCACTAACCGATGGCGAAATTTTATCTGCGACAGATACGCAAAGTAACGATGAAGATGTGGACGATACATCGGAACCTTTGGCACAGGTGGCAGTTAAGGAAGCAAAATCCTCATTTGATACCTTACAAAGCTTCTGTCTACAAAACGAAAGTGATGAAAAAGCATTGCAGGCACTTTTTCTCTTAAAAAAAGTTATTGAGCAGTGTGCAGCAGAATTGCGCTTTGAAGCTAACCAGTATAAAAAAGTTCTTTCGAAAGATTAATTAATTCACATTACGAATACATGTATGTACACGAATGTACCTCTTAATTCTTGTCATTTTTATATTAATAAATAAAAATTAACCAACACTTAGTAATTCGAAGTTTTATTTATTTTCTCTCACAAATTTCGAACTATTTGATATTTCAAACACTCGATAATTCGTACTATTTCAAGAGTCCCTCGAGTTTCGAATTAACGAGAGTCGACTGTATTGTAATTTAAACGATTCAGATCCACTTCAAAGTTCTGGTATATAGGAAGTAGGCGTGGTTGTGAACCGATTTGGCCTATTTTCACAACATATCATTGAGATGTAAGGAAACTATTATAAACCAAGTTTCATTGAAATCGGTCGAGTAGTTCGTGAGATATGGTTTTTGATCCATAAGTGGGCGACGCCACGTCCATTTTCCATTTTGTAAAAAACTCTGAGTGCAGCTTCCATCTGCCATTTCTTATGTGAAAGTTAGTGTTTTTGCCCTTTTTCGTTAGTGACTTTTAGTAATTTTCAACATAACAAATTACATCCAAATGTGCCCCTGCCTAATGGGATCCTATGTTCCAAATTTCATTTTCATAACTTTATTTATGGCTTAGTTATGACACTGTATAGGTTTTCGGTTTCCGACATTTTGTGGGCGTGGCAGTGGACCGATTTTGCCCATTTTCGAAAGCAACCTCCTCAGGGTGCCATGGAACATGTGTTCCAAGTTTCATTAAGATATCTTAATTTTTACTCAAGTTATCGCTTGCACGGACAGACGAACAGACGGACGGCCAGACATGCGGATTTCAAATCCACTCGTCATCCTGATCATTTATGTATATATATAACCCCATATCTAACTCTTATATTTCTTGGTGACACAAACAACCGTTATGTGAACAAAACTATTATACTCTGTGCAACAGGTTGCGAGAGTATAAAAATGTATCGGTTACAATTTTTACAACAATTTACATCAGTTGCGCCTAGAAAACTGAACTCGAGAAGCGATTCAACCAAAAATCACATTTTCTTCTTAGAAAAAAGCAATATTTTGAACCATATGTCCAATTGTCTAAAAGTCAAATTGCTCAAATAAGGTTAGACGTGTTCTTATGAGTTTGGCGATAATCGTTTCTTAAAAGCTCACATTTCGTTGCTTGTTTGTGAATTCTTGGCCAAAAACAACATTACAATAACGTTGGTCCAGCCCCCATATTCATCAGACATGGCTACGTGTCCCTTTTTAATAGAACCTTAAATGGCTATCGTTTTACAAACAGACATCGCTAAAAGATCCAAAGAATATCCCAAAACTCGAGTTTGAGATGTGTTTTGACGATTGGAAGAAACGCTGGCATAAATGCATAATAACGAATGGCGACTATTTTGAAGGCGACAATGTTAATGCGGACGAATGAATAAATATATTTTTCAAAAATCAAAAATTCCCGTTATTTTTTGAACATATAATATTTTTTTCGAAACAATATTGGCTTCAAAGACAAATATATAATAGTATACTAGCACAAATTCTCCTTCAAGTGAAGGAGCCTGAAGACGGTGTGGGGTGTTAATATTTGTTCCAAACACTTCGTATACTCGTAAATTAAAATCAGAAGTCTGTATTATCCATAAACCACTTGTTAGTTTTTTAGAGCAACCAGCACATGATCACTTCCAGAGTACCTTTGTATAAGAACCGCAAAGATTCCAGACACAACTTCGAATCTTATTCTGGACCTTACTATCTTGATTTCATCATCACCTGTAACTTGATAAGTATTTTAAGTATAATGTCTGTATATTGTGGTACTCAAATTGAGCTTAAGAAAAGATGGAGCTTACAATTAAATACCGTAATTGCAAGTAAAACAGCAAAAATTATCTCTTCTCCCACAAAAAGTGTTTTATAATGTTTGAAAGACTCAATTTATATTTTCTAAAAGCGCACAAAGTGAGTGCTACTAAAAGGCAAACAATGCTAATCAACGGCAATTAATCAAGTAATTTTGTTTGTAATTAAGTACTGTGTGTGTCTGCGTGTCAACGTGAACCATTACGCAATTCTTGCTACTCAACAAATCATTAAAATCAACACTTTGATGAATTAATCAAGTCGAAAATTGTTAAATAGGCACTCAATTGCCGGGGCACCACAGGGAGTTGAGCGAAAAACAAGAATACCAAAATAGAAAAGAAAAACCACAGGAGAGCTTGTTAAGCTGCGAGATAATCACGAATGATTATATTTCTTACAATTTGCCACTTTGAAGAAGATGAAGAGGAGGCATAAGAAGGTGCTTTGGTGTATGGAATATTGGCAAAAACACAAGTTATTTATATCTCTTATAATGGATAATAATTTGAACTCCCTCGCATTCAAATTTGACCTACGCTCATTGGTATCAACGCCTGATCGTTGTGGTTGTTGGCAGTCTGTTGTTGTTGGTGGTTGGCTATTTAGTGAACTTGTTGAATGCGTTTGGCGGTTTTGCGTTGTATTTATGCTGCGGCTTTTTGACTAATTAAACAGATTTGCAGCTTTGTTGCTGTACTATGCAGCGCGTTCGACCGCTCGCTCCTTTGCGCCGCTGCAGGTCGGTCATTTTAATCTTTGCGAACAACAAATTGTTGTGGTAAATTCTATTGCTTTTTAGTTTATATTTATTTGCGCGCATTCACTGGAATTTCAGGCATTTTTTATTCCATTTTTATTTTTATTTATTTCTCTCCGTTTTATTTCATTTATTTTTGTTGTCCACCTTTTGAATGCCGCCCATAATTTATTTGCTTTGCCGAGTCATTTCGCAAGTTGCACAGCAAAAACTGCAAATAATAAATAAAATGCAATTTGCCGTTACAAACATACAGCTATACAAATAACGAAGCGAGCAAACCACTAGCAAAAACACACAAAACCAAAAAATGCATAAAACGCAAGCTTGCCACAAAGCTGCAGCCAAAGCCAAAGTAGCGGATTTACATGCATTTAACTGCTCCGTTTCTCTCACTTCATCTCCCTCTCTCTCATGCGCTAGTTATGCATTTTCTCTGCCCATCCTGCCGAAGTGCAAATTAAACAGAAAATGGCAACGCCGAAAAGCAGTATTTGTGGCGACACTAAACCAGCGCCATGCATGTGTTGTTGCTACCGCTGTTGCATATGTGTGTGTGTGTGCCGTGTGGCGCCATTTTAACAAGTTTTCTCGCAAATACTCACACACATAGACATTTATGGGATTGCGCTTTGGTATTATTGGCAACTTTTTTGCATTTATTCAACTGCTCCTAGCGAGTTTTTATGCTTTCAGTTTGTAGTTTGTAGTTTGCTTTTTGTTTTTGTTGCTTTGACGTAAAACTGTGCTTGTACATATGTATGTACATACGGTGCATGCCTGCATTTAAGCTATAAATTTAGCTAGCAAAAAATTGCCACTTGCCACCTAGCCACATTCAACTTGCCACATGCCGTGCAGCCTAACGAGTTTTGTGGCGCTATTTGACATTTTATCGCTTATAACTGTAAATATGTATATATGGATGTATCTTTGTCGGTATGTATGAGTGCAATAATGTACGGCAGTACGTAAAAAGTTCGATCGCTGATATTACTTATATCCATATGACATGGACACATCTATGACTGATGAAATGCTAAATGATAGATGTATGACAAGTGAGGTGCCTAGAAAGTTTTAATAGGCCCTAAATCACTATCTTTTTTAAAGTGTTTTCTCCCATAGATTACACTGTACAATACTCGGCTGATTATTGAAAAAAAAAATAATAATTTTTCCGGGTAATTCAAACCAAAGTAAAAAAATTGCATTCTCTGATTTTCAAAGTTAGCCTACAAAATAAAAAAACTTAGCCTCGAAATATTTGGAAGTTCGAAAAAGGGCTTTTCCAAAATAATAAATTAATTACAGGATATAGTTACTGAAAAATCCATTTTTTGGCCATATACTGTTGGTATATCTCGCCGATCGCACTTATGTTCCATCGTCCTAACGGCCCATGAAAATATATATTTTTATTATGGATCTACATTAACCACAAAAATTTCCTGATCTTACACCAGAAGAAGTGGTTGTCAAAGTCTCCAGTAAATTAAGCGAAAAAAACTTAATAAAATCACTCCATTAATTCACAAGATCCATCCAATCTCATCTTAGTCTCGCTACTTTTTACGGTGTGTAAGTAACAAAATAATACAATATGTCATGACGTCGTTTGACAGTTCGTTTCGTTTATGACATAACGAGTTCCAATCTTGTACCATATCTTTCTTTAACACAATGCAAGAGGCCAATATTACTCTAAATTGTCTTGGAGAGTTCTCTTCGCCGAACTATTTGATCCGCTGTTCGAGTAATGGAAAAAGTGGAAGGCGTCTTCAATTCAACGAACAAGAAAGTCACCCATCAACGTGGAAAGAGTTACCTTTAGAGTTTGAAAATAGCAAAGGATACTGTCTAAAGTAACGAAACCGTACCTAGAGTAAATCGTTGGATCAGACCATCACCTTCTTATCTACTAGTACAACTAGTGAAATGTATGTTATAAAAATAACTAGTTTTAGCTAATTATGTTACATTACTTCCTTTGTAATTAAATAAAGCTAAATATCAATCAATACTAACATAACCTTAATAGTTTTCTTTCCTAGAACTTGATAACAAATAAACTCGTAAAGAAATGTTTAAAGTTTTTCTTTAGATAGATAGACTACTTTCCGGAATTTTTAGACTGATTGGAACTATAATTATCCACATGTGCACTTTCAGTTGAAATTAATTTTTTAAGTTGTTTTGAAATTGGAACGAGTGGATTAGAGCTAATCCAACCACTTTTTCGCACAGGAGTTAATTGATCAATTAACCTTCTCGATTAAGGCCCTGATTTAGATCGATTTACCATAAAAAAGGAAAAACTTATTCTACTACATTATATTTTCATCGAATATAAATGGATTTGAAATTGGAATGCCGCTCTGCTGGTTAGTAATTAATAGCAATCAGCTGATGAAACTTAACAACTTTTTTTGAACAGCAGAAACAACAAGTAAGGAAGGGCTAAGTTCGGGTGTAACCGAACATTTTATACTCTCGCAATTTATTTATTTAACTTTATTAATATTATAAAATACACAATTTGACCCACATATTCGTCATATATATTGTATAAAGTCCATTGGAAGTTGGAAACCATAATGTTAGGTTAGAAGTACCGAGGTCCTCATGTTCGATATATGGGGCCTTGACAACCTATGGTCCGATTTCGGTGATTTTTAGAATGGGGCTGCCACACTATAAACATAAAAGTTCTGCACCGATATCTTCACTAGTACTTACTTTATATATTGTAAAGTAAACGATTCAGATCGTCTTCAAAGTTCTGGTATATAGGAAGTAGGCGTGGTTGTGAAGCGATTTGGCCTATTTTCACAACATATCATTGGGATGCAAGGAAACTTTTACAAACCAAGTTTCAATGAAATCGGTCGAGTAGTTCCTGAGATATGGTTTTTGACCCATAAGTAGGCGACGCCACGCCCATTTTCCATTTTGTAAAAAAATCTGAGTGTAGCTTCTATCTGCCATTTTCTATGTGAAATTTAGTGTTTCTGACGTTTTTGGTTAGTGAGCTAACCCACTTTTAGTAATTTTCAACCTAACCTTTGTATGGGAGGGGGGCGTGGTTATTATCCGATTTCTGTAATTTTTGGACTGTATAAGGAAATGGCTAAAAAAACGACTGCAGAAAGTTTGGTTTATATAGCTCTATTGGTTTGCGAGATATATACAAAAAACTTAGTAGGGGGCGGGGCCACGCCCACTTCCCCAAAAAAATTACATCCAAATATGCCCCCTCCTAGTGCCATCCTTTATTCCAAATTTTACTTTTATATCTTCATTTATGGCTTAGTTATGACACTTTATGTGTTTTTGGTTTTCGCCATTTTGTGGGCGTGGCAATGGTCCGATTTTGCTGATTTTCGAACTTAACCTTCTTATGGTGCCAAGGAACACGTGTTCCAAGTTTCATTAAGATATCTCAATTTTTACTCAAGTTACAGCTTGCACGGACGGACGGACAGACGGACGGACAGACGGACGGACAGACGGACAGACGGACGGACAGACGGACAGACGGACGGACAGACAGACATCCGGATTTGAACTTTTCTCGTCATCCTGATCATTTTGATATATATAACCCTATATCTAACTCGTTATGTGGACAAAACTATAATACTCTCGTAGCAACTTTGTTGCGAGAGTATAAAAATATATACCAGCTGATCGTTAATCGAGTGGCCGTCTGTGTGAAATGCTAAAACTGGTTTCTCAATTAAAATCTTAATGTAATAAATTAATTTGGCTGTGCGAAAAGGCTATAAATATATTTTGGATATAAAATGAGTGAAGATTTGCAGAAGAAAAAATTTGATAATTTTTATTTTTATTCTTTTAGAGTAATTTAATTTGACATTTCGTGGAAAAAATAGTTTACTATTTTCTTGTGGAATAATTACTTTAATTAAATTCCAAGTATTTTTCGTGTCACTAGCATTAAATTACCATATGTCGGCTGTAGTCATAATAACAAAAACGATAATAATTTAAAAAAAAAACAACGCTGACATTAAGCAAAACCGGATCAATAGGCAAATAATATGGAAACAAAATACAATTATAATTATGATTACATTGCCATTAATAAGGAATCAAGAAAATTGTGAGCAAAACAACACGAAGCGACAAAACAAAACATACAGGCAATAAAGAACAGTAATTTGATTGAATGCAAGGCGGAAAAAAAAAAACAGAAAAACAGAAAAAGAAAACAACTAAAAAAGCCATCAGTGAAAATGAGCAACAAAAGAGTGTAGATTGTGAAGATGGCAGCAGAAGCCCCGCTGTTTCGCATGTTTGGCCAACTGTTGACTGCCAGTCGGTTCATCTACCAACTTGTCTGGGGCACTCGATACACATACACACACATTCGCACGCATTTAGACCAACACAACCGGGAGCAACGTCAACGCCATGAACATGCGGTGCGCGCGGCATTGTCTACATAAGAGTGGCTGTGTGTGTTTGTAGCAAAGCCGGCCAGTCCAGCCGTAGTACGTGCAGTCGACGGCAGACGTGTCAAGCCAGATAGCACACTACAGCCATCACGGCGAGTCCGGCAGGCTGGTCGACCGATCATGCCAGCAGTCGGCGCTCGCTACCCAACGCCCGGTGTGTCTGTGGTCAGTGACCCAAGCAGCGAGGCGTCGGCCGTCCGCCGTCGGCAGTCAAACGCAAAGTGAGAGCCGCTGTGCGCCGCATTGACAGCTACATGCGCGGCAGAAGACACGTTTTAACCGCTGTGAGTTTGGCTGTTTATTATGTTGTTATGAGCGAGTGATTGTGCATGGATGAATGTCTCGTTGTTTGAGTCTCTGTGCTTGTGTGAGAATGACGCTGTGACTTTGTAAACGTTGGTCAGTTTTGTTGATGAACTTACGAGTTTATCAAAAAAAGTGTAATGTGATGGGGTAATGGGTGGTTCGCATGTAAGTTTGTCGAAGAAGTGAACTAGAATGGTTGATAATCTAATTGAATTGTTGTTGTCAACTTTTGAATTCCGATTGTTTTTTGTATCAGGGATATTTTTTGGGACCCGATGAGGAAATTTTTTTAGTATGAGAGTGGGAGTACTCTTTATTTCCTTCAAATTATTTTCTGAGGTTAAAAACATGGTGTCATAATGACGCTGGAAATCGAAAGAGCTTTCTCGATGTAGGTAAAGTTCTTAGTTTGATCTAAAACTCACTCTAAATTCACTGTCAAGCCCATCTCAAAGCACCCGGCAAACATTTTTAAATTTCCCTACAGTACTTCCATTTCTTTCAACATTTCTTATGGTTATTATTTATTATTACTTCGGTTATTTTTGACGCCATTAATTTTTGTAGCATTGCGTGTAGCATCTATTAAGTAAGCTGCTTCGCTTGCACTCGCCCCAAGGTAAATTCTTTACGTTGGTAAACTGAAATTTAACTTCCCATCGGCATTTTGCGTATATCGCGTGTAAGCGCGTTTACTCTCTCACATATATGTAAGTACCGGCGTGTAGCGTGTTGTTGTTTGCCTACATACAACTCTTTGCCGACTTGCTAACTTTTTCATTAGCTATTGCTATACACAATAAGCTTGTTGCTCTTGTTGTTTGTGTTGTTGTATTCTAGCTAATGTTAATGATGGTAAAACACGTGCAACATGCTAAAAACTTCTTTTGACCGCGCCGCAATGAAATGGCAATTAACTTTTAATTCTCTTCTCTACTCTTTCTTTGCTTACTCAACAAAGTCACTGCCAAACGGTCAACTGCTGGCATTGCGTTCTTTGCGTCCTTGCTTTTGTTCTCCACACTTGCAAGCGACCAGCAACAGCGTACGACCTGAGGGGCGTCTGTGGCAGCATCAGTTTGAGTAGCCGTCGGCAAAATTTTAACTTCATTATTAATGATGAGCAGTTCTCATGTATGCACTGGTAAATATAGACTTTTTTTGGTTTGCAAACAGTTAGTTTTTATGTAGAGCACTATAAATTATGCAAAGGTATTTAATTTTTGTTGTTATGCATGGTTATTTGAGTGTAGTTAGTAGTATTTGTAAATGGAACCCTGAGTATTATATTCTATACTGTAGACTCCTAAGAATTTTCTAATTCTATATATAGATGTTTGAGTTGAGGTCATTATCATTAAAGTATTACTTGAGCCGGAATCATCAACAATTCGCATTAATACCCCTACTGGTAACTAATTTTATGGAATACGTCCTTTTCCGGTGTTGTAGAATATCATTTTAGGAAGGCCTAATAAACTGTAGTATCCTTTTGGAAGATGATTACATTGATGACACTGATTTTAGGCGTTTTTGTTAAATATTTGTGCATATCATCGATTTTAAGATACGAGTCCAAACCTAATGCAACAAAAGTTGTGATAGTCGGGTCCACGAAATGGACCTATGTTTTAATCCGACCATACACTGTCAACACGTTATCATTCCTAGAAAAACTTTGCGGAATGTTTTCTACTACAAGTTCATCACAGGAAATGATCCCATGATTGATCATTCTTTGTAGAGAAAAACCGATAATGGGCCGTATTGCATTGGACTTGTCTCTCCGACTTTACGGAGTGCTTCGCGAAAGGTAAAAGTCGTAAAAAACTGTTGTTGGTAACATATCGCGTCGGCTTTTTTCATAACGGCAAAAAGAACAAGTAAGGAAGGGCTAAGTTCGGGTGTAACCGAACATTTTATACTCTCGCAATTTATTTATTTAACTTTAATTATATTATATAATACACAATTTGACCCACATATTCGTCATATATATTGTATAAAGTCCATTGAAAGTTGGAAACCATAATATTAAGTTAGAAGCTCCGAGGTCCTCGTGTTCGATATATGGGGCCTTAAAAACCTATGGTCCGATTTCATCGATTTTTAGAATGGGGCTGCCACACTATTAACATAGTATTTGTGCAAAGTTCTGCACCGATATCTCCACTAGTACTTACTTTATATATTGTAAAGTTAACGATTCAGATCGTCTTCAAAGTTCTGGTATATAGGAAGTAGGCGTGGTTGTGAAGCGATTTGGCCTATTTTTACAACATATCATTGGGATGTAAGGAAACTATTACAAACCAAGTTTCATTGAAATCGGTCGAGTAGTTCCTGAGATATGGTTTTTGACCCATAAGTGGCGACGCCGCACCCATTTTCCACTTTTAGCACTTTTAGTAATTTTCAACCTAACTTTTGTATGGGAGGTGGGCGTGGTTATTATCCGATTTCTTTCATTTTTGGACTGGAAGTGGCTAAAAAAAACGACTGCAGAAAGTTTGGTTTATATAGCTCTATTAGTTTGCGAGATATGTACAAAAAACTTAGTAGGGGGCGGGGCCACGCCCACTTCCCCAAAAAAATTACATCCAAATATGCCCTTCATAGTGCGATCCTTCATACCAAATTTTATTTCCATAGCTTTATTTATGGCTTAGTTATGGCACTTTATGTGTTTTCGATTTTCGCCATTTTGTGGGCGTGGCAGTGGTCCGATTTTGCTCATTTTCGAAAGCAACCTTCCTATGGTGCCAAGAAATAAGTGTGCCAAGTTTCATCAAGATATCTTAATTTTTACTCAAGTTACAGCTTGCACAGACGGACGGACGGACGGACGGACAGACAGACATTCGGATTTGAACTCCACTCTTCACCCAGATCACTTTGGTATATATAACCCTATATCTAACTCGTTTAGTTTTGGGTGTTACAAACAACCGTTATGTGAACAAAACTATAATACTCTCTTTAGCAACATTTGTTGCGAGAGTATAAAAATTCGGTTTTATAAGAATATTGAAATGTAAAATCTTGAGATTAGGATGATAATAAGTTTGGATATTATAAAGTCACTTTCAGCTATTAACTTATGGGCGTGGCACTATTTCAATGCGAAATTTCATTTGCAACTAATTAAACTCTATACAATTTTTGTTTTCCTTAAAACGGTCAATAATATGAAAATGATTAGATGGTGTTAGAATTGTTTAAATACATATTTTAAATACTTATGTGTATAATTTGATCGCTTTTTACTTACAATTTTTAGAAACACATAATGTGAGCTGAAAAGAGAGAAATACAGTTATTAATAAAGTAATAATTTTAAAATAAATAATTTTATATAATTTGAAATATAAGTTTGTAAAGATTGTAGAGCCTGATATCGAGAAAATACCCACATTTTGTTATGAAAAGCTAGCAAATACCATGTAAACACTAAAAAATAATGATAATGTGTTTTCTTTTATATCGAAATATGCGCATTTTTCGCTCGAATTTAAAACAGGAATATATTCAAATTTGCACTCCGCCGAGCTGCAAGATCTTAGCTTACCTTGCCATTTTCCCCACACAAAATTCCCAGTCGAATACTTTCGTGCGCATTGCATAATTTTAAGGCTAATTAACATTTCCACATGCAAAATAGACGAAGAAGAAGACCAAGAATAAGCGAAAGACAGCAAAGCGGCGAGGAAAAATCAACAGCAGCACAAGGCTCGCACAGCGAAGCGGAAACAATAACAAAGACGTTTAATGTAAATATATATATATATGGATGAGGTTTCTAACAACGTCTACACCTTTCTAAGTATATAGCTGCACGCTCGAGCAGCTGCGGCAAAGAATTTTTTTCGGCAGAATATCTTTTCATAGCTTAGAGGTAGCGAAGGAAGCAGAACAGCAATGCTGTAGGTGAGCCAAGCCTTAGAGTAACGCCCACAAATATTCGCTGGTGCGCTTGTGAGCGTGCAGACGGGAAAAGTAAGCAAACTTAAATTAAATTAAGCAAAAGTGTGGGAAAATGCGTTCAAGCATAAATGAAAACACGAGAACAAAAAGTAGGCGGGAGTTGGAAAAAAATTTCAAAAATAAAAAAAATTTATTCTCAAATGTTGGTAACACCGTGAAATCAGCAGTAAATGAGAGCAAAGTTTCACAGCAGATTTTTAGGTAAAAGTAAGAATGTGATACATATATATTAGTAGATATATGTATATACATATATATTATTCGGATAGCAGCACACGCCTCTGGGAGTTAACAGCGGCAAAGGCAGAATTATGTGGCAGCAGTTACATGTAATGCCACTATAAGTTGCAAGTAATAAGCTGAAATTTACATGCCGCTGCTGTGCACCTAATATGGTATAATAATGCTGCATAAACACCCGTGTCAGTGGCGTGTGAAAATGTGTGGCGCACGCCCTCCCAGGCGTATGAGTGCTGGTGTGCGGTGGCTCGTCGTATAAGCAGCAAGCAGAGATAAATGCTTGCTTTGGTAGAGCGTCGAAGTGAAAAGATGTCATGGCCAGCAATCAAAGCGTATTAGTAGCGAAATTAAGTGAATGTTGGTAATTTGTGGGTTTTGGCTTTCGAAGCTTTACTAACTAACTATGCATAAAATGGTGAGGTGGTGTAATCTATTGTGACCATCATTACTAGCTATTCGTTGTCAGCTTTTATATTGAAGAGTCAAAATTCAAGGTCTTAAGGGTTTTATTCAAATGTCACCCATTTTATAACGAAAATGTTGGCCTATTTGGTTCAGTCTTCAGAGCTTCAAATTTATTTACAGTACAGCAACATTTCAAAATTTATAAGTTCGTACACACTCTCCCATACATATGTATGTACTTTCCCGTTTCCGGCTGGATCCATTTTAAAAAAGTAAAATGAGGAAAATGCGAACATGAAATAATATTTTATTTGCAATGAACTAAAACTTGATTACGACCTCTATTCATTGGTGTACGTTGTCTTTCTCTCTGATTATGATGACGTTGGGAACGCTTAGAGTTCGACGCCCTAGTGCGAGCTTGTATATTTCTATTATAATATTTTATTCTTCAAGCCGCTGCACACGCTCCGTACTCGACTCTCAAGCTCGTACTTGGGAGCTTTTGAAATTTTGTTCAGCAAGCCGCTGCGAGCGCTCATTACTCGACTCACTGGCATGCGATTGCGATGCGAGGAGAATGACTTGCAAGACGATTTTCAGTTTCAGATCAAGATTCTCCGAGATGGAGTCTGTTTGATACCCTCACCTGTTCCAAAATTGAGATTATAGCAATAAATAAAGCCTATGTTAATCGGGGTGAATGTAGCTTTCCAATGGTGAAAGAATTTTTGAAATCGGCACAGTACATACATACAAATCTTTCCTCTTTATAATAATACTATAGATTACAGAAACTATAGTTGTATGTCACTTGGATTGTCAAGACCTCCTTTATATGATATAATTTTTTTGTAATCCTTAAAAAAAATGTCAAACATTGTTATATGAGAAATAAAAATACTTTCATTTTGATCCTCGAATATAGTATTAACCAAGTCCCTATAAGTCAAAAGTGGACAATTTTCAATGCTTGAAGCAAGTGTTACGGAAGATATATGAAAATAAGTATATTTGCAGTACAGAAATCTCATTTTGTTTATTATACTTTAACGAAATTGCCTTCTTTTGTCTCGAATTTCAAAAAAAAAATTAAAATCAAAGTAATTTAGAATAATTTGAAAAAGTTTCCCTGCTACCTCCAAAGAGGGTTCTGGTTGATGTAAAGCAAAATATATAATTTTCCTAGCCTGTTTGCTGACTATTTACAGCTCAATTCTCCAGTTGAAGTTTGTATTGACCGCAAAAAGTATGCAATATAATTTTGCTCAAGACTGTTGCCTACATTTCGGCGCAAAGAGTATAGTCTGAGGGAATGAAAGTCATTGAGGCTATTCGTACCATTTTTAAATACTTTTTTGAAATGTTTTTAAATGGTTTGACGCAATGTATTGTAGTCCACGTCGTGTTGCCTTATAGTTTATTCTAAAAATACTCTAGTTTAGTAAATATGTAAATGTATAAACATACATAGTTTCCATGAGCTTTTTAATCAAATAAATTATGTTTAGGCTGTTCATTGACCACTGAAATCAAGCTGCTTGGCATCAAAGGAAATTTACTTAGACGACAATACTCCATTCTTATCGCTTTGCTGTTGATCGAACGAAAGTAATTTATATAAGTGCAGTAGCCATATAAAAGATAAAAGGATTTGATTTTGAATGACTATGCCATTTTGCAATACTCATTTCGATTATCTAAAATGTGTTGAGTCCTCCTCACAAAAGAAACATATATACAAATATGTTGTTGTTCACTTGGCTTCTACACAAATTGTACGAAAATTAAATGAGCATACTCTTGTGTAACAGTATATAGATATACATATAAACTTTTGTGTCTGCTTGGCATTGTGCTTGAAAACAAAAGGCACAGGTAGCAAGTGCAAATTTCACAAATTTCCACAAACCAATTTCCATTTCCTCCACAACAAAGCTCATAAATTCGTTTTTATTCAAATTCTTTTCATCTTTCGCTTGCTCGAGTTATGCAAATAAGAGCAGCAGAAACTTTAAATAACAGTAAATTTGCTGAATTTCTTTTTACATTGTTTATGCGGATATAAATGTGAGGTTAGATTGGAAATTTGTGGCTTATAAATTTGTAACATGAGCCATATTTGAAATAAATTACATGCAAACTAAGCATAAAGATTGTGCTTCTGGGAAAATATATAAAACAAAGATTGAAATCATTTCGCATCAAATCGTATATTTTCGAATTTGGGATTACTGACATTGCATTCGATAAAATATGAACCTTTGTACATATATCCGACTAGCATATGAATGCGTTTGTGCCACATAAGTAGGCGCTCGACGATTGAGCACACATTCGTGTGTATTATAACAAACAGTAAAACTATTGTTTCGCATTGAAAAGGTGCAACGCTTTTTATATCCCTTTCAATGTGAACAAACTAACAATCAAAATATGCAAACATAACCTCACAAAAAACTACACAAGAACTATGCAATACAAAGCGCAGCATTCATTCACCGTGTGAGCTACCGTTAAGCGCTGGCAAATCGCAGCGATAAATAAACGATTTCAAATGTCAATAACTCACTAACACAGGGTGCAGAAGCGAAAACAAATAAAAAACGTGTGGACCACCCATGGCGAGCGCATTGAAAAAGGGGAGGGCACCGCGTTGCATATGCGCAGTCACTCTTCGCACCTCTGCACTCTGGCGCTCGCTGCGCGTGTTTACACTGTTGACAAAGCAAACAGTTGCCATTTCAATGCATCGCCCGAAAAAATAGAGATAAATGCATATTACAAAAAACATGTTTTCGGTTTATATATGTGTTTTTTGTTGTTTCACTTTTTTCGCAAACGTAATACATTTCCATTACAATTGAGTTTACAGTCTTACAGATATAATACCAGTTCATGTTAGTTCATTTTGAGGCAGCTGCTGGTGAATATTCAATTGAATGCGCTCAATTGCGGGTGTCTGAAGAGTTGGGTAAATAATTGGTCTTATATGAATTATTTTTATTTTAATTTCAAAATTATTAAAATAGAAACATTTGACTATTGGACCTTATAAGTCCATATACATATGATGACTTTCTAGAGCTTGCCTTTGTTCGATGTAAGCCTTTCAGTAAGATTTTCAAAAAAAAAAAACTCAATTGCAGATCTTTTGAGTTTTACCATAGAAAAATTTTTTTTTTTTGAATTCTCCAGAAAAAAACTTTTCTCTTGTCTTCAGGGCTACAGTAAAAAAAGTTATTCAGTGAAAACTTCTTGTCAAGGTTACCATTGAAAAGGCAACTTTACTGTCAAAAATACTGTTAGTGATGTCAGTTATTGTCATAAATCTTTGTTATATTAGCCCAAACTTAAATCTGTAGTACATATCAAGCGGAGTATAAAACTTATTCGAAGAGGTTTTCTTAAATGGAGTTAATGGCAAGAGTATACCGTTAGAACCAGTGCAATGACCCTCATCTCAACGGATGGTGGAATCAGTGGAAAATATGGTATAACTATGCTTTAAAGAGCGTAAAGATGGGATTATCGGTAAAGTAAAAGTTTTATATAAGTAAGATAATACCCTCCAGTATCTTCAATAGTAAAATTTGAGTTACACCCTCGAGTAAAAATTTTGCTTAGTATTAAACTAAGAATATTTTTAATTATATATAGAATGAAGAGTTCTGTGAAACAGAGAGAAAGAGCTAATTCTATATCAAACTCTGGATACAAGATCTTAAGTTGAAAGGCAAGAGACTGGTGAAATAGCATAGGTCATAGAGCGTACAACAGATACTAGTGATGCTTTAGTTCAGAACACTTTTAAAGTGGTAAGATTCGACCTTAAATTCTCGCATTTCAGTTATATTAAGCCTTAAATTTATTCGAATAACGACTTATTGTATGTGTATGTATGTATGAGTACACATGTATCACTGAGCACAGTTTTAAATCTACATATCATTGCATTGCATTTTTCAGCTGCTGCTGCGGCAACTTAAAATTGATTCTGCACCAACAACAAACAGCAGAACTTTTCAAGCGAAAAATGCATACAAATACAAACAATTTTTCAAACTAATCCGACACAACTCAATCAAAAGCAAGAGAGAGAGAGGGAGGGAGAGAAAAAAACGCAAAACCGAAAAACTAAAAACAAAACAATACAAAGCTGCAGTGCAAACTTACACCACACACATGAGAGCTGCTTGTATATGTAAATTTACAAAACACAAAGATACATATACATACAAACACACATACATATATGTAGAGCAGTTACTAAAGCTTAGGTAAAAAGTTTCAAAGTGATATATGCAGATCCTACTTATGTGTATATCCTTTATTTATGCACGACAAGTGTGCGCATATACCAGCATAACATACATTTCATGTGTGTATGTATGTGCATATAAAGGCAAATATACTATGTGAGTGTGTGTGTTTGTAAATATTTGTTTGAGCATATGTAAGTTTGCGTTAGGTCAACCACAATCGGACAGCCTCTGACAGCCATTTAACAATGTTAAATGTACGCAATGTGTTGCCAGCACTGTTTGGCGTCAACAAGAGCAACAGCAACAACAATAACAAAAACATCAAAAAACAACAGCAACAAAAAAATACAAAATCAAATTAACTGTTCGACAAGCGGCTCTCGAGCAGTCAGTCATATGAAACAAAGCTCCAGCCAAAATATATATTTGTGACACAGATACATATAAACACACATACACATATGCACACATACATTCACATAAAAAGAGTATCACTGTCTGCCATTTTGAAGTGCTTTTGTGGGCTGAAAAAGTATTTTTCGGTTTGTTGTGGATATTTTTGCATGCGATGAGCTGTTATTTAATTTCGGCCGGCTCGTTTTCGAAATGTATCACGTTTCAAGTGAATAATTTTATTTTAGCGTATATTTGTTGTATCTGTATGTGTTTGTTTTTTTTTTTTTTTTTGGTATTTTGTCATTTTCATATACATGCTCATTCACTTTCGAACTGGCCGACCGCCCGCCCGCTGGTCATGCCAATGAAATGCGACAATATGCAAACAATAAATACGAGCCCGAAATGTTTGATATTTGTTTAATTCTGACCGCGTTTTTCACCACCCCCACCTCGCACTCCAGCGCTCTCTGTGTGACGCACATTTGTGTTTGGTTTCCCTGTGCGGAGTGACTTAGTCGTTGTCCGCCCTCTGGCTTTAATTGCATCACTTTATGCTCGAAACGTGACATAATAATAAACTGGTTGAGTTCGCAAATTGCTTGGGGTCTAAATATGTAGAAGAAGCCTTATATAAACGAGGGCACAGACGTAATGAGCGCATATAAACACAACATACTTGCTGATTGTATTGTGAAGTGTTGGCATAATTTTATAATATTCTTATCGTAGAATTATCACTTTGACATTTTGTCGCACAAACATAAATTCGTTTTATGAAAATTAATTGCATAAGCGCCTTACAGACATACAAATATTTAACACTCAAAATTATATAAACGTGTCAACTATCAAAGTGCTATATATGTGGGTCAGCTGGGGTAAGGTTAGATTGCAGTTGAATTATCACAAACTGAGAACACATAGATTAAGGGCACTGTTCTTAAATAAAGATATAGAGGCATTGAGAGGGAGAGGGAGAGAGACAGAGAATATCTTCTCTTATAGTTATATATTAAGTAAGCTAATGTGTTCATCGTTCTAAAACAGAATCTCTCAGCTCGAATTTCGAGCTTGAAGCACAAAGTTCGATTGAGATCGAAACGTTAAGAAGTTCGATCTTCGTTTGTTTTTGTATCCAACGTGATTTATATCAACAATGATAAATCGATGCTTGCCTAAGATTTTTTGGAATTTATTTGGTGCATTTTCTGCTCTGAGAAACAAACCTACATATATAAAACCTACTTATTCTGACAAATGTTTTGTTGGAAGATAATACATATAACTGAGTAGAGATCTCAGCTAGTTCGTATGAACATAAACAGAAGCTCGTAGCGTTGGCCATTGTTATGTTTTTGACAGTTCCCAAAAAGAATGCGTATTCTCAAAATCACTTTGTTCTATGTAGCCAGTACAGTTAAGGTCTGTCAACTCGTCTATAACCTCCGAATACTATTCGGATGATGTTTTTATAATTTGAGGAACCAGTTTTCAATGTTAGCCTAGTAAATAGAACACTTTATGACTTAACCTAGAACTATTGAGTTGTTGTGGGTCGAGACCAATGGATCGGATGGATTCCATCTATGAATCACTTTTTAGTATATAAAGACATTTTTTCCAAATTTTGCTATTGAGAATATATTCAATATATTACATCAGCATTAATCTCTTTTCTTCGAGTAAATTTCCTGTGGTTAAGTTAAGTCCCTAAGCTTCGCCAAGATTATAAGCAAATCAGCTGACTGATCACATCACTTATTTATATAATAAATACCTACACTGTATAGTAAGAGAGAAAATAAATTTACATTATATATTAGCATAAGCAAGCTACACTTGCAGCAAACTGTCAATAATGTGGCATACAAAAGACACTTAAACACTTGAATACACTTTGCGGCGGCCCACAAGTTCTTGCGTCCAAATTAAATTAAGTGTCAGACAGTCATTGCTGCGCTGTTCATTAAAGTGTCAGCAGCAATTAAATGCATATTAAGACGACTGCCAAACACGATTGAGTGTCGACACAATTTAAGATGCAACAGCAGCCAAACTGGTGATCTTTCAGCAGACAAATTACTACATATATTAGGCATATATACAAAATGTAAGAGAGTGTGTGTGTGCTTATGTGCATGTCTGTGGCTGTAGGAAATATGTACTTAGTAAATGTGAGCAAAATAAAATATTAATATACATATGTTTATATACATCACCGTGTCAGTAAATAATACAACTGAAGCTGTATTTGTGGTAAACCGTAATGACCTCCTTAACGGCAACACATACACACATATACATATACATATAACTCCTCTGCTTGTGCTTCTGCTTATTATTTGTGCTCTTTGCTTGTCTAATTTACTAAGTGTTGTGCAGTAAATAGTTTTAATTACATTTTACGAGCTTGACCAAGAATGCGTTGCAATCATTCCATGCAAATTCAACTTTGAACTCTCCAATTGCCAGTGTATACGAGTAGGTCTGTTTGCATGCAAGTGAGTGAGTGAGTGGCTACTGTAAGTGGGTTAGCAGTTTTTAGACTACACTAAGTACTTATGACTGGTTGTTGGGTAGTTAAATAAATATTGCTTTTATAATTGACATCCTCATTATTTGGTTATGATGCAACAACTTTTTATGGCTCTCAAGCAAATTTTCTTGATTAATGCTTCCATAGTGTTTGTTGTAATTGCTTGTGTTAAGTAATTGCGTGAGAATTTCTACAAATGGAAGTTATCGTCTGTAGTCATTCTGACTGGTGTAGATCGAAAAAATACATAACCTCAAAAATATATTTTAATATAAGTTTCAAGGCTCTATACCTTGTTTTTCTTAATTAATATAATTTTCGCTCAAAAGAAGAATTATAATAGTAAAAGTTATCTTTTAGCGGTCCTTTGTGAAAGGGAGGTGTGTTCAAAAAATAAGAGGAATTTTAAAATTTCATTTCAATTGTTCAAAAATCCAATTGTAGCAATTTCTTTATTTCAGATACAGTAAAGTTTTCATATATCCAGATATGACTCCGTGTGACATTTTCCTATTTCCTAAAATAAAGAAAACCTTAAAGGGCCATCGTGTCACAAGCTGAAAGAGCCAAAGGATATCTCAAAAATTTAGTTTTTCGAAGTGTTTCGACGATTGGAAGAAGTGCTTGCATGAGTGTATAATATCAAATGGGGACTATTTTACAGACGACAACATTACTGTAGACAAATTATTACATTTTTTCAAAACACGAAAATTCCCGTTATTTTTTGAACACAACTCCAGATTTCGTAAATAATTCTAAAGTTTTAGTTTTTATCAATGATCCTCAAAACCGAGTTATTTCTTTCTTTCAAACACTTTACAATTCTCTGTAAGCAAAGGTCTAATCTTAATTACTTTTTGAAATTTTTCGGGTAGTTTAGAATTGTTTCTTAATTATTACAGCACATTAGCACAAAGCAAACCAACATCAATTTCACACACCTGAACAGGAGTGAGATTTAAAACCATCTAAATAATACCTAACAAATACGCAAAGTCTCTTTATCTTTGAAAAACATGCCTGCAAATTTCAAAACATTTTTTTTCGAACTCACATATATACATACATACATACATAAGATACAATCGTTATTTGAAGGAAGCATTAAAAGTACTTTGTCTCTTACTGTCTTCCTGTCTGTTGGCTCGTAAATCTCTCGAAAACACATACCTACATACATATATAGATTGCAATATATACAAAAACATTTATCATCATTAAAGGACATTTAATTAATTCAAACAAATGTGACAAAGCATTTTTTCTACTTACGCAGTCATTTATCAATTTGATCATAAAATTTCACAAACACACACATACATAAATACAATTAAGTACGTACATATATAGTTTATGCATTAAATTTAATGCTTGTAATACTAAGAGAGCAGTAACTATGCAACATAAACAGCTTATTCTCACTCCAATTTCCCTCTATTTTGTAACTTAAAAGCACTTTGCTTGTATGTGTATGTAAACAGATTTAATGCAAAATATGACTAAGCATATTTATTCAAATGTACTCTTGTATATATACATATGTAGTTGGAAAGTAGTTGATGTCAATAACACAGCCAATTTAATCAGTCATGATTTGGCAATAATTTTACTGACTACTGCCAGGTACTGAGGCAATTATAGTTCTTCGATGCTCGGTCAGATAATTAGAATCATTGAGTGTATGAAGGCTGTAGCTGCAGACAGTTGCCAAAAAATTTGGTTGTACAAATCCATTTGAGATTTTGTTGCCCCAATTAAGCAAAGTCTTGTTAGATATATAAGAGGTGTATTTCAAAAATTTTACGAGTTCGTCCAGTACACATTTTACACACATTTCAAATTAGTATCGATTACCTTTCAATAACTTTTGGGCTTAAATAATTAAATCGGTTTTATTAAGGATATAGCTGATTGTACATCTTCGAAATATATTCTCATTACAAACCTACTTCATTGACACCTACTGAAGTGGCTTATCAGTTACAATCTTTCTAAAAAATCGATTTTTCTATTGAGTCCATGATAGTAGCATTTCCAAAACTGTCATCGATTAATCGATTAAAAAATCCAACCACTAAATACACCTAAAATGTATGTTAATTAAAGCTTCACCACTTGTTTATAGGGAGCATAGGTATGATTGATTCCAAATATTTGTATAAAAATTTCTCTCTCTCCTAAGGCTCATGCCATAAAAAAGCGCACTGACCAGCTCTGTAATGTATACAGTTAATTTAAATATATGTAAAACCAAAATTACCTGTTCAAACAAAAACTGTATAAATTCGAATATTTATTTTATTAAGGCATTATTAGAATTAAGTAATCCGATATAACAACAAAATAAATATAGCATTCATTAGCATACAATTTGCCACAACCTGAGGCAGGAAGTAGCAATAAATAACAATTCCGAGTGGCCGCACAAAAAAAAGTGCAACTAATTTATTTACAAAAATTTACAAATTGCTAAGTGAAGCGTAAGTTTAAAAACAAGTTGCTGGCAACAAAAAAAAAATATACTGAAAAAAATGAATAAATTGAATTATTACAAAAGTAAATATGCTATAAATTATTATTATTAATTTTTTTGTTGTGTTTCATGCCACTAATGCACAATTATGTAAATGCGCCAAAACTATTTGTAATTTTGTGTGTTTGTGTAAAAAGGAAAGCAGACCGCCAATATGTTGATTTATATTGACATTTATGATTATCTAATTTCCAAGCGACGCCAAAAACAATTTGACTATAAAATAATTTCAATTGACCCACTTCTTCTGCTCACAGGGCGATAAATTTCAAAATTTAGTATGCTAAATGGGGATAAAGATAAGCCTGCGGCGGTACATGGACACACATTTAGGAGACTTGGCTGAGGGTGATAGACATCATCGCAGGGACGTGATGTAGGCCACAAATGGCTGCGAATAATAAAGGGTGATTTTTTAAGAGCTTGATAACTTTTTTTAAAAAAAAAAGATAATTTCATTTAAATGTTGACCGCGGCTGCGTCTTAGGTGGTCCATTCTGAAAGTCCAATTTTGGGCAACTTTTTCGAGCATTTCGGCCGGAATAGCCCGAATTTCTTCGGAAATGTTGTCTTCCAAAGCTGGAATAGTTGCTGGCTTATTTCTGTAGACTTTAGACTTGACGTAGCCCCACAAAAAATAGTCTAAAGGCGTTAAATCGCATGATCTTGGTGGCCAACTTACGGGTCCATTTCTTGAGATGAATTGTTCTCCGAAGTTTTCCCTCAAAATGGCCATAGAATCGCGAGCTGTGTGGCATGTAGCGCCATCTTGTTGAAACCACATGTCAACCAAGTTCAGTTCTTCCATTTTTGGCAACAAAAAGTTTGTTAGCATCGAACGATAGCGATCGCCATTCACCGTAACGTTGCGTCCAACAGCATCTTTGAAAAAATACGGTCCAATGATTCCACCAGCGTACAAACCACACCAAACAGTGCATTTTCGGGATGCATGGGCAGTTCTTGAACGGCTTCTGGTTGCTCTTCACCCCAAATGCGGCAATTTTGCTTATTTACGTAGCCATTCAACCAGAAATGAGCCTCATCGCTGAACAAAATTTGTCGATAAAAAAGCGGATTTTCTGCCAACTTTTCTAGGGCCCATTCACTTAATTCTAAATAATCTAGGAAGATCCGAAATTTTTTTCTGGAATAGATCCTTGAGAAGGGTTGCCACAATTTTGAAAATTTTAATTCAAAAGATTTTGAAATGAAATACCACTATTTCGGAGTCTTTCTAAAGAGATGTAGAACAATGCAATCTTGAAAAAAATGTATGGGTTTGCCATTGGTTTGAAAACTGTTTATAATAAATTGATAAACACTTGAATTAGAATTATTAAAAAAAAAATGTATTTTTACAATTTCAATAATTCTAAGAAATATATACTATGACGAAGATATTTTTGAGGGTTGCCACTCTCTACTATAATATTGGTATCAAACGAAAGATGTTTGAAGTGTTATTTCAGTCGTGAATTATTTTTCTTGTTGATGAGGGTGGTACTTATTAACAATTATGTAAGCGAAAATTGTTTGATTTGGGGTTAAAATACCAAAGACAAATCCCACGACACTTACACTTTAACATTTGTAAGAATTCTTTATACACATAAATATATATTGTGAAGACTTCTCCACTGCCCACAATTTAAATTCCCAGTTAAAATAGTATTTTTCGTTGCACCCTACACCCTGCAGTTGTCATTTGAGCCCAAGTTGTAACGCAAACAATCCTACTAACCCCTTCATGCATTCAAATTACATACATTTTATATATATCTATATATGTATACTTGATATATATATCCAACGCACTTGATATTTCAGTGAGTTCCTTGCTGGCATTTCATGGTGTTATCTTATTTCGTCTACAAATGCTGACAAATTACTATACATTTATATAATTTTCAACAGTTTGCTTTCATCTTTATTTCAAACTCCCACCACATACTTAAGTAGCACAACTTCAATTACCAATTTGCACCCTCAATTTTCGCCGACATTGTAATTTGTTACCCTTAATTCTACAAGTGCAGTCAGACACAGCTAGATATGTCAAGTGTTGGGGAGTGGGAGTGAATTATATTCGTGAGAGTAATGTGTAATGAAGTCGTCTTGGCATTTGTAGAAATACTTGGGGCTAACATTTTTAATTTTTTGAATTTTGCTTGAATAAACTTTTTTACTGGATATGGCAACATTATTTGATAGAAAACTACTTGGCAATATTTCAAATCGTGGTAAAAATAAAATGTTCATTTAAAATCAAATATATTCACTACATACGCCGTTTTCAGTGCAATTACATTATATCTGGCAACACTGACATGCCAGAAAATGTAAGACACACATATATATTCATTTGCATAAGCTCACGCACAGCAATAATTTTTGCATTCACCACACACAACTTCATTTGGTTTCTATGATTGCCAACTTAGCTGTACCAGCCAGCGCTACACACCCCCACACGTCCCACCGACGCATCACCACTGCTTGCTGCTTTCCCTAAACTCTACATACATCACGCGCAATCCGCCAAAAATTATGCTGCAGCCACCGATAAATTTGAGATTTCATTAAAGGACGAACGTCAGCAATACATTCAGGGTTGTTGCGCTGCAGCCAGTCTCGCCTCGGTGTAAGCAGTTCGCTTGAAGCCGCCACTTTTTGGGTGGTGCGTCAGGTATGCAGATTCGAAGGTTCTCCAAACCGATGCTCTGTGTCTGCTCGATTGCACAAATAAGCAGTTGGAAATTATTACGCTGCTTTTGCTGTTTATTATTTTCAAATTTTAAATTAAATTTGATTGGCAATTGGGGAACCGTGTACAAGGCAGAGAACAGCAATAAATGCGTGCACAATTGATTGCTTGTTAATTGGCGAAAATGTTGAAAATAATTGGGTGTAAGGAAGTGTCTGGAATTAGCAGAGAATTTTCGTTGATTGCAGGTGGAAATGATTGCAAGAGTTGTGTAAGTAACACCAATTTTTATTAAAATTGGAAAATTATTGTATTAGTAGCGTTGTTCTATTACTAGGTCATTGACTTTTTGATGGAGCAATTTATACTATAATTTTTAATGGATTACTCGATATACACACTTGAAACGATAGAGGTCGCACAAAGCCTGAGTGTGTAATTGAAATATCTACAAAATTAATACTTTAAAGTAATCTAGTATTGTGGCTATCTTCATCAAGGTTAGTTTTATAATGAATTCGTTGTAAATTTATTCGTAACTCCACCTATTTTTTGATCTATCATATTTAGCGCTACTAGGGACTAGAACTTGGAGTATTCTAGATTAGTTCTCTAAAAGTTAAAGCCAGGGAATGAGCAGTAAAATTACAATTAATTCTATGGAGTAATTTTTATATTTAGTTAGGTAAAAGCTCATTAAAGCTGTTTATATTAAAAGCCCAGCTTAAGTAAAATATGGATACATATACTAATTTAACTGGTTAATGAATAGTGAGAGCAGATATCAACATTTCTATGCTAACCATTCTTCACCACGATGAGAAGATTTAAAGCTCAAAAGCTCATTATTCTAAATATTTGATTAAGAATAGGGAAACAATTGACATATGTACTTCATATAAAGGCCAAAATTCAATTGGAACACTTAAAACCGTCTCTTTTTCATCCAGAAATCGTGAGATATACAAAATCAGCCAAGAGAGCTTTCACTTAAACTTGAAAGTTCCGAAGCTTTCATTATACTATACAATGAAGCTTCAATTGGAGCGATGAGGTAATCAAAAATCTCACCAATGAAACTATTAAACAAAAGGTCTGCTGAAAAAAAAAACTGTGTCTTGGTTGTTGCTGACGAAACCAAGCTAACTAGCAAATCTATGAGTTAGAACGCAGTTATTGATAAAACAAACTTTCACCTGGCAGCAGGCGCAAAACAATAGGATTCATTTTTGCCATGACAAATGTACTTTATCTGATACAAAACATTGACAGTGGTTCAAATTCATTAGAGCCCAACTTATAATGGTCAGTCTCTGATTATCGGCAATTTTCTAAAATTTCTATGGCTTTTTATTGAAATATTGCATATTTAGCAGCAGTAATGCATACAAATTAACTATTAACTAGTTAGAAAATCGTGGCTCATAATATTGGTTAGTGTTTCACCGAAGCTATAAAATTAAATTTTTAATGCGAGAATGCGAGAGCATATCCTGTGGCGCATTTGTGCGTATGTAAATCGGACGCCAGATGGTCGGGAGCGACATACGGATGAAGAAAATGTATTGAAAATGCGGAAAGGACTAACCAATGGATATAGTAGCATGTGCCGACTAACAATATAGAAATCCACCGAGGGTAAGGGTGGAGGTGAGGGTGCGGTGGGTGCGACGCACACTCAGGCAAATTACAAATGCATAAACCACACCACAATGGCAGCAAATGTGCAGACAATGTTCAACATTATTATGAAGCTATAAACACACACAATTAAAATGCACGCATACACGCCTAAACATATGCAATGTGTATTTGATTTTGAATTTAATGTGTACACACACAGCCGCCTGAATCATAGGTCAAAACTACAACTACAACAGGGCAAATGCAAATAAAATTTGAATATATTGTTGGCAACTCTACTGGCAGCAGTGGGACAGTGATTTAATAGAGCTCGCATACAATTACTTACGTATATAATAGATTTGGATGTGTGTGTGTATCTGTTTACTAGAGAACCACAGCCTGCTGCTGCCAAAGCGAAATAAGCATGTTGTTATGAGAACTCTTCAGCAAATTCAAGGCAAACACTTATTTGCCTATTGACACTGGAACGTACGAGGGAAATTAGAAGCGGCGCAACGCCGACTGCCGCCCAGACAGGGTGGAAGTGAAGTGCAACGCCGACAGCATGACGCTCCAACAAACGCAGGGTGGTTTTCTAGCTGCCGCGAGCCTTTGTGTTTATGCAGGCTGCTGCGGCCGCTTCTTCTTTCTCAACTGGCGTACACTTTTCCACCGGCAAATGTCCTTTGCCACGCCGGTGGCATATACTACAAACAATTTTACTCGGTTACTATTTATTTGTATGCGCATGCTCTGTTGTTGTTAATGTTGAAATTCATGGATTATGCTTTTGCTGCTCTGTTATAGTGCTGTTATTGTATTAAAACACGTTTTTGACGCTGCACTGGGACGACGGGCGCATCAAATAGGGGTGGTTGTTGAAAAATACGAACAACACCAACAACCAAGCAATACAAATGCCTCATGCGCTTGCTTTACTTTACTTTAATCCCCTTTGGCACACTTGATAGCTGCCAACTCAGCAACTCCCAGCCGGCAGCCACTCCAACACGCTCACTGCACGAACTCCCAACAACTCGGCTGAAGGTTACACGTTTTATAATAAACTCTCAACTTTGCAGCCAGCGGCCGTCAACTGCAATTGCTGGCGTTTATGTGTTTGTCTATGTGCGCGTCTGTGTTTGTGAATGAGGAAAATCCACCACCAATTCTTTCTAGACTACGTCTCAATCATGAGTCATTCAGGTGTTCGTCGCAGGAGCTGGTGCCAGTGTTTGGTTGTAACGTTGAGTCCTTTTTACTACGCACTAACATATGTACACACTTTATTCGTATATAATATATATGTAAGTTGTTAGCAGACTTTTAGTATGAGAAATGTGTTGGTGGAGGTTTTCTACGGGTTTCGTATTTACTTTGCTGGCGCTATAATTGCATTACGCTCAATTGTTTAGATATATATCTTAGCTCAGGCATTATAAATATTAGAATAGTCTCATAAAAGGACTAGTTGTGCGCTAACTACTTCCAAAGTTAGTGTGAAGGTTGCTAAATGTATGAGATTGGGTCTAACTCCGGATTCTTGTCGAAAAAAATGGCTTGAAGAGTAGACTACCACACTGGAAACGCTGAAAACTACAGAGCTCATATGTTTGAAAACCAATTTTATCGAATTCGGCAGTCCGTGATCCACTTGAGCTCGAGCGCTCGATATACAGACCCGGCGTGAACTCGACAATCGATGGACAACAACTAGTACTTGACGGACTGCATGATCTTATGACTCAGAGTAAAACATGAGAAGTCTATCGACCCGAATTTTTCTTTATCAGGTTCATCTCGCCACAATCATAAGGCTGCTGAACCCTATCCAATTAGTACACAAACGATAAGGCTAAAGATCTTGCCGAACATAATTTGCCAAAGTTTTTTGGAAGAGGGCGAGATAAAAAACACTTTCTCCTGTGGGTGAAATATCTCGGCAGTCAGACGTTTTAAAAAATTGTTTTACTTATTCTGCCCTCAATTAGTAGTCAACACTGGTCTATATAGTGCCATCCTAGAAAAGATCTTTCCAACGTTCCAACAATCAATCAAATTTCAATTCCGCAAAAAATCCAAGCAATTTCAAGTTCATTGACCTTGTCCATTCACCATTCCTTTTTTGTTTTCCCACAGTGCGATTTACTGCGTGGAACAACGGAATGAACTTGCCTTCGTGCGGCTCCAAATGACAGGCGGCATTTGCGTTAAGCGCCAGCATAATTTAGCAGCTGCCGTTGTTGTGGATTTTAGTGTTTTTGCGTGCCTCTGGAATTTTCTTTTTATTGCAATTTTCGCTGACATACGCCTGTGAGGGCATTGAAAAGTGTGTGCGCGCAGCATTCAGGCGATTTTGGGTTCCATTCATGCTTCAAGGCATTTTCGAGTAGTGAATTTACGGGCTAACACGGGAATGTACTACGTAGGTATACTACGTTGTTGTCATACTTGATAGATATATGTAGGAAGGTGTAGATAGAAGTACATGTATATAGGTAAATATATACACATATGTATGAAAGAATATAGCAGCGTGAGTAGGTGAGGCGTTGTTCATAAAGCAAGTGAAGCGATTTGCACTTCATGCGGGTAGATGACATTTTTTTCTTTTTGGTACATGATAAAAGGCTATGATCATATCAAATGTCATGCTGTATGCATATGGATGGGGCTCAATAGACCATAGATCGCAGTGCATACCTCTATAATCATTCTGCATTTGGATGAACTTAGTTGCGGCTAATTGAAGCTCTTTTCTGCAAAAATATTTTCATTAAAATAGAAAAGAGCTATTCTTTCGGCGATCTGTTTGGATCTGTAAGCAATTATAGGGTCCTACAGAGTTTAATATTTTTGTCAGTTCACCTTCTTAACACATAAACTCGATAAAAGTTAATGAAACAGGTAAGGAAGGGCTAAGTTCGGGTGTAACCGAACATTTTATAGTCCCGCAATTTATTTATTTAACTTTATTAATATTATAAAATACACAATTTGACCCACATATTCGTCATATATATTGTATAAAGTCCATTGAAAGTTGGAAACCATAATATTAGGTTAGAAGTACCGAGGCTCTCATGTTCGATATATGGGGCCTTGACAACCTATGGTCCGATTTCGGTGATTTTTAGAATGGGGCTGCCACACTATAAACGTAGTATTTGTGCAAAGTTCTGCATCGATATCTTCACTAATGCTTACTTTATATATTGTAAAGTTAACGATTCAGATCGTCTTCAAAGTTCTGGTATATAGGAAGTAGGCGTGGTTGTAAAGCGATTTGGCCTATTTTCACAACATAGCATTGGGATGTAAGGAAACTATTACAAACCAAGTTTCATTGAAATCGGTCGAGTTCCTCGGTCGAGTAGTTCCTGAGATATGGTTTTTGAGCCATAAGTGGGCGACGCCACGCCCATTTTCCATTTTGTAAAAAAATCTGAGTGTAGCTTCTATCTGCCATTTTCTATGTGAAACTTAGTGTTTCTGACGTTTTTGGTTAGTGAGCTAACCCACTTTTAGTAATTTTCAACCTAACCTTTGTATGGGAGGGGGGCGTGGTTATTATCTGATTTCTGTAATTTTTGGACTGTATAAGGAATTGGAACAAACAAACGACTGCAGAAAGTTTGGTTTATATAGCTCTATTGGTTTGCGAGATATATACAAAAAACTTAGTAGGGGGCGGGGCCACGTCCACTTCCCCAAAAAAATTACATCCAAATATGCCCCCTCCTAGTGCCATCCTTTATTCCAAATTTTACTTTTATATCTTCATTTATGGCTTAGTTATGACACTTTATGTGTTTTTGGTTTTCGCCATTTTGTGGGCGTGGCAATGGTCCGATTTTGCTGATTTTCGAACTTAACCTTCTTATGGTGCCAAGGAACACGTGTTCCAAGTTTCATTAAGATATCTCAATTTTTACTCAAGTTACAGCTTGCACGGACGGACGGACAGACATCCGGATTTGAACTTTTCTCGTCATCCTGATCATTTTGATATATATAACCCTATATCTAACTCGTTTAGTTTTCGGACTTACAACCAACCGTTATGTGGACAAAACTATAATACTCTCGTAGCAACTTTGTTGCGAGAGTATAAAAATATCATTCGAATTCACTCACTGTTCACTGGAGCTTGTAAAGACTTAATTTCATGCTTGTATAGAGCTGGGTGGATCTGATTATCTAAAACAGTTCTATTTGGATCGAGATATTCCGGGAGAGTCCAGATATATTTTCATAATAACTTGGGGGAACACTCAAGCGTTTCTTTTTCTATAAATTATGGAACTAAGAGCAAACAGAAAATGTCGGGTTGCTGAAAGACTATTTGTCCTATTGCGAGTGTCGACTGGCAGTAGAATAGACAGCAGTCGATTGAGTCAAATATATTTTATTTTGCTATTGTGTAACGTGATCGACAAAATTCAAAAATTTCTAACGATTGAAAATATCAGTCGACTAATGAGCGATTGAAAAGCATTCATAGTCGATGGTTGAGCGATTGATTGACACTTACAATAGCACCAGTAGTCGATAATCCTGGAGTAGTCGATTATCTACTGCAGTCGACACTCGCAATAGGGGAGTATATGATTAACAGAAGATTGGATTTAAATATTTATGTGACCACATTATTCAACGATATTATTCTTCGGTTAGTGTAAGCCTTGACAAATATAAAGTCGATATTATGGGCTCATAGAACTCCGTATTTGAAATGATATTCATAATTCACTATTTTTTTATTTCTTAAAGTTTCTAATGAGGAATATAGTTAGACTCTCTTAAAGTTGTGTGTTATTCAAACAGATCTGGTCAACCAGACTACTAAGTCAAGCCTTTGCTCCTCGTTCCCAGAGTGTAAGAAGTTAGAGAACACGACTTAACTTAGGAAAATGCTTCGAGCAAAATTAATATAGATCTTCCAAGGTGATTTTTAATGCATTCTAGAATAATGTAAATTATAAGAAAGGTAACCGAGGTGAATCAAGAAAAGGAATCTCAAATTTTTAAATAAAACTTTAAATCACAGATTTCCCTGAAAAAATGTCACTTCTCACCCATCATAAATTTGAAATTCGCGCAATGTTTCGGCTGGGAATATTTTTTATTTGAGGTTTCAGTGCAAGCAACCCCGACGTTGATGACGATGGGGAATGTCAAAGAAATATTGTTGGAGCGGCAAAAGGAAAAGCTTTGCCAGCAGCAACGACAACAATAACGACAGCAAATGCATTAAAGTGCTGCAGCACAGAGGAAAATATAGCAAAAACAAGAATCGAAAAAAAAATTGGAAAAAAGAATCTGAAACCAGCTGTGCGTGGGAGTGCTGAAGAGCTGCGGGCGTATATTTATTTGTCATATATACATATATGCATGTTTGCATGCTGGTATGCGTGTCGCTTTATTTGCGCATATTTGTCGAATTTCAACCCTCTCAATTTCCCAATGATGACTCCACTTCACTTTGGACGTTTTTACTGACGACACAGACCCATGTATGTACGTTGCTATTGATTCTTGTTGTTATTATTGCATTCGTATGCCATTTTTCCCAGCGTATCCTGATTCACAGCTGCCTGTCTGCCTGGTTGCTGCTCCTGCTGCTGCTGCCATGTTGTTTATATGGCGGTTTCCGTTTCCTTGTTTGCTCTTGCGTGACTGTCGCTCGCCACAATGTGCGCTACGCTCGAATCCGCACTGCAAATGTATGTATGCATATATGGCCGTCCATATTTTTGTTAGTCCAAATGTTGCTGTATCGGCTGTCGGCTATCGGCCGTCGTCTACTTTATTTGTCTGCATTTATGCCCGCGAGGGTGGCGGCTCGCCCGCGCTGGCTGGACGTCTGTGCATTCGATTTGGCTTAGTCGCAAGGTGAAAGTTTACTTTTTGGCAATTCAAATGAAAATTTTACTTTTCGTCTGCGTAGCTAATTTTGTATTTATTACTTATTTATATTTGTAATGCATTTGTTGTAAGCGCTTTCATATAAATGTATGTATGTATAAATGGTTGTAGGTTTCGCTCTGCTAGTCGTAGTGACGTTATAGTTTCCTGTCTAAATGCAATAAAACATTATAAATGTGAATTTCCTTCGTTTCGTGTTTGCCTTGTTAAGCCAATATCCTTTGGAGAAATCACCAATAGTTTATAAACTTCGTGAAGTCAACGCAATAAAAATCCATGGCGTGTGACTAATATCCTTCACAGCACATTAACTAAAATGGAATTTATGGCTTAACTGACATATTTAAAATAGATTAAGTACTGAATACATTTTCTAATAAATTCATACTCAATTCAAGGGAAAAAATATAAATTTAAATTTTACTTTTTACATCTGGCAACTCTGTACTAAAGTACTTGTGTATTAAAAATACTTCGAAACGCAATATTGATCGTTTAAAGTTTTTTCATTTTTTGTAATAATTTCGTTATTTAAATTTTTTTTCGAAAGGTGGCAACACTATTGTTACCTTTATACCAATTTAAAGTACTGGAAGCAATTTTTGGAGAACTTTGTGCATTACTTTTTGTTGGGCTTTTATACTGAAATATATTACTAAATTTTATCTAGTTAAATAAATGGCAACTCTGTTCCTGTATATGCCTAAAAGGTAGAAATAACGAAATATTTCCATATTTTCTGAGTCTATCTGTTAAAGAGTCTCTCGAACACATTTTTTTAAACATTTTGTAGGATTTTACTATAGTTTCCCATTCAGACTAGGTGGCAACTCTATTTCAAAATATATGCGCACTAAATATTTCAGGTATATTTTCCGAAAGGATTTAAAAATTACTTACTTTTTAAACTTTTTTATAATACAGCCAGTTTTTTGCCCAGTTTTTTATGGGTGGCAACTCTATTTCAAAGTTAGTCTTATTAAAGACTTCCCAGCTATTTTGCCTTACATACATATACTCGTAGTACATTTCGCAAGAAAGCAAAAGCAAGTTAATTCGATTACAAGTGTGACTCAACGTTTGTGAATAATTTCCTTAAAACATAGCGGTAAATAGTTAAAATGAGTAATTTTAAGAAAGAGAGCAGCAAACAATGACGTTAAGGTGAAACTGCGTAGAAAAGCGTATTCTGAAGTAATTGTATTTCTATAAGTATGAGTATATCCATTGCTGTTCCTTTCAAATGCAAAACTCCAAGAGGGCATGGTTCTTCAGAAGGCATAACGCCCCACACATACCGGTTTATACAAATATGTATGTAGTATATCTACTTGTATGCACTATCTATATATTTGACTATGTACATATGTATATAAAATATTGTATTTATCTTGCAGAATTAAATATTTATTTGCCCAACAAGTGCGATGAGCAACACCAGCCTGGTCCAGCCTTGGGGGTTGTATGCCTTTGGTGGGTGATTAAGCAAACATATGGCAAGTGTAGTAAAAGAAGCGAGAGAATTTGTTAGGAAAATAGCCGCACGTCTACTGCAAAGTCATGCAAAATTGTGGGGAGACTGTGCCATAACTGACTGTGCGATAACAGTTATACTTTGAAGGGAATTTGCTGTAAGCAAACATATTGATTTTATACTCTTGTTGCTATTCAAGGCTGTGCAACTGTTAGTGCCGGCAAGAAATCAAGTACATTATAAAGCATGAAGCAAACTACCTTTACAAGAGAATAATTAAAGGTGATTAACCCTTGCTACTATAGTAACTGCCTCCATTGATTACTAAGCCTATTACAAATGTACGGTAAGGTACTTTGTATACAGAGTGCTCTACGCAAAGCTTTTAGCGAGTGCAGGAAGGTTCATTCGGCATGAATAAAATAAAAAAGAAACATTATTGTGGTAGAATCTTAGCTTTAATGTAAGAATACCTCATTTCAGTTATAAAAACGCTTTATTTCCAATTTATATTAAATTTTATCAATTTATTTGATTTATACCAGTTGTTTGTTCGATTCGTCATTCAAAAATAGCAAATATATTATAAAGAAAGTTAAAGTTAAATATTTGGATGCCACTCACCTTTTTTCATTGAAATATCCACAGCATGCAGTCACTATTCATTTAATAATGGGAACGATGTGGAAATAAAATCCGAAATATCAAATCCAAGTTAATCCACAAGTTAAGCTTGCTATTCAGTGCAAGCATAAAGTTTATTATGCTTTATTTATTGCCACTGATGTTAAATAAATAAATCAGAACACTTTCACAGAATATTTAACTGAAAATAGAAAGAGAAAAATTTGATTTTAACGTAAATTAAAGACAAAAAGCAGAAACTGGACGAAATATTTGATCTATTTATTTAAATTAATTGTAAAGCTACTCATTCATTTATTGACGATTATTTTACAATATATCTTCAACAATTGAGACGTCGCATAGATATGTAAATTAACTAATCGTATGCGCTATTTTAACTAAATGAGCAGCATTTAATGAAGCAACTCAGAAAAATATCGCTTAAAATAAATTAGCAAAACCAACATTGTTTGTTGGTATAATAAATTGCGCGTTCGCCAGCAGCGCGTGCATTGACTTTTACACAATTTACTAGATGCTTACACACAAATATTTACCTATTTAAGTATATAAATAAGCATACACTTTAATACTGCGTCCATTCTAATAGTTTAAACGCTTGTGGCCAAGTTCAACGACGAAGCACCGACCAAAACAAAATGCGAAAAACTTTTCTTTAGCACTTGATTACTTAAATTCCACGGAATTTGTGGACAAAATTCATCATAAATCATTGAACTTTGCATTGCGGGTAAATGTCACTGGCCAGATTGAGAGTTATAAAAGATTTTCTTCAGCTTAATGTTGTTATTAAGGAAAATATTTGGAGTGTCAGTACCTTGTCATTAATAATGTTAAGTAATAGTAGCAAACTTTGGCGATTAGAGAATCGAACAAACCACTAGTATAAATACCAGAGTCTGGAATAGGGAAATGAGGAATAAAGAATTTTAGATTGTTGGCAGTCTCACCTTAATGGAATAATTAAGGTAAGTATCAACTTCTTGTCATTAAATTTAAGCAGTCTTCGGCATAAACAAATAGAGGTGGAATAGCGAGCGAAGCTTAGTTAGTGATTAATCGAACACACAAACAGACTACAGAAAATTGAGTAACAATCGAAAAATAGAGAGTAGTTAATCGAACAAATAACTGGTATAAATACAAAAGACTGGTATAATTAAATGGAGAAGGAATGACAAGCAATCCTATCTTTTTAATGAACTAAACTTCTACTACTGGTATAGAATAGAACTGAATATATTGGTCGCTCTGTTGATCTCAATGGATTCTTAATTATTTCAAAATAGTTAATCGGCTCCGCTAGCGATGGTATATTGACCAAGGAAATCCCAAGAGAGGAGGGTACATCTTAAACAAGTCACGATAGAGGCTATACATTTTAGATTCTTTATGACTACATTTTAGATTCTTTATGAGACGGAGTAATTACAATAACAAGATTGTGCACAAGCTATAGTTAAGTGAAATAGGATGAAGAAGTGTGGTTATTCAGTTCATATATGGAAAATCAAAGGATCGTATATTAAACGAGCGATATCAGTTACTATTTTTTCGTCAAAAAAGTTGTATATATTTTTATATTTCGTTGAAAACTTCTGATTTTCAAGGTAGTTAAAATTAAAACTGAAATCTTCAAATATACGTCCAAGAAACTTTTATGGAATGTATGTATTTCTTTCCAATCAATATGAAACCAAGTATATATGTATGTCAAACTATACTACTTAGTAGAGCAAGAAGAACTCAAAGGAAACTCATTATAATCCAAAAGTGACTTCGATATATGTAAACTTTAACCGCCAAAGAGTGAAAAAAGAAGCGCGTTGTTAAAACTTATCTTGAAAGTTCAAGCAAGAAATTTGTTGCATAAAAATGCGGAAAAATCTGCCTGCGGCAATAAAAGTTGTTGCTACAAGTGTTTGTTGCAACAAATACGTGTATGTACCACATCACGACTCTGTTTATATGCCAGGCTAAAAGACAAGGGACGAAAGCCATGTAAGAGCGCTAAGAATAGCACAGCATAGCACACTGGTGCTGCTAGAGGCGCAGCACGTACAACAATTCAACGGATAAGCTAAACTTAACGCGGATTTAGCCGCATTCTGGCTTAAAGCAAGACGACAAACACACACCTATGCACGAGTAAACAGAAAAGAATGCGCGCAAAAAACAGGTGGTGAACCAGCAAAACGCACAGTGAAAATGATATGGAAATGCATGCAGATTAAAAAGCGCTAGAAAATCGAACAAAAAACCAACAGTGAAGGCTGAATGAGAAAACGAAAAAGTACGAGTATGCGAGAAGGAACAAGGTAAAACTACAAGTACAAGCTGTGGAAAAAAGAGGGAAAAAAAGAGTAAAAAAGTGGAAGCAAAATGCAAAGTCACCTGTGCAATTGCAACACGGGCTTGCCACTTGTCCATCAGCGCCAACAGCAGCAACAACAAAAGCAAAAACAACAGTGAGTGGTGTATAGTTGACGGCAGTGGCAGTGATGTAGCGGCACTTCTTGGCTTCGCAAGTATATGCGGCAAATATATGCGAGTGAGTGTGTATGTGTGTGTGTGAGTTTTTATGAAGTATGCAGGCGCAGAATGGACTCCTGCAACGTCAACTGCAGCAGGCTTGTATAGTAAGGAAAAAAATACTACCAAACTGACTAGCAGTTAGCAGCGACGCAAGCAGCGCACAAAGCAGCAGTCAAGACGACGGTGTTGGCCACAATTGCAAATAGTGGCAGTAGCAATGCCAGTAGTCGCCGCCGCAGTGGCACTAACGCCGAAACCGGTTAGGCAACTTCTTTCATTTTTGCTATTAAAATGAATATTTTTCTTTCCCTTCTTTTTCTTTTTCTTAATATTTTTTTCTTTATTTCTTCCACATGTTCCTCAGCTTGTGTTACTTTATATCTTTTATCTATTTGGTTTTTTTTCTTCGCTTGCTCGCTTGCTTGATGTATGTTAAATGCTCGTATATCTTACCACGGCGCAGCAATTGAACGAGTTTCGGACGGCAATAACAACAACAACAACAACAAAACGGGCAGTCAACTAGCTATCAGCACAGCTATCGATGGTGCAGTCATTATCTACGTATGTGTGTGTGTGATGTGTGTGCGGCAAGTGGCATACAAACGTTCGCTTAGTAAAAGGAATTTATTTCGTGTGGCAGAATTGCTCGAAGGCAGCTGCAATTTTGCAATTCACAATTCGCTTGCAATTTTATTTTTGTTATTTTTGTTTTGCGCACGCGTGGCACCAGCAAACACACACATGAATGCATATATACTTACATGTGTATGTGTAATTGCAATAAGTGAGTGGAGCTTCATCTGTGGCGGCTATTGGCCCGACGCATAAAATGGCAAAAATTAATTCTGTGCGAAAATGCAATTGCTCTAAGCGTTTGTTCGCAACAACATAACTACATTAATGTGTGTATATATGTAGCAGTGTGCATGCTCATAATTGCGCGTGTTATTTCATTATATACACACACACACACACATTCATAGATCATATATGCTTTTGTGGGAAAAATGAAATATCAGAATGTTGCATTTATAAAACATGAGCAAGCGGATAAAAGTTGGTCTAAACAAATACTGCCGGCGTGTGTTGAGCGATTATCAGCTTGAGGCTGCTAACTCTATATTACATATACATACATATATATATAGTGCGAATTAATAACAGAGCTAATGTTTATTTAAATTTTGTTAACACGCGATAATTTATTTGAAAGTATATTTTTTCCGCCTATATAAGCACATTTAGAGCTGCTATTCTGTTATTGTTAGTGATAAATACTGTTTTCTTGAATTTTTTGCTTATTTTATTTTATTAATTCAAAATTCAATTTATTCATGCGGAAGCATCAATTATAGTTGTTGTCTTCTCTCTTTTATTATCAAAAAATGTTTTAAATTAAAATAATTGATGCACATAAGCGTGTTAGGCTGTTAACAGCTGTTAGCATTTCTTTAACGGTACTTATTTAGTTTTATAAATTATATTCAGGAAAAATATTTTGTGTGAAAAAAAAAAAATGAAAATATAATATATGTATAATACTAGCAGATCGCTCCGGCCTCGCACGGGTTTAAACAAACATAAAGATATAGATTTAATGTTATACACACTCTCCCATACATACAAGTGTATGTACTCTCCCGTTTCTTCCGTAGGTTCATTTTAAAAAAGTAAAATGAGGAAAATTCTAACATGAAATTATATTTTATTTGCAATGAGCTAAAACTTGATGAGGACTTCTAGTCTTTGGTGTCCGTTGTCTTTCTCTATGATTATGAAGGCGTTGGGAACGCTCAGAGGTCGACGCCCTAGTGCGAGCTTTATATATTTCTAATATTTTGTTCTTCAAGCCGCTGCACACGCCCGGTACCCGACTCTCAAGCGCGTACTTGGGAGTTTTTGAAATTTTGTTCAGCAAGCAGCTGCGAGCGATCGTTACTCAACTCTCTGGCACGCGAATGCGATGCGAAGAGAATGACTTGCAAGACGATTTTCAGTTTCAGATTAAGATTCTCCATCACGGAGTCTTTTAATACCCTCACCTGGGAACTATTTCCAAAAAGTTGAATTCTAGCAAAAAATATAGCCTATGTTACTGGGGGTGAATTTAACTTTCCAGTGGTGAAAGAATTTTAGAAATCGGCATAGTAGTTTTCGAGTTTATTCATTACAAACAAACATACAAATCTTTCTTCTTTTTAATAGTAGTATAGATAAAGAGATATTTTAAGACTTTGAAAAATAATGCAAACATAAGAGGAATCATATATTTCTTCGGAGGTGCCAAAAAAAGTTCCCTAACTGCTGACATGATTCCTGCCGAATGACTAGCTGAAACAAGAAAATTTAAAAAGGTTATTAAAATTGAAGGTATTTCCTATGCAACGACCTATATATCAAAAATTAACAAAATAGCGTAGTTAAAAAAATATCGTTTTTTAGGTCAAAAAATTATAATTTTTATATTTATATTGGCATTAAATTGATAATTTTTAACAAATCAAAAAGATCGTAGGTTATTGTATAGTCAGTTTAAATTTAAAGCCAATCGGTCAATTTCTCGTTGAGTCAGCAATTTTGAAAATGTCGTTTCGAGAAAAACACGTTTAAAGTTTCGACTATAGCAGCTTATACCTGGGAACGGTCGTTCTTTAGAAGGCTGTCATTCTAAAATCTCTGACAAGACTATTCAAGATATGACCTTACCGCTTTCACAGGATATTTTTGAGTAGTATTAGCAACGAACCCCTTAAGAGAAAGACAGGACTAAATTTCAAACCCACATTCTATTAAAATGATCTTAGAAAATAATATATTGGTATTGCCAATAAGAATAAACTGTTTTTATTTCAATGTGGGATAACCATCCTGGGAGCAAAGTATATAAGTTTTAAATTCCAATGAGATGATTGTAGGAATAGAATTTCCGGTATAAGTTTCTTGAACAAACACAGGTAAATAAAAAGTCTTCAATTCGCACATACTTTGAGAATACCGAATCGAACAAATAACTGGCATAAACCACTTAAACTGGCATAATTAAAAGAATATAATATAACAAGCGCTTATACTTGCTTCAAATAGGTTTGAATTGGACTATAATAATACTGTGGTTGCTTTCATGCATCAATTTTTAGAAAACAACAAAGCTCAAATATAGGCCGATAATAAACGGCGAATCGAACGCGACTAATGCTTTTCATCGAAATCAGTTACATCATCGACTTTGCTTCTATAATTTTCGTCTTAATAGTTATACTAACATACCCAACTTGCTCTTTTACTGACGGACATTTTCTGTATACTAAACACAAAAACAATATTTTTGAGGTATGAGAATATTTATTTATTAGCTTTTTAATATTATTTCCCTTTGGCTTACTTCTGTAGCCCTTACATTATGAAAAAATATATATTTCAATGTTTCGAGATGTTTCCAATTACTTTGAACACATTAAGAGAAGACCGAGGTCGAATCTGCCAGATTTTAGGTTTCCAAAGCATGTTATTGAACCCAATTACAAGTTTAGTTATGTATTTATATCTAGGGAACGCCTGTACCATTAATTCAATTTGTCATTCTGGTTAATGGGATCTACTCTAAAGAGTTCGAAAAGTTGTCTGCAATTTTAAGTACATTTTGGTGTTGTATATGGATTTCCATGAATAAATTTTTGGAGCTCTATTGATATAACAACACTGAAACCTCCTGCAAACTCAACCTTTCATTCTATTAAAAACCTACACTTTCGCATATAAATGAGTACTGATATAGTGACCAATCAACCCAAACATTTTAAAACACTCAATTCACTATCATTAATTTTTAAGTATGATTATTGTTTACTTTTATACCAAAAGCATAGCATATTCGTGAGTTATATTTGTAATGCTTACAGGCATTTACGCACGCGTGTTTGTGTGTGTGCGTGTAAGCATGCGTGCAATGTGCTCTGCGCTCTGTTAATAGTATAAAATGGTATTTCCTTACGTTGCTTGAATAAATATGAAAACCAAACAATCAATAATTCAAGTCACATAGCGACGTAGGCGGACAAATATATCGGCATTTCGACATAGGCACATATTTAGATACAATAACAAACGTGCGCAAAAGAGCTGCTAACTGCTTATAAATAGTTAAAAGTCACTAACAGAGAATGGCTAGAACTCAGTACAAATGAACTTACATTTTTTATATGGTATTTGTTTGTATGTTTGTTTGTTTGTATTTTAGTAGAATTTCTCTTACAACGTGCCTTTGATTCGTTGAACTTGGTTAATTTATTTATGAAAGTAATAAATGTTTTCACACATTCACACACACATACAGTTGTTTATGTTTCGAATTTGTTTTACAACTTGTTGCATCTGGACGATGACAAATCAGAAATTTTTTTCAATTCTTCTTAAAGGTTATTAAACTTCACAAATATTTGGAGAATTTGTTAGATTTAAGTTGTTACAAGACATTCATATGTATGTAGGTGTACTTACATTCATACTTAAAGTACATAAATGGAAGCATACTTGTATGGATGCGTAGGTAAAAACCAAAAATTTCAAAATTTTCATAAAATTATTATTTTTATACTCTCGCAACAAATGTTGCTAAAGAGAGTATTATAGTTTTGTTCACATAACGGTTGTTTGTAACACCCAAAACTAAACGAGTTAGATATAGGGTTATATATACCAAAGTGATCAGGGTGAAGAGTGGAGTTCAAATCCGAATGTCTGTCTGTCCGTCCGTCCGTCCGTCCGTCCGTCTGTGCAAGCTGTAACTTGAGTAAAAATTAAGATATCTTGATGAAACTTGGCACACTTATTTCTTGGCACCATAGGAAGGTTGCTTTCGAAAATGAGCAAAATCGGACCACTGCCACGCCCACAAAATGGCGAAAACCGAAAACACATAAAGTGCCATAACTAAGCCATAAATAAAGCTATGGAAATAAAATTTGGTATGAAGGATCGCACTATGAAGGGGCATATCTGGATGTAATTTTTTTGGGGAAGTGGGCGTGGCCCCGCCCCTACTAAGTTTTTTGCACATATCTCGCAAACCAATAGAGCTATATAAACCAAACTTTCTGCAGTCGTTTTTTTAAGCCACTTCCTTATACAGTCCAAAAATGAAAGAAATTGGATCATAACCACGCCCACCTCCCATACAAAAGTTAGGTTGAAAATTACTAAAAGTGGGTTAACTCACTAACGAAAAACGTCAGAAACACTAAATTTCACATAAGAAATGGCAGATAGAAGCTGCACTCAGATTTTTTTACAAAATGGAAAATGGGCGTGGCGTCGCCCACTTATGGGTCAAAAACCATATCTCAGGAACTACTCGACCGATTTCAATGAAACTTAGTTTGTAATAGCTTTCTTACATCCCAATGATATGTTGTGAAAATAGGCCAAATCGGTTCACAACCACGCCTACTTCCTATATACCAGAACTTTGAAGACAATCTGAATCGTTTACTTTACAATATATAAAGTAAGTACTAGTGAAGATATCGGTGCAGAACTTTGCACAAATACTATGTAAATAGTGTGGCAGACCCATTCTAAAAATCGCCGAAATCGGACCATAGGTTTTTAAGGCCCCATATATCGAACACTAGGACCTCGGTGCTTCTAACCTAATATTATGGTTTCCAACTTTCAATGGACTTTATACAATATATATGACGAATATGTGGGTCAAATTGTGTAATATATAATATAAATAAAGTTAAATAAATAAATTGCGAGAGTATAAAATGTTCGGTTACACCCGAACTTAGCCCTTCCTTACTTGTTTAGAAAATATATTATTGAAATATTTAAGCAGTCTGGTCTAAAATAAGCCAAATTTATTCGAAAGTTTTCAATAAAATAAAAATAAATATGTCAGCTCTATTCAGATTGAACTAGTTAGCGAGTCTTATTTTATTTTTTATATTGAAATATGTAGTTTTAAAACAGACAAATGTATACATTTAGAATTATGAACGTTGTTTCAATTGTAATACAGGGGAACTTCTCTAACTCGAATCACCATAATCCACAAAAAAACTTCGAGTTAGAAATTTTCATTAAAATATTAAAATTTTGAAAAAGCTGTAAAATATAGATCCATTTATAAATCTTCTATTTATTTACTTCGCATAACGTTTTATTTAAATACGTTAAAACATGTATTCTCTAATTTTGTTAGTTGCAGTTTGCTATTTTTTCGCTCTTGATGTCTGTCCCATACCTTTCATACATGATTTATGCAATCCATAAGTGTAATATCATATTTTTTGTTCGCCTCCATACGATATGGAGGGACTCTTAAAATTCTGCCTCGATAGAAAAATTTTTATTTTTAAATTATGCGGTCGAAAAGTTCGATTTATGGAAGGAAATTTGTATGGAATTTGATTTCTAAACGCTCTTGCCAGTTCAAAAGTTCGAGTTATGGCGATCTTCGTCTTATAGAAGTTCGAGTTATGGAAGTTCCACTGTATTTTGCTATTCACATTTAATTATTCCTGTTTGAAAGCTACGAATAAACTAACGCTTCCTTTGTAAAAGAGTCTTTTATAATACGAATATTATTGAATCAATATTTGATCTACTTTGGCGATATACCATACTACTTTAAATTAATTTCTTTTAGCAAGTCACAAATTTCTTATAAATACTGTGTTAATTATTTTAGAGTGGGGACCCTGCGAAATGAAAATGATGTAAGACTATGGACTGATTACATGAGGTACTAATAACACCGACAATCATGCAAAAAATAGTTCAGAAACAGAAAGCTCAGAAAAATAATTTGTTTAATCCTTATTCGGCAAAAATGCTAAGTTTCATATATTATCCACAGATTTTATGTATATAGGAATCATATAATCCATTAAATCATTTTCTTGGGTAACAATCGGATAGAAGAAAGACGATCATCCGTCAGGACAATCTGTTCTACGATAAACGAAATTAATTCTTTTTTATATCCGGCCAGAGACTGTCAACCCAATAATAGTATCTATTTGGTAAATTTTTTTTTTTTATAACAACAACAACAACATATTTAGAAAGTGTTATTTACAAACAATTTATTTTCATCATCTAAGAAATACATACTAATCTAAATTATTATTTTTCTATACAAAAATCAATTCTTTTCTTGAACTAATTCACATTCTTCACAGAAATAATCATTATAGACACCTCAGTACACAATGAGATAAGAAATAAAAGTGATCTTTCCAATCATTGGCGTTCTATATAGTTAGAGCGAAATTTGCAGTCTCAACTAATATTCATACATAATTTTGCATTTCACTACTTAAGCATACATACATACATACATATGTACATATAGATTATATTGGCAGCTTATGGCGGTATTGTGCCACTTTTTTACGCTCAAGTGTTTACAACTTACTATGATTTGAATTTGAAAGAGTTGAAAGATGTGTGCCAAAGTGCAGTTATTGGCAAGCGTATTGCAGCCACGAAGCGACCAAGCGCTTGCAAATACACACACAAAAGTAATTGCTAAGTTTCACCAAAAATTTTATATTTTAATTATTGTAATCTTTTTTATAACTATTTAGTTGATACACTGTATTTTTTTATTTTGCTTAATAATTTTTAGTTTTATAATATTTTTTATGACTGCTAATTCCGGTTTTTTTTAAGATTTTCACACTTTATGGTATATTCATATATATATTTATATATATATATATTCATATATTTATGTAATTTGTAATATATTATATAATTTAATTTAATTTATATATTTACTTCATTTTTAATTTATATATATTTTTTATAATTTTTTTTTTCATATGAATATTACCTACTTTATATAAATATGTATGTTCATACATATATCTCAACACCAAATCGGTCAGCACAAGCACTCGCAGATAATCTCATGGAATTGCACAACTGTATTTGAAGCCAAATTTAACCGTTTGAGCTGTCATTTAATATTTTTTTAATAATTCATTTTCTCAAATTTTTGGTCACCACTGGAAGTTTTTGTTGTTGTAATGCCAGCAAACAGTAATATATTTGGAGTTTGGAATTTTCTATGAATTCACACACACGGCGAAAAATATACAAAATTCAGAAATCACACAAAAATAAACTCCGACCGACAGACAGACACACTCGACGACGGCCCACAAAGATCAAAAAGCCAACTTGAAACCGAAGTAACAAACACCTTTACACTTGCAATATATATATATACATATATATATACATGTGTGTGTGTGTGTAGTGGCGAATGTCTCGCAACATATAATTCGAAAATACTCAGCTCAATAGCAACAACGACCGCAAAGTCAACGTTAATAACGTTAGCGATTGCTGCTGCGGGCAGCGCTGCCGGCGCTATAAACGCGTTTGGACGCACAATTCACACACACACAAATATTGGGCCAAACAAGCGGTGTGACGACTCATACATATAGATTCGTATACAAACACTAAAACACTTGCGAGTGTGTGTTTGTAGTTGTTGTAGCTTGCTTGCCTGTGTGTTGATGTCAAAAAACCGGTAAGACGAAAAGGCCAACTTGCCACTTTGCCACACTAACGTCTTTCGTCGTTTTGTAGTTGTTGTTGTTGTTGTTGTCGTATTTTGTTGCACATACGCTGATTGCAGTCGACTTTTAGCACTTAAGTCGTTTGTATGTATATATGTATGTATTTTTATTTTCTTGCACTAACCGCTTTCATTATTATCGCTTCAACATGTATTCTCACACACATGCATACATAGAAACTCACATTTGTATTTTGTTTTGCTTTGCTTCACTATGCCGCACTTTCCTCCCCTTTTTCTTTTTTATTAGGGTTGCACCCTCACTATCTCTATGCTCCCTTTGTAGAGTATGTGTGTGTGTGCGTTGTTGTTGTGTTGATACACAGTGTACGCCGTTGCACTGCACTTTTCCGTAACACGTCCGAACACCACGAGTAGTCAACCAAAACTGAAACTCATTCACCGATTAGCGCGTTGGTGAGCATAGCGCTGCGTGTAGTACGGACGTTACGTTAACGACTGCGACGGCGACGGCGTTGACGTCAACTCCAATAAGACAAAAACCACCACCGTTATGTGTACAGAGTTCTAATAACAGTGACGACGCTGCCGGCGTTAACAGCGCTGTTAATGAATGTTGGAGATTTAACAGTAGCAGTTGCTGCTTTGGCATATAGTGCGCTGTCGCTGTTGTCATGTTCTTTAACAGAAAAGACAGAAATGGGGTTTAAAAGTCGATTTCAAATTTAAAATTTCTGCAAAATAAAAAATGGTAATAAAGACTAATGAAATCTCAAAGCTCACTGTGCCGCTGTTGGTCTCAAAAGTGAAGAAAGAGAGCCTATAAAACTTCATTGAACCATATTAAGCAGTATTTAGAGAAGTAGTGCGTTGGTTTAAACATTTTAAGGCTCTTTTTAGAGGAAAAATGCTACTTCTAAGACAAACTCCATGATATAATGCGCGATTTACAAAATTGCTATGCTTTCTAGCTTATAACTTCCTTATGTGACCAGTAAATTATTCTAGTTATATCTTTATAAAATATAGCTACAGCTCTAGCATCTGAGAGTATTGATTTCGAGATTTACGAATTGAACAAACAACTGGTATAATTTGAAAAACAGGTATTAAAAGTCAAATATCTTAAAAAAATAGCTACAACTCTTGGAACTGAGATAATTTAATTTGAGAGCGTTGAATAGAACAAACAACTGGTATACATGAAAAAAAAAACCGGAATAATCAAGAGCACATGTCTTCAGGAAAAAAGCAACCACTGTGGCATTTAATAGAATTGGATAGGACAGTGTCAACTCAAACTAAAAACTGATATAAATGCAAAAAAACTGGTATAAGCAAGAAGATATTTTTACGAAAACAGTTTTTGAATTCGAGATAACTGAATTAGAGATTTTCGAATTGAACAAATAGTTGGTATAAATGCAAAAAAACTGGTATAAGCAAGAAGATATTTTTACGAAAACAGTTTTTGAATTCGAGATAACTGAATTAGAGATTTTCGAATTGAACAAATAGTTGGTATAAATGCAAAAAAACTGGTATAAGCAAGAAGATATTTTTACGAAAACAGTTTTTGAATTCGAGATAACTGAATTAGAGATTTTCGAATTGAACAAATAGTTGGTATAAATGCAAAAAACTGCTATAAAAAATCAAATGGTATAATAATAAGTCAGTTTATCAAAATATACACTGGTTCTTTATAACTTAGTTGTTACTTACAGATGCAGTTTTATAACAAGAGAGCTTGACTATCTAGCGATCATAGAAACGGCACATCTATGTCGGCTAAATGTTCCCACAAAAATTTTAGTATCGTCCGTTGAATATTCCAATCGATAGAGTAGTGATTGATTCTCCAAAATCCTCTGTAAGTTTTTAGGTGTTCTATGAATATGAATACTCATATTCCGAATACTCATATTATGGTAGTCCTCATATTCCGAAAATTCTTAAATAGAGCGATATTCTTATGTATATTTTGAAATCAGTCTCTGAAGATCTTCTCATATTTCATTGATACTCTCAAACTATTCTTATTAGTTACATTATATTCCTGGATAGATAATGACGAAATACAGACTGCAATTCCCAAACTAAACTCTTGAGAGGAACAAAACTGATATATTCGACGCTTTTGGTCGCATAGACTTGCCTTAAATACATGAACTACAGATTCAAATAAGTGAAAATTTATTTTTCCTTCTCCTATCACCACCTTCCAAGCACTGACTTACTCCAATTCGCGACATAAGCAACTATTTGTATTTTATGTCCACTGTTTTTGGCAACTACAGCTACACTGCATTGAAATCCCGTTAACATCTGTTGCGCGCTTTCACCTGCGCCAAAGGCAGATATTAAAGCTCTCGTTGAAGCATTATATATAGCTGCTCCTCTACTTCAAGGCAATTTTTTCCCCAGCAATGCGCGCGCCAATGAATATTTATGAGCCCGTAGTATGGCAACCCTGGTGTGTGCGGGTGTATGTCTTTGTGGAAATTTCATGCGCGACACCGCTATGGTTTCGTTGCAAATTGAATTTGTTAGGCAAATTTTTACACTGTCACCATTCGGTTGGGTTTTATATGCGCTTTCCTGTCACTTCACTTTGCTGTGTGGGCGAATATGAGCTTTTTGTAACTCTCAAAAATACATATACGAGTATGTGCGTTGGTGTGGGTGTCAAGCGTGAATTCTCTGGCAATTTTAAATAATCAAATTGCCACCACCTGCGGCATGCAGATAATAACTTAGGAATGAAATTGTGAACTGGTATAAATGGCCTCATGAGTGCCGAAGTCAATTAAGCGATTTCGTGTGTAAAATAAAATGAGTTGGAAATTTTTCAAACCTCCAGTGGTTTCCCGTTTGATTTCATTTCGTTTTTAATTTAGTTGCTGCTAACTGTGCGCTATTGTCAATTGACATATTTTTTTTATTCTTTCTCGAAATTCGTTGTTAATTTTGGCTATACTTTGCTGAGCAACCATGCTGACCGCTGTCATTGCCATATAGTGTGTGTTGTTGTTATTTTTGTTGTACGGCTGCATGTGCTTACAATATGTTAAATATTGAATTTTCATTCAATAAAACACATGAACTATGCAACATCTTGCCGGCGCCAGTCTCACACACACACCAAAACATAATATGCTTAATAGCTGCTTGTATGCCTGTGGAAGCTGTAAATGGAAATTATTGATGTGTAAACCACGCTCGATTTCCTTATGTGTAACAGTTGCCAGAGTTTGCAATTTCCGGTTGTGGCATATTGTTGCAAGCAGCTCACAAGCATTTTTAATTGAAAATGCCTTCAGTTCAACGCAGAGACTAAGGCTTAAATAATTGTGTCATAACGAAATTCATATTGTCCTTGTGGCGTAATATAAAATTGTTCACACTCTGGTCTAAAGTCGGTAATACACATGGTCTGAAATAATTTTGGCCGTTATTTTTTTAACACACCTCGTATATCTATAATTAGAAGCGAGTGTGTGTAAAAAGTTTTCCCGCGTTTCCGAAAAATTCTTTATTCAGTTCATCCTCATTAAAAACTGTCTAACATCCGCTTATTCAGCCACTTAGGCACGAATGCTAAAGTCAGTTTAGATAAGGTGGTATGAATTACGCATTTATATCCTTGTATGTAAGCACATATCAACCGTAAAACTCATGCAGCTCGCACAATTTTCAACGACACGCAGAAAAACTTTTAAAATGCTGTACTTGTGTAAATTACAAACATACATGTGCATTAGGGTGATACTTAAAATATTAATAAATCGCTCATTACTTTCAACCACTTACTTTAAGATGATTCTTCTGAATTTTAGCGGAAATTGAAGAAGGCTTAGGTGTACCACGTCAATGATTTTTAAATAGGAAATGAGAAATATTTCTCTCTTCTTAAGCTCAAAATCGTTATCTTAATATATAAAAATCACGTGTCACGTTGTTTGTTTTCGATGGACTCCTAAACTACTGAACCGATTTTAATGAAATTTTTAACACTGTGTGCAGTTTGGTCCAACTTGAAAGATATAACTCTCCTTATAGTCGCATTATTTATTTATTGCAAATTATTTATTTATTATTAGCAAAGAGCTATCCACCAGTTGGTGGCGCTAAGTGCGCTATGTTACAGTAGATGGCGCTACATTTCTTTCTAAATTTTCATGGATTTAGGCTGTCATAACAAAAGCTGCCACTTGCTAAAAACATTAAATGAAAATGCGTTGTTTGAAGTTTATATTATTTGTGGTAAAGTTATACGAATCTATGACTTCCAATATTCTAAATTTAAGAAAAAATCACATACAATCCGTGAAATAAATAAAGTTATGTACATATGTATGGTCAGACAAATAAGCAATGCTGCCACTCTTTTCCAGTAAATCTTCCTCGAATTTGGGAGATTTCAGAGGAATTTAGGAAATCGCAGAGTTGATTTCTGCATGTATTTCCTAAATGCAAAAAAAAAATTTCATATATTTGCATTTAGGTATAGAATTTTGTATGGCTAATGCCCGGTTTCACACTCCATACTTAAGTTGTGCCTAAATAAAATCTTAGCTAAGTATTGTTGCAAACTGAGTAGTCGTTTACGTTTCACAGTCAATGCTTAATTTCTATAAAATTTTATTATGATATATGGCAACGTTATGGGCAACATATGTTTTACAAATGTCATTCATAAAAATATGTTTGAAATATTTAAATTATAACAGACAATACATAAATTAAATAACTTCGAGGTCGTAGATAATTTCGTATACCTGGGAACCAGCATCAACAACACGAACAATGTCAGCCTCGAAATCCAGCGCAGAATAACTCTTGCCAACAGGTGCTACTTTGGACTGAGTAGGCAATTGAACAGTAAAGTCCTCTCTCGACGAACCAAAATCAAGCTCTACAAGTCGCTTATCATTCCCGTCCTGCTCTACGGTGCAGAAGCTTGGACGATGTCAACATCAGATGAGACGACACTAGGAGTTTTCGAGAGGAAAATTTTGCGCAAGATTTATGGTCCTAAGAACATTGGCAACGGCGAATACCGCAGACGATGGAACGATGAGCTGTACGAGTTAAACGACGACATTGACATAGTTCAGCGAATAAAAAGACAGCGGCTACGCTAGCTAGGTCATGTTGTCCGAATGGACGAAAACACTCCAGCCCTGAAAGTGTTCCATGCAGTACCCGCCGGAGGAAGCCGAGGAAGGGGAAGGCCTCCACTCCGTTGGAGGGACCAGGTGGAGAGCGACCTGGTTACACTTGGGATCTCCAACTGGCGCCGAACTGCGAAGGAGAGAGAGAGATGGCGCACTATCGTCGATTCGGCTATAACCGGCTAAACGGTTGCAACGCCAATCACAATATATAAATTAGCGAGGAAAATTATATCAAAAATTGATGAAAACAACAAAAGAACCCCAAATTTCATCACTAGCGAGTCGGAGCACCTATGGGAACTGAAGGAAAAGTATAAGCTGTTATTGAGTGCAAACGAACGGACACTTGCCCTACGCTACGAAAGATGTCGCTGAAAATTCAAAGCAAATTCAAAACAAAAATCAGCTGTTATTTAAGCATTGCTTAAGTATAACAATCCACGGGATTGAGATTTGAACTTGAGGTCAAAAGCATGTTGGAGAGTCATCTTCTTTATTTGTTTACACGCTACACAACAAAACAAAGAACGAACTTCGCCAAAAATATTTAAATTGAGAGAGACGTTATTCCCTGAATATATTAACATTCCATACAAATAAATGGCCTTGAACAGAGTTCAAAAAGCGTTTTAACTATTTCAAATAAAAATTGGGCGGGGCGAAGTTCGCCGGGTCAGCTAGTAATTTATAATTTTCGGATCCAAATGGACAAATTATCACCTTTAGGTTATGAAAATTTGCTATCATTGTTTCGTTTTGCTTTTTAAGGACTACCCTGATACAAATTCATGTATGTAATACATAGTAAATCTTCATGTAGCACATGTTTATATGTAAGTATATGATAAGTCTCATTAATTAAAAAAAAAATTGGTACTTCGTTAGAAGTAATCTGCCTTTATACTTAAGAAATAGTCATACACTTAAAATTGGTATCAATTTTTCTTTTTTGATATTTTTCATAGCCTGCAATTTTTAATTTTTTGTTGATGTTTGAGTCGAATTAAATATAATTGTCGAAAGAAAATCATTTTTATACCAGCTATAGAATCCGCATTAGCAGTTTCTTTCATACTTGTCTCTTTTATCTTTTATTTGAATCGATTCACTGTCATGTTAGAAGTTAGATGGTTGACCATAAATTTTAATGCCTTTCTTATAAGTATTATTGAAAGTGACCATACATTTTCTGTATTTTGAAAAAAATATCGTAAAAATCTGAGGAATATTTGTATAATCCAGTTCAGTTTTCATAATTTCTTCTTAGAATTTCTAAATAAATCCTACAATCCCTCCAATCGTTTTCTTAACCGCAAATAACTCACTATAAACATAATGTTGGTTCTTCTCAGCAACATGTTGCGGTATACAAGCTGCTAAGAACGCTGTTTACATGACAACATCTCACTTCACTGCGCAAAAGTTGAGCTCAGCAATGTTAACCTACATTAAGTATTGTTGTTAATGGATATCTAACAGAAATAATGCACTGTTAACAGCATAACAGTTTGCTAACAGCACTACTAACTACTAACTGCGCTGTCGGTGCCGCTGTCTTCGTCGCTGTTATGTTTCCAGTAACAGCGACAAATGCTTTTGCTTTTGGTCTTCGCTGCTTCAACGCTGCCGACCTCACTGCAACAGCGTGGCGGCGCTCACCAACAAACAGATTGTTGAATGAACTTCAGTTGTGGTTGACTTTTGCTAACGGTTGGATGTGTGGCGGATAGATTTAAGCAACACTTTAAAAAATCGAAAAAATAAAATTACGAAAATCGAAAATTAAAGAGTTCAACGAATAACATCCTAACTGTATTAATACGCAAAAATGATTGTGAAGCAACAACGAAGAAAACGAAAATCATAAGAGACATGCAAATTCAAGTCAAAAGGTAGATAGTGCAACAGAGTGAAAAAACGGTAGTGTGTAAAGTTGACTTTTGAGCTTACCAGTTTTTCGGCAGCAAACAAGCCACGAGTGTGCAGAAACATAAACAAACCGATACATAAGCAACTCCAAATTTACCACAAAACCAAAATGACAAAGTCAAAGGTTTTTGCGAGTGCGTCACGCTCTCTGCGTGTGTGTGTGTCTTAGCGTTTCGTCGTCAGTGTCGTCAATAGAAGCGCTGGCTTTATTGTCTTTGACTTTGTTGTCTGCTAAGAACACTCGCCAGCTTTTGCGGCCTTTGTGAGACTTATTGGAACGTGTATGCGTGTGTAAAAGTCCGCTCCGTAGACGCTTATGTGACGTTAGCTTTTGATCTTTCAGTGCCCGCTTTGCACGTGTTTTTTTTTAGTTTTTTATACAGCTTTTGATTGCTCTATAAGCCTTTCTGTTTTGTTTGTGCTTTGTGTGTGTTGTTTATAAGTAACCCAAGCATCAAAACATAAAAGCATAAAGTATGAGCGTAAACAACAACAAAGTGTGAGAACCAAAAGCGTGGCTTAGAGACAAGGTAGAAAATATTATTTCTACGTTATTACGTTATTTTTAGCTAAAGAAAAGAAAATGGCTTAAAGTTAGGTCTTAGGTCATAAGTAGTGATACAAAGTGTCTTTCATTGTTATTTGGCAACAAAACAACTCTGCGGCTTTAAAAAGTGAGTTTAAAAATAAACATTTTTAACACAAAAAAATATTTTTACAGAAAATAATTTGTTTTCTTCATTTTTAAAATATTTCGTAATAAATGATTAACATTAAAAAAATATATTTTTTATAATTAAAAACGTGATTAAAAAGTTTTGTACATGTCTTTATTATTATGCACAAAATTATTCCATCATATTCTCATATCTCTGTTTAGTAGTATTTGTTATCATTACCTTCTTACATTAGCGACTTTCCGAATAAGAGTATCCCAAACCTCTATTACAACTCCATTGTCTCCATTTATTTCCAACTCCTTAAGGTGGCACCTGAATGTAGACAATAACTTATATTTTTAAAAATTTGTTGCCTACATTTAGGGTGATTCGGAATATATCGAAAACTTACATAGTTTTAAAATTATAAGCCAATACTATTCAACTTTTTCGTAGAAATTTCTTGCTAAATAAAGCTTTAACGTCTTACGCGGCTGTCAGTAAGACTCTTTGCTGCTTTGTTGTTTCGATGTTTTGACTATTATTCTAAACAAATCACTCAAATTGCCGCAAACCTTTAATTTGTAACAACTTTTAATTCAGTTAGAAATTAATTGCACTTACTTAATTGATATTCCAGACAGCATGCCAATCACACCTGCACTATCTAAATATTACACATAAAAGAGCAACAAATTACTGGCTGTCACTCTATTGGTGAGCTAACTATTAGCTGCATAGCAGATTCAATTATGTCTGTCAAGCAGTCGGATGCATGCCATTGCAAACCACTTAACCTCACTTCCGGTCGCAATAAAATAAATACTAAAATTCAAGCATAAAATATAGTTATGTACGCAATAGGTATCGTCGACTTCATACAGTGTTATTTCATTGGTATTAAGCTGGTATTTAAAAGTGCAGTAGATTGATTTATTTATTCGTATAGACAACCACATGTGATTATACCAGTTTATGCCATTTATACCAGTTGTTGTCCGATTGGTGGTATAATCGATTCGACTCTCTAAAGCTCGATGCAGCAAATTTCATAAGATCTGTACTCAATGCCTTGCTGAATGCATTTTCAAGCTCTTATCTCCTTCCTTTAGTTTACATCCCACATGGTGTCAGCCGGTCAATAGAAGTTTATTCACCATGCCTAAAGTATTTTAGCACATTCTAACATGACGGTTTCCAGCTTCCTAGTTGTCAAATAATTGTGCCAAAACGTTAGTGAATACGACGAGAAAAAGCACTTGTGGACACACTGCAGTTGTCGAATAGAAGCTGTGCTTATGTGAGCTGTCTATTTTTATTTGCTTTCACTTCGATTCGATTTTACTGCCTTTTCTGGTTTACAAAACAGTTGTATTGCAATTTCTTGAGTTTTAATCTGGAATGCGGCTAATCCGCATTAAGATGTGTTTATCCACAACTATTTGTGGCAATGTGTGGCTCTAGGTACGTACATAGTTATATACTATATACATTACAACATCTATGAATGTGTGTACCCCATAATTAATACACATTAAGAGCTTTTTACGAGGTCTGCATTCTTCTTTGAATGTAATGGTAAAGGTTAACAGCCACTTTTATTGAGGACTTCGAACGGAACTATGCTGGAATTGATTATTTATATTTTGCTTATTTCTAAGTAATACAACTGTATTTATATATCCTTAAAATAATTAAAACAACATCTTAATTAGCAGTTTGGATAAAAATATGAGTTGTAATAAACGAAGAATCTCTAAATATTATTTAATCGAATCTTATCTCGAATAGCAGAGAGATTGGGAACGAATTTAAGTGCTTTCTAGATTTTTTTGATTATACCAGTGTGTTATATTTATGCCATCTTTACTCTCCAAAATAGCCGAATCGGTGATAGAGGTTACGATATTCAATTCAAGTTTCCGTACAACTGTCCAACTTTGGGCATATTTCCGCTAAATATGCTTGTTAATTGTCAAAGTGTAAACCGAAACTAGTGGGTTAAGCCCGACAATCATTTATCAAAGGTTTAAGAGACCTTGAGTGTAGATAGAACACTGAAAATCAAATTATTTCTTATAAAAAAGTTAAAAAATCAAATTTCTGAAATATGGAATGCTTTTAAAATTACCAAAATGATTACATCGCTGCCAATATCGTTAAGCCAATAATTGTATTACAACATAGCCCCATTAATGAGACTTATAGTATGTTTACATATGAAAATAATCTCGTTCTAAGCTCGTTCAATAATTTAACCGTTTACATATAGCCAAATGAGATTATCAATTGTCAAATGTGTTATATTTGTTGTTGTATTACACATATTTCTCTCGCTGTCGGCCATTGTTGTTTACATTTTCATTTGACATTTCTCCTTTTCTTCGCAAAATTATCGATAAACCTAGGAATAACACCGAAAATCTAGTTGTATAAAACGAGATAATTTTATAATCTCGGATTATCCAGAGAGGAATTTTGTATGGGAAATCTCGTTTCTTAATCACAGATTATTGAGTTAAGCTCGTAAATGGAGATAATCTCGTTATATATAAACATAGTATTACATACAATTATAGTTTCAACACAACAATAGTAGGTAAATATTACCGTTATATCTGCTTAGCTAACTGTCATAAGCGCATTGCGTACATAAAAATCCATTTACAAGCGCAAATATTACTAAAACAGGAATTAACATTTATTGCAATTAACCCACATGCGCATAAAATATGAAATTAGAGCAATAAATAAACATGAAATTGCACATTGAACTACTTTAACACAAAGGTTAAGTCCAGTTATATATGCATATACAGATACGCGTGCGTAATGGCCAACTGCGCACACGCACCTAATAAATTTCAAATTACAAACATCCGCTTAGGACATGCATTCAAATGCCGAGCACGCGCTACAAAGAAAAAGGCATTGAAGCCCAGGCAGAAGTAGAAGTAAAGCCAACAATGCATATCCTGTGAGTATTATAATTAGGCGCCAGATGGTCCAGACACACGACACTGCAGATGTCTGTTAGAAATGTAACAACAACAACAACAATAAAGGGAGAAATATAAACATTTGTTTGACTGCAATTTCTAATCTACAAAGCACACACACACACAGAGTCATATATGTGTGTATGTATGCAAGTGTTTGCTGCATTACTGGCTGTGCTGTAAGGTTTGACTACGAGGGAGGTGGTGTTGGTGGTGTCTACTAACAGCACGAAAGCCACACAAACCTCACATGCAAGCATAAGTCATAAGGGTCCGGCAAATGCATTAACAATGTTCTTCACAGGATATATGTACGATAAGGAGCAGATGATAAATCGAGAAGCGAAAATAGTGCAAAGTGCAGAATAAAGAACCGAAAATGTGAAGTAAAGCATGGAAAAGCATGCAAGGATTACGAGTAGCTGGAAGCATTACTTTTGACGCTCTGCTCTTTAACACATACATATATAAACATCAATGCTTGTGAAATGTATATGTATGTGCGCGTATTCCTTTCTGTGTGACTATTATTTTGGATAAGTATGCTAGATATGTAGATTAGTAAGCTCGCTTGGAGCTTCTCATTTTGTGAATATGCCCACAGCAAATTCAAGGCAAACATTTATTTGATTATCGGCATTGGCTGTCATGACAGAAGGCATCGGCAGCGCCACTGGCAGATAAACCAGTTCCAGAGGGGGTGCTAGAGAATGAAATGCAGCGCCGGCAGCACTGTAAGGACATCGCTTGAGGGTGTTTTTTCTAGCTGAGTATTGCATATGCAGTTCTCCATTTACAGTGGTTGCTGGTAAAGTCCTTATAGTTATAAAATATAAATCTAACAGAAAATTTAAAATGGTGACAGCGGCACTAAAGATTAGTCTCTTCCAAATTGGTTCGACGAGTTTTTTGTTATCTTTACAACGACTTCGAATTTTTCAAAATCACTTTATTACCGTTTTCTAGACCTGATAAGAAGGCAACCTTCGACCAAAAAAAATTTGAGCTCATCACATAGGACGACTCCCTTAACACTCTAATTAGCCTGAATTTGTCATTAAGTAAGCTCCCTAAACATTAGCGCAATATTTTTAATGATTTCTTGTGTCTTGAACGTTATCCAACAAAAAGCCTAATTTGTATATTGTAACTAAAGAGATTAGGAGATATTTCAAATCAGGTGGCAACGCCATAAATACTTTTTCTTTTAAAAAACATTCCAATAGCACTGCTTATATCTGATTTTTCTTTGTCAAAATGTATAATGATTAGCAGAGTGGCAACATTCTCAACATTTAATTTTTTTAAATCCAAGTGGCAAGATCATAAAAATAATTTTATCAAATCCAATTCTAACTTTACTTTGAAATGTGTTTAATACATCTGGCAACTCCTTTAATGTTAATTATTTATGCCTCGCCTTTTACTTACTTAATTAGCATTTTCCCTCTATCAGTTACTAAATATTCCTACAGGGTTGCCTTTGTTGTTTATAATCGTTTATTGAAATTCATTTTGCCGTCTCTACAGTCAGCTGGCAGACGGTAGTACCTCAAAACAAGGGTGACTGCTGTATATATGCCTCTGGCGCTTGCAGCCCTCATCGACACTTGACTCCAGTCAAACACAACAACTGCGCTGCCGACTGGCAACAATAGCATGTCCTTTATAATTTCAACGACGATGGTTGAAGGTTACGTAGCGCCTTGTAATAAAGTCACAGCGAGCGATGACTGCGCTGCTGATGGTGACTGCGACAGCGCGTATGAATGCGGAAAATCAACCACCAATTTTCCCGAAGGAGTCTCAATCATGAGTCATTCAGGTGTCGGTGCTGCAGTTGACGGCATACAAACACACACATATACACACACACAATTTCAATTTGGGCTGAGTGCGAGCCTGGCTGTCGCACGTTGACACCTTCGCATACGTTGCACATACGCACACTGATTGTTTACTTGTATTTTGCTCGCGTAATAATTGCATCATAGTTGAGCTGGGCAGCCCAGCGTAAATGCGTGTAAACGCAAACACACACATTCATGCGTCTGTGAGGACAACAAGCTGGAGGCACGTAGCACAGAGAATTTGTCGCCTTTACGGCTTACATGCCGCATGTTGCATGCTGCTCACTGACATTTTGTCGCTATTTTGCTTGCCAGCATTCTTCGCTTTGGTTTAAGGGCTCTCTGTTTTTCGCATTGCTCCTTGGCTTTCTTCGCCACTTTTCGTACGCAAATTGCTTGTAATTTAAAATCCTTGTTTGGCTGGCGGCAATTCTCTGTTTTTCTTGTAACCTTGATAGCTGTTTGCGTCTTCTGTATAACGGTATTAAATGTCGCTTGCTGGCGAGTGGTATTTGCGTGCCGGTATGCCTGAGAGTGTAGAAAATGTCCTTCAGATCCTTGAAAGAATGTCTATTCAAATTCTACAGGATCCGTAAGATTCCGTTGCACGTAGCAATATTACGTAAATGTGTCCTATTTAGTAAAAATTAGGATTATCACAAGCGGTCAAATCAACTTACAGTAGAAATCTGTCTTAATAGAAGCGATTGACGGACCCATGCTGGAACTCAATAAAGCCCTACTATATTAGCCTTTTCTAGCAGGACTAATTGATTTGAGAAATTAATGTTCTATTATTCTCAAAAGTTCTGTTATTCGGGAAAAAATTCAAATTCTGCTCGCCTGACCTCTGCGGTCTTATTAATAAGCAGTTACAAAGTTATCTATACTATTGGAGAAAATATATATAGCTGATAATAATTGTAAATCTACACGCTATTCTCTATCTGTTTAATTATTCCCGTCTAAGTGTCTCTATACCAGTTACTTGTTCGTTTCACCACTCCCGAAATTCAGGTGATTAGAAAACAACGAGAACAACTTGAGGGAAATATGTTGGGTACATGCCTCTGGAACATCATTATTCCCTCTCTGATCGCTATACATTGCTTTGATTGCCCACTAACGTTGATCTCATTCGATCATGGATCGAATGTGAAATATAGTGGTGCGTTCAAAAAATCAACGGAATTTAAACCTTTCAGGAGTTTGAAAAATATCAGCTATATTCATTGCTTACTTTGTCGATAGCAGCCGCTAAGTTTAGACATGTTTTTATGAGCTTGGCGACTTCAGTTTGTTAAAAGCTCACACTTCGTTGCTAGTTCGTGACAATATGTCTGTCGCCAGACTGAGTCTGAGTGACCTTTCCCCATTTCCAAAAGTAAAGAGAACCTTAAAGGGTTATCGTTTTAGAAGCATACCGAAAATCGCTGAAAGAGCCAAAGGGTATTCCAAAAAACGAGTTTGGGAAAGGTTTGCAGAGAGGAAGTGTCGATTGGAAGAAGATGTGGCAAAAGTGCATAATATCGAACTGCTTCAAAGGAGATAACATTTATGTATTTGAATGAATAAATATTTTTATCAAGAAACGAAAATTACCGTTTTTTAAACACTACGTATACCCTTAATTCAGAATCTTCTACCGAATTAAATTTAATAATGTTTTGTGGTTCTCTGTGGTAAAGATGAGCTCATGATATGTTCGCAAAAGCTATACACAATATGTATTCTGATATCTCTTAATATAAATGAAATATTCCTTCAAATAAAAAAATACAAATAAGTAACTCGAGATCACAAAGCCACTTGATTACAGATTTATTAAAAATTCGGGACATTCTCACTCCATTTGTCAAGGGAAAAAACTGTGCGCCGCAATAAAATAATTCCCAACTCCTTCTGTCTACTTTAAAACTCATTTAAATAACTGTATATTTTTACTTTTTTTTGTTGTATCGTGCATTTATTTATTTATTTTCCAGTCTGTTTGCCGTAGTCACAATTTTATTTCGCAAAGGTTTCTTCCTGCAATAAATACAGCTCCACCATAATTATTTTCTTGTTAATTTGCGCATATTTTTGCGAGTCAACCCTCTCAATTTCAACAGACTCCCCCACACTGTCGAGGCGCGCTTATTTGCTAGCGCTGCCATACAGGACTCCAAGCGCCATCATTATTGCACATTAACGAGTGTCCTTTAGGACAAGGTGTAAAGGATATCGGTTGCATTATAGAGTATGCGGAGTGTGTTTATGTGTATGGCTGTGGCTGTGGCTGTGTGTATGTGTCTGCGTTTTCTTTTCGATTTACCATTTTTATGGTGATTTCCGTTTCCGTGTTCACTCTTGCGTGACTGTCGCTCACGGAAATTTATGTGAGTTTGCATGAGTGGGTGTAAGTCGCCGCCGAATTCGCCGTCTGCTGTTGTAGCTGGGTCTGCTGCCGTTGTGGGGTCTTCCACGGCGCGTAGCAAATGACCATCTGGCTGGACACCGTCAGCACAAGTTCGGCAATAAAGGTAAACAATTTTGTGGATAACTGCTTGGCTTTGCGTGTGGGTGTGCGGGGTTTGAGTCCACCGTCGATTTAGAACTTTTTAGCATTCCTCTTTATGCGCTAAGTGTTTGACGTCGTAAACAAAACCTAAAACCCAGCAACGATAATGCGTTGAGTGCGGAGCAGTGCCAGCGGCGCAAAGAAAAATAATATCCAAATTTTGTGGCTTTGAAATTTATTAGACACTGAAGTGGGGAACCCAAAAATAAAAGGCCTTTGGCGTGTGACTAATGTTCACCGCAGCGATTTGATTACTAAGGCGCTGCCGTGTTGAGTTATTTTAAGGTGTGTGCCACACAAAACAAAAACAATAACGAACAACTAGGAATGACTTTAGTTAATGGAAGGGAGTTAGCACTTAGTGTGAGTCAGTAAAAAAGTTAACAAATATTAAGTTCAAAATAAAGAGCACAAGCTGTTTAGATATAGATATATTACTACTGATTAGCTAGGAAAGGGAAACGTTAGTAAATAATATATGCAATTTTATTGTGACTCATAGCTTTTCGAATTATTGTGCTTTTATTCTGATATCTACTTGTTAATAAAAATGGCTTTCTGAGTACGACAAGCACAAAGCAAACAAAAACAATAATAACGTAGAAATTTATGTGAATTATGCAGGTTACACATGCAAGCCGACAAAGCAGGGCAACAAGGTTGCAGGAAATCAACATAATATTGCACACAAATGTTGCGCGCTGCTCACCTTTACATGGAAAAGGTGCTTGGAGGCAAGCAGCTGACTCTTCCGAATATATATGAATTCTGATATAAATATAGATATTTAAATATACATACATACATATATATTTGTGCGATGCCGAAATGAAAAGTTGTTAGAAGAGAGGACCACAGCGTGTACGGAGTACTAAGAACCAGCTTATTTGGTGCAATATTATGTAGATGGAATGCACTTACGAGCAAAGAAGGAGCAGCGCATAGAAAACTACGCTAAGCTATAAGCACTAAAGTAAAAAGGAAATTACTAAAATATTCAAGCAATAATATCTTTTGGGATACGCCACAGCTTTTGATGTCGTCTTATGCTATACATACATACTAGTGCGGTAGAGAGAAGGTAAACAGCGTAGATATGTTTGATGCATGATTCCTCCAAGGAAAGTGTGAGTTTTGACCACAAAGTCGTCGTAAATGTTCTAAGGTTTATTATTAGTGTTTAAGAAGTATGACAAACGGAGAAAGAAATATTATTTAGTGAATCCCGAAATTTCGGGATTTTGAAATTTCAATTTCGGGATACAAAAATTGTATATGTATATTAATTTCATTTTTCGAATATCATAACCATTTTTGAATAACCAAACATCGAAATAAATTCTAACTTATAGGTGGAGAAACAGTATAAAAATATATTATCAGGAGATAATAATTTCTTCGGAATTCGAAAATTTTATACTTTACTTATATTTTTTAGGAAGCAAAGAATATGACAATAAATATTCTTTTTCAAGAGAACATCTTCAACAGCTTCAGTTTTTAATATGACCAGTTTATCAAAAGAATATAATTTTTAACTGTATACTTAAAATATGGAACTGAGCCGTGGAAGCGTCTTTGGGATACCGAAATTTTATTTTGATTTTTTAAATCGTAAAAGTGCATTAAAATTATAATTTAGGACCGTTCATTAAAGCTGATGTGAAAATAGTTTCTGTTTCCCGGGAGTTTAGAGATTATTCCAAAATATTTAATTTATTTCCTAATTTAAGTGATAGATAAGATATTAAATGTGAGGACCTCAGTGCCTATGGATAATTTTTATCGAAAATAGCGGCAAAACTCTCCAATATTTTATAGAAATTCAGATTCTTTTAATAATGTTCCCTCGGGCCAATGATGTCTAAAAGGGGGTCATAACTTCCTCTAGCCCCCTTATACATAATATTAGGGTTTGCAAACTTCCAGTGGACTTTATACAACATATAACGGTTAATATGTGTGATATCTTATCAAAATTAAGCGAGATTATTTTCTTGGATATGATGAAGCCGCGTGACGAAAACTATGAAAATGGGTCCAGAGATTACTGCAAACCCTATATACTACATATACTGATTTTCATTCTTCTGGTCGTCGTTATGCCGAATAAATGGTCAAACTGAGTGTTATATCATTAGAATTTAACGGGAGTTTAAACACTATTCCAAAATATTTAATTTATTTCCTAATTTAAGTGATAGTACTATCTTCTTTTCTATCAGCGATAATTTAAAACCGTTTGCCTCTCATTTGGCTCATTTTCATGATTTTACAACTCTCACTCATTTCACTTGAGATTCACTTTCATTTTGGCAACCAAAGTACCGCAACTTAAAAACAAAAACAATTTAATGCATGGCCTATTTAAATGCAGCGTCCTAAGTCCAGACATACTATATACACACCAGTAATAAATTCAGCTTAATTCAATAGGCCCAAATGGCACACGCATACACGCACACATCCTCACACACTCTCACACTGAATCAAACAGACCCAGTGTGGCTGCGCATTGGCTGCGTAAGAAGTAGATAAATTAACATTTTCCAGGCATAAATATAAATGTGGCTTTTGTTTTAAATTAAAAACCGACGAGACTGCACATACACATACTGGCACACACACGCACATTTGTATATATTATTAGGGTTCTAGAATTTAATTTATATTTTCAAAACACTTGAGCCAGCTGCGTAGGATTATTTATACATTTAAGAGGATACGCGCGCAAATCCTTGACACTCAGAGCATAGAAATGCACTGAGAGATAGCTGTAATAAATAATAAAAAATTCCAACAACAACAATAACAAATATATTTATATAGAAAAGGTAGGCAGGCAACCGAAAATTTGCATTATTTTATTTTTGGAGTATCGGGCGCCAAAAGCTATATTATCTGAGTGGCCTACTTAGAGGCCTACTTGGCGCAAACATATATAAATATATATTTAAATGTGTGTGTGTGTGTTGATAGTTTGGCATTAATAAGGATATAAAATTGTTGCTGGCACCGCACGTACTGCGTTAAGCATGTGGTCGCGTTGACTGGACCGCGACCAGACATTTGAGACGAAGTGATGCCAGCAAGAAATGCCAAATGACTTTGGTGGAGGAGGAGATTAGTGGAACGTTTGGCAGGCAGCGTATTAAGTTTCGGGATGAGAAAAATATGGTACAAAATATTTAGTATTTATATAATACTCTGTTTGCATTTAAATGGTCTTAAATCCACTATGTTTGGCTTCAATATTATTAAAAATTACTATAAATAAACAGGGGCTACTATAAATAATATAAGGGGCTAAGTTCGTATGTAACTGTACATTTTATATACTCGCAGTTTATTTATTTATTTAATTTTATTAAGAGAACACACAACTTGACCCATATATTTGTCATAAAGTCCTATAGAAAAGCGAAAATAATGATATTTGAGTATTGTATATGAGTCTGGGATAGTACCTAAACCGATTTCACTCATTTTCGTCACTAAGCTTTATTATATGAGGCATTCTCTGGAAAAAAAGCCACTTGAAAAAAATTAAACATTTGAAAAATACAAAAAAATATTAAAAAATAAAAAAAAAAACAAAAAGGGATTAAATTTTTTGCTACGTCCACGTCGTTAATCCTGGGTTACGCTAAATGCAGATAATAATAGTGCATAAATCAATGATTTTTCATCATGTTCTGAGTTGGTTTTTTATTTGTAGCTCATACAAATATTGCTGTCCCAAAATTTCCTTTGGGGGGTAAAAAGGTGATGAAAAAGGAACATTTTAAGATATTTTCGAAAAAAATCGAAGGGGGCATAAAGGGTTAAAAATTCAAAATAATTTTTGTTTTCATTTTTTGCTATGAAATATTATTTTTAAAAATTTTTACGATACACAGTTTTAAAGTTTGAGATATTCTGTACAAAAAAAAAAAAAAAAATCAATTTTCGTTTCGAGATTCGCTTCGGATACCACAATCGAAGATATAAAGTTTTACATCTCGTCGAAATTAAAAATGAACGATATTGATATTGATGTCAGAAAATTTAACTTTAAATACGAAAGAAACATATCTTCTTTCAAGATTGGCGTTTCAGCTGTTAATTTTCAATTGCTACTTGATGAATCATTTTGGCCACCTGGTGCTTTCGTGCGCGAATTCGAGCAAAAGCAACAAAAACAAACTGTAATTGCTCATATTCCAAAAAATGCCGCGGATTCAAAAAACTAATTATTAAAAATTCATTACAAATTCTCTATCAAAATGTAAGGGGTTTAAATACAAAATTAAAAGAATTATATTTGAACAGCACTAATTGTAATTTTAAAGTCATCGCTTTTACTGAAACCTGGCTTAAACCTCATATCTTTGATAACGAAATATTAAATAGTGAATTTCAAATCTTTAGATGCGATCGACTGAACAGAGTCGGGGGGGTGTACTATTTGCTGTGCATTCTTCAATTCCATCTGAAGAAGTAGAAGTTCCTCATGCGGACTTTATTGAATTTAAGTGCATACGAATTTGTATTAATAAATGTTCTATTTACCTAACTTTATCTTATATTCCGCCTCAATCGGACTTATCTGTATATATGCAGCATGCTTCTTTAATAAATAATGTTTTTTCAATTGCTAAGAATACTGATTACATAATTGTTCTAGGCGATTTCAATTTACCGTGTGTATCTTGGAAATCTGTTGACGATTGCATTACCCCTTTTTGCACTCGTTTAAGCTTTAATGAGTTTTTGGAAGAAATGTCTGGGATGGGTCTTAACCAAATTAACTTAATTCCGAACAAGTTTGGTAAATTCTTAGATTTGGTCTATGTTGATAATACTTCAACAGTTTCTGTGGTCCGATCTGATCCTTTAGTTTTGCCTGAGGACTCTTATCACCCTGCCTTGGAAATTAATATCGAAATCATAGACGAATTACTTGTATACAACAAACAGGACCTTTGTTCTCGGTTCAACTTTGCGAAAGCTAACTTCAAAAAGATTAATTGTGAACTTTCTAAATTGACTTGGCCTGATTACAGTGGTAATATTGAATTAAATGTATCACATTTTAATGAAACAATTTTTAATATTTTTGAAAGATTTGTTCCGAAATGTTTTATTATCAAAAGAAAAAGTTCAAATTTGTGGTATTCGAATGAGCTATGTAAATTAAAAAAAAAGCTCGTGCTTTTAAACTTTATAAAGAAACTGGAGCTCTTGTTGACTATTTAAAATATTCTAAATTGCGTCGTCAGTTTGAGGAACTTAACAAAAAATGTTATAAAAACTACATAATCAAAGTAAAAAATAATATTATTCGTAATCCGAAATTGTTTTATGGTTTCGTTAACTCCAAACGCAGGATTTCCAATTTTCCGTCCGCGATGAAATATAAATCAACAATGTCATGTGACAATTATATTATTTCTAATATGTTTGCAGAATTCTTCAAATCCAATTATTGTTCAAACAACCCTATGAATGTGCCATATCATCAAGTGTTATGTCCGAGTACTGTAATTAATACACCAATTATTTCTGAAACAGATGTCTTAAATTATTTAGTTACGTTAAAAAACTCGTTTAAATATGGCCCTGATATGATTCCCTCAAGCTTTCTTAAAAATTGTGCAAAATATATCTATCTGCCCTTAACTAAGCTTTTTAACCTATCTCTTAAACAAGGTATTTTTCCGTCAATGTGGAAAAACTCTTTTATATTACCTTTGCATAAAAGTGGAGTTAGATCATCTGATGAAACTTTTTGAAGCTATTGTCACTGACCAAATAACTTTCTTAATCTCTCCTTTAATTTCATTTTCTCAGCATGGATTTTGTAAAGGGAAATCTACAGTAACAAACTTGCTTGAATTTGTAAACCATGTGTCAATGGGTTTTAGGGATAATAAGAATACTGATGTTATATATACAGACTTTAGTAAAGCATTCGATAGAGTAAACCACTCAATTCTTCTGCAAAAACTGGATCTTCTTGGTTTTCAACCAAGACTACTTGAATGGGTATCCTCATATCTTACTAACAGAAAACAACAAGTTTTATTTAATAATACATTATCCGATTCAATTAGTGTCACTTCAGGGGTTCCACAGGGTAGTCATCTCGGCCCGATTCTGTTCTTATTGTTCATCAATGATATACCTTCAGTAATTAAGTTTTCAGAAATTTTATTATATGCGGATGATGTAAAACTTTTTAAATCATATACTTCTCATAACGAAAGGACTGAGTTGCAATCGGATTTAAATAATTTAGTTACTTGGTGTGACAAAAATGATATGCCACTGAATCTTAAAAAATGTAAAACGATGTGCTTTTCCCGTAGAACTGTTGATCTTTCTCCCTATGTAATAAATAACTTCAGTTTAGAGCAAGTTTTTAGCTTTGTTGATTTAGGAGTTCATATGGACCCTAAACTAAATTTTAATTCTCATGTAAATTCAATTGTCTTAAAAGCTAAAGGTGCTCTTAGCTTTGTTAAACGTTGGTCTAAAGAATTTAATGATCCGTATATTACTAAAATTCTTTTTACAACATTGGTAAGGCCTATATTGGAGTATGGTTCTGTGGTATGGAATCCTAGCTATCAATCCCATTCTGATAAGCTTGAGTCCGTTCAAAAACAATTTTTACTTTTTGCTTTAGGCCACTTACATTGGGATTCAAGATTGAATCTTCCCCCGTATACTAGTCGTTTAAAACTTATAAATCTTCCTACACTCACTAGTCGCAGAGAAATGCTAGGTATAATATTCCTAGTAAAACTTCTGAATGGTTTAGTTTGTAGTTCATTCCTTTTGTCTGATATTAAGTTTAATGTCCCATTGCGTTCATCCAGGCAGTTTAGACCATTTTTTCTAAAATCTTCTAGAACAAATTTTGAGTTAAATGAACCATTCCGCCGAATATGTCATGATTTTAATTCGCATTCCAGCACATTTGATCCATCTGACTCAATATTTAGCATCAAAAAAACTATTTTGTCTTCTCTTAATAAGTAATATTCAGAAATTTTTAACTTTTTGTTTTTATAAATTTTTAATTCTCAGCTGTTGAAATGTTTGTTTCTGTAGCTGAGCAGTTTGAGAACCGGACGCTTAAAAATCTCTTGCCTTTCTAGACTCGGCAAATTCCGCTCGTATGCGGACTGCGCCCCACGCGTCGGTTGGGCGGGAGGAGGGTAATCGTTTGGGTTAATAATAATAAAAAAAAAAAAGTCAAATGGTGTCTTAAAATCTGATCATTAGTTTTAAAGTTATGGCGGTTTGGCAGTTTTACAAAAAACTTTGGCCCCTTACAGTATGGCAACCCCGCGTTACACAGACCTAACACCATATGTTTTATTTTAGGTTTTACATATACTATAAGATATATCATTGCCAAAGAAAATAAAGAACTTTTTTTCAAGTGGCTTTTTTTCCAGAGAATGCCTCATATCCGAGATTATACAATCATCTAATTTTGCTAAAATATATCACATAATAACCACCGTATGTTTAAAAAACCGGATATTAGGTATCTCGTTACTAGGGGAAGTTATGACCCAATTCAATCCATTTTTGGCACAAAGACACGTTATTATAAAAAATATATATTCGATATGAGTTTCTACACTATATCTGAGTGATTTAGCGATTTTTTCGATTAAATATTTCTCATCGACACTGAGGTCTTCATGGTCAATAATGGGGCGTTGAAGATTTATAGTCCGATTTCAAAATTTTTCTGTGATTTATGCTATACCTCCAGGGTAGTATTTATTCAATGTTTTGCTCCGATATCTTGACTGCTTCTCGAGATAATGTAAAGGTAACGAATCCCATGGAGTTCAAAATTGTGTTTTATTGGAAGTAGGCGTGGTCGTTAACCGTTTTCGCCCATTTTGCGTACATAATATCAGGGTGTCGCGAAAACTTTATATATCAAACTACGTTGAAATCGGTCGAGTAGTTCTTGAGATATTGTTTTTGATCGAAATGTGGATGAAGCCACGCACATTTTCCATTTTTATAGCTATCTAAACTCACGTCAACTAGAATTCTTCTATTGTAGTTCTACTAGCTGAGTTCGGTAGCCAGGGCGAGTTTCTTCTCGGTGAGATTCTGCAGATTATATATGACTTTTGAGCAAACTCTTTAGGTTAACCAACCTATTTTAAGGGATTTTACTATTTTATACTCTAGAAAATGTTTGCAAAGCTACTAGATTACGTTAGTGAGATCAAATAAGGATCCTCATTTTATAAAATTCAGACAATCATTGAAAATTTATTTAAAAAATACAATATATTATCTAAATTACTACTAATAATATACAATCGAAATAATCTGAATGAAACATTTATATTGACGACTTGCTTCTATATAAAACTAAATGGATATGCATAAACTCTCTAACTAAACTGTTCATATTTCGTTATGAGTTCGTCATAAATGAAATTTATGCGCCCGCAACGTGTTCAATACACACGGACTTGTATGTGTGTGGTGTACATTTCACATAAATCCCGCAAAAGGATACTCTCGTACAACATGTGACCACAATAGAATTAGTGGATTTATTTTCATAGCTCCCAGCTGCTGTAGTTAATTTTATTGTGTGTATGTTGTTTGTTGTTGTTCTGGCGGGCAGCAACACAATTGAAAACACTCACATGAATGCCAAAGAGTGTCGATTGCGGTTGACCCGTCACATGAGCACTTCACACATTCGCAGCTACAATCAATAGCGCACACATGCAATATGCTAAATACAAATACATACAGCATTATATACAGTGGCGTGCACAAATGAGTACATAATTCATTTCTTTACTTTTTTGAACGATAAAATAAGTAATAACAAAGAAAATAAAACCAAATTTTTTTTCGTTTATTCGTTGTTCCATTCTAAATAATACAAAAAAAAATTTAAAACATAAAGCAACAAATTCATAGAGAAAAAAAACCATAACAAAAATAACTCGCATGTACTCAATTTTGCACTTTTGTATGTAGTCAGCATAAAACCAGTTTATACCATTAGTTTTGAATTGTTTGCTATCGTCTTCGACCAGTAATGCAAATTTATGAGTAAAAACGTGTGATTAGTAATAAATAAAGTGTTATATCAGTGTACCGCAATAATATTCTGTATTAAAAAATGAAAAAGTTATCGCGTGATGTGGAGAATAATGTAGTTTCCTTAACAAATAATGGTGCTTCACCTGGGGAAATAGTCAAGGAGTTAAATATTAGTCAATCTGTGGTCATTCGCGTTCAAAAATGACGACATATTGCTCCCAAAGAGCAAACCAGAGGGCGCCGCAAACTGTTGACCGGCGCGGATGCACGTCTTATGATGGCAGAAATGAGGAAGAAGAAGACCATTACACCGAAAAATACTTTAGTTGCCAAAAATAAGCACGTTAGTGAATGGACAGCACGACGAGCGCTCCACAACATTGGCTATATGTCAGCCGTTAAAAAAAATAAACCTGCATTGTCAAAAAAGGACCAAAAGGTGCGAATGAAATTTGCAAGAGAGCGTAAAAATTGGACTATAAATGATTGGCAGCGATTAAATTTTGATTCATCTGACCAAATAACTCGTTGCCAATCATTTATAGACCAATTTTTATGCTCTCTTGCAAATTTCATTCGCACCTTTTGGTCCTTTTTTGACAATGCAGGTTTATTTTTTTTAACGGCTGACATATAGCCAATGTTGTGGAGCGCTCGTCGTGCTGTCCATTCACTAACGTGCTTATTTTTGGCAACTAAAGTATTTTTCGGTGTAATGGTCTTCTTCTTCCTCATTTCTGCCATCATAAGACGTGCATCCGCGCCGGTCAACAGTTTGCGGCGCCCTCTGGTTTGCTCTTTGGGAGCAATATGTCGTCATTTTTGAACGCGAATGACCACAGATTGACTAATATTTAACTCCTTGACTATTTCCCCAGGTGAAGCACCATTATTTGTTAAGGAAACTACATTATTCTCCACATCACGCGATAACTTTTTCATTTTTTTTTTAATACAGAATATTATTGCGGTACACTTGATATAACACTTTATTTATTACTAATCACACGTTTTTACTCATAAATTTGCATTACTGGTCGAAGACGATAGCAAACAATTCAAAACTAATGGTATAAACTGGTTTTATGCTGACTACATACAAAAGTGCAAAATTGAGTACATGCGAGTTATTTTTGTTATGGTTTTTTTTCTCTATGAATTTGTTGCTTTATGTTTTAAATTTTTTTTTGTATTATTTAGAATGGAACAACGAATAAACGAAAAAAAAATTGGTTTTATTTTCTTTGTTATTACTTATTTTATCGTTCAAAAAAGTAAAGAAATGAATTATGTACTCATTTGTGCACGCCACTGTATGAACATATTGTATAGTGGGCAAATCGCATATTTAGTCGTGTAAGTACGAGCATGTGAACATCAACATATATCAAGTTGGTAAATAGAATTATTTTTGCTCAAATAAATTGTACTCGTTAACTGGCAAGTTTTTGCCATAAATTATTTCAGCAAATACTGCTGCAGCATTCTGGATCGTTAGTGTATTTGTAAATACTCTATACTAGCTAATATTTTGATCGCAGCTAATCCATCCATTCATTAACATATCCTAATAAACAGAATTTACAGGGAACTCACATGAGATTGCCTCCGTTAAAATCGTCAGCCAAAATTAAGCAATAATCATAGATGTATTCCAAAGCGTTTTTAGCGGCCAACATGAGTGCTTAAGTCTTTTCCTAAGAACTTATAAGACTCACGGTCGTGACCCCTGTCCCAAACATGTATTTATAAAAAGTATGTTGAGGAAGGCCCATATCTTCCTAAAACTTTGCATCAATACTACATTGGGAGTGTGGCAAAGCTCATTTAATAATTTTTCAAATCGGATTATAAATTTTCAAGGCCCCAGATATTAAATGTGAGGACCTCAGTGCCTATTTATAATTTTTATCGAAATTATCGAAGGAATATGTTTCTTCGAAATAATGTTTCGAAAATTCAGAAGGAAAACGTTTCTTTCAATAATGTGCCCTCGAGCTAAGAATATAATATCATAATAAAATTAAGCGAGCGTATATTCTTGGATATGATGAAGCCGCGTGAGGAAAATAATGTAAATTGGTCCAGAGATTACTGCAAACCCTATATACTACATATAATGATTTTCGTTATTCTAGTGGACTTTATCCCGAATAAATGGTCAAATTGTGTGTGATATTATTAGAATTAAAAAAAAAAAAATCGAGTGTATGAAATATTCGGTTTCACCCGAACTTAGCCCTCCTTTACTTTTTATATTCTCTCTTCAATGTGGTTCACTTCTCCTACTCAGAATCTGCATGTCCATCAATTTCACTACTTTACGGACTACCATCCCTTCTGTGTCACTTTGTCAGAAGACATCAGAAATGAGTACCTGATATTTGTCAATAAACAGGCAGCCTGCCACTTACTTAATACACTAACTATCGACCTTGACATTTTTCCACTTCACTGCCAAGTTGTGGTTACACTCGTAGAACACTCTCAAATGCACACACAAGTAGCAACTCAAGCCAACACACATGCACAGGTGAAACGAAGATGCGTGTAAATAAAATAAAAAATACAAATATTCCCGTTACAATTTTATAATCCACGCACGCACTCACCCAGATACACAGCTCACTGCGCAGCGAGTTGTCGCACATGTGTCGTATGCCGGTGCTTATTTCGCCGTTGCCATCACTCAATCAGCCAAGCAAAGAGGAAGCAAACTAGGCAAACTTATCACATTCCATCACTCATACGCCCAAGTGGGCGCGCATTTTCACACGCCAGCAGCGAGCAGTGGCGCAGATTTATGCTTTCAAGGTGGCAAAATAAGTAGCTGCTTGTATGTTTGCAGCTCTGTAAATATCACTTACAACAAACACACACACATTTATAATAACACTTACACTTACTTATGGTAGTTGTTGTTGCTGTCGAATGAAGATTTACTGGTGCGCGCTGGTTGTATGTGTCACCTCCCAAGCGTGTGTGTTACTTTACGCTCAGCGACTGCGAAATGTTGCTGGGGATTTGAACGGTTTCACTCGTGTTTGTGCGAGTGTATGTGTATTTGTTGTTTGTGGTTATTACTCGCTGCTTTTGCTGCACTTTTATAAGCAAAATGTGTTTGTTGCTGGCTTGCCAGCGTGGCTCTTCTTGTTTTGCTGCTTGCCATTCGCTTTCGTTTATGCATGAATGCATTTTCCCACACTTTTACTTAATTTAATTTACGCTTCCGCTCTGACGCTTTCGCGCTCGCCGCTTTGACTTCTTAAGGCAATACGAGCGTTCTGGCGTATACCTGTGAGAGTTGGCTTTTGCATTACACTTTTATTATGAAATATCTGCGCTGTTGTATTTTTTTCATTTCGCGCATTTTTAATATTCACATGCTTATATACTTGTGCTTATGAAGTGATAATAAAATGTTTATGAGGTCATATTGAGATTTACATTTTTTACTTGTCTATTTTTAATGCAAAAAGTGAAATAGTTGAGATGATGGATAAACACCAATGACATCAAAGAATTGTCAATGGAGTTCCTTAAATTTTTTGACCAAGTGAGAAACTGAGTGCATGAATTGCGATTCTATTTGCTTTGGAACACGCCGGATTTTCAAGATTAGGACTCATGGGATTTTTTGTTTTCAGACTTCAAGAGGATTGTTGCTAGAAGAAAATCGCCGAGACTGAGCACTGCTTTGATTCAAAATTTCAATCTTAGTACCATAGTACCTATGGTATTGGAAATCTCCTGACCCCAGCGACTTTAAAAAAATCAAAATATTCAGTTTTTCCCATAAGGAGAGTCGATTTGGAAGCTGTTAGTAACTGACTCATTCTTCCAATTTCTAAATTTAATAGGTGACAGAAGAAGAAAATTGAAAGTATGCGGATCGATCAAATGGAATCAGAATTCTGGATGGATTACTGTTATAAAAAACCGATGAAAATATTGTGCTCACGTACAATATCTGGGGCCTTGAAAAGATATACTCCGATTTTGACTATTTTTAGATGAGCGTTTTCACATCTCCAATGCAATATATTTGTATACAATTTTGTTCCGATATGCTCATTGGTTCTTGATTTACATATATATGAAATTCAAAATTTTGTGTATGGTTTTTTACCGTTTTTCACCATTTTTCCATCTTTCATCGTTGACATCAGAAAATATTATGTAACATATTTAGTTGAAATTGGTCGAGTAGTTCCTGAGATATGGTTTTTGACTCATAAATGGATAGTGACACACCCATAGCCCATCTGAGTGCATCCCATCTTTCACTTTAAGTAGTTTTCATCATAAACTTTTTATAGGGTGTTAAAGAGCTTAACACTACGGCATAATCCGACACAACGAATGGCTTAAATTGGACACGTCGGTGTATGTCGACATACTATATATTTTTTTGTTTTGAGTAAAAATTAAATATTCAATAAACCATAAACCCAAAACTGAAATCGGAATTCAATTATCGGTTTTATAAGCCAAATAAATGCATGTCATTCTGATAACATTTACTAAATTTCGTGTGTCCGCGAAAGGGTTAAAATAGACGATCGATTAAATGCCACAACAGTTTAATGCAGCGAAGACATCCAACTGCCATTTTATATTCTCAATATCTATATATAACCATAGATATTCCATCGAAAACTGTTTTTGTTCTCCTCGCAGTTAATGGTAAACTTGTTGCATGCCACATTTTGTGGTCTGAGTATTTATTACATTGCTGGTTTAAGAGCAATCTAAATGTTTAACATTTTTGTTGGTCATTTGTCTCTCTTAATCGCTTCTTTAGTAAATATATTTGCTGGTTGGCCGAGGAACTGATTGTGGTGAGTTGAAAAATTGCTTTATTTGCTACCGGCCATAATTTATGCATCAAGCAGCGCCATTTACATGCTAATTGAGAGCAAATGAATGCTTTCTTAATCAGAATTTGTTGTTGTAGAGACACGTTAAGAGTATGAGAAGAGAAAGCTTGTTGAGATATATATGTACATCTACAGATATTCAAGCAACAAATATGTTAGTAATGACGTTATGTAATTTATTTAATTATGAAGACATTAATCAATTAATTATTGAAATTAATATAATAAAATACATTACACTCAACTCTCTCAAGTTCCTACTCTGAGGTGTCATTTGCAACTATAAATACCATAAATTATTAGCGCAAATCTTTCAAACTGAACTTATATACTTTCTAAATTCCTTGATATTCGCTCTATTTCCCTTGCAAAACACACTCACTTCCACACCATCCCTCTACAACTCACTTGACTCCCCCAACAGTTTTCACGTAAATCTCGCGTAAAAAGTTGTCAGCACTTGTAATTGTCAAACGGCGATTCTTCGAAGTTAAAGCCATGAATAAGGCACTTGAATTATTGCTGCTTGTTTTTACTTAAGCTCTCGCTGTCACTTCGTGGAATATGCCAGCAATGGAAGAGAAAAAGAACACTCTTTACTAAGAAAGGAGCGAAGTCATTTTTCTTGCATTGGCTTTTTTGTCGCGCGTATTTATCCGAAGTTTCGGCGCTGGTAGAACGCGGAAATGTTACTTAATTTATCGCAGTTCTTCTCGCTACTTTGTAATAAATCCACAAAATCTAAAAACTTTTTACATTTCAAGTTTCGATCACAAGCAAACTGTGAGTAGTGGTGGCGAAGTGTGTGGTAATTTAAATCGGCTGAAAGAGTTTATTGAGTGACTGTTTAAAATTTCGATGGTTGCTTGGCAAATTTTCGGTTTCTTAATTATAGAAAGCTTAGTATTGATGAATGAAAATAGTTTATTTTGTTATATAGAAATAATATATATATTACAGGGAATGGCTCTCGCTCTCGGCTGTGATGACATCAAGAAATCGTTCATAAATCTTCAAATTACCTTAAAATATTGTAAGATTTATATTATGAAAGATAACAATAACAGTAACATATTCCCCCGGTTGCCTTCCATTCCACCAACAGCCCATATTCAACGCTATGACCTTAATATGGAAAAGCGATTTCAAAAAACTTTCGCTAAATTCCAAATTAGAATGTCAACTTTCAGATATATAACCGTCAAAGTCATAAAGTCGACAGCAACAATAGCAAATATATGCACAACTAACAGAAGCAAGCAAATAACAGAAACTCAATTGTTAACTCTTGGCGCCCGGCATAAAGAAGAACAAATTCAAAATGAGCGAGAATAAATAGAAAATAGCAAAATGCAAATAGTTGCGTAAGTAAATTCAAGGAAATGGAGCATTTGCATGGATGCACTGCACCTTGCGATCTCCATCATACCACTGGCTCCGTGTAAAATTAACGCCACAGCGCCCTTGTGACTATCACCCGGTGGTGACTGATGGTTTTCCATATTCAAGCAGAGGTGGATGCCAGTTGAGTGTAACATGATAATAAATAATGCAAATAAAAGTTTCTTTAAATTTTGTTTAGAGAGTTCATTTCATATTATTTTAGCGTTGCTTGGGTTGTTTGAATCGGAGAGTTGTTTACTCTCATCAACTGGCAACTGCAACTCGAGCTATTTTTATAAACTACCTGAGCCTGAGATTTAAAAGGAGCAACATACTCTACCTCATCTTTTGCAGATTGCTGAAGATTTTCTTCCGTGAGTTAAGTAGAGATCCATTTAATTCTGAAAAGTTTTCCTATAATTCCACAATGTGAACCCTAACAACTTCCTTACTCCTAACTTTTATCATTCTTCTAAAAATGAAGACCTTCTGACTGCCAACTTAGATGCAATGCTCTACAGCAAATCACAGCGAAGCAGAAGGCAGACTCACCTTGCAACGTTGCATGAAAATACCGCTACGTCAGCGCAACAGCGATTGGCAGCCTTTTAATTAATTTGTGAGTCATGCTCCACTCCTCGACATGTCTCGCCGAAGAGCACTTGACTTGCAAAAGTGATAACGCATGTCGCTGACAACAAGTGTCTGTCTACCTATATGCGGCGGTTCATACGGTATTGCATAACACAATGCCACTTAATCAAGGTTTCCGCACGGCAATGATAATCACCTTCGGATATGTGTAGGTATGTTTGCGGCAGTAGCTATGCTCCCGCTGCTGGGAGCTTTGTTTATCTTAGAGGTAATTGAATAGAGAATTCTTGAAAGCAGGTGGTTGGGAGCAAATATTTTGGATGGTAGTTGTTGAGAGAAAAGGTTAAATATGTGTAAGTACATCTCCATTAATGAAATTCCATAATTTGAGAAACACCTCGGCTTATCCGTTCATATGAAATTTAAGCTGCAATATGTGGGATATATATATATACTTCCATTGAAGTTCGCTTTATATAATTTACTTGATTTCCAAAATTTTAATGTTTATTAAATTTATTTAAGTTTATTTATAAACTTTGAAAACTTTCCTTTTCAGCTGCGGCACCACAAACACATACACTCCTCCATGTGGCCAACTTCTATATTTAATAAATCTCATTCTAAAAATATTTACAAATGCATGAGTATTTCTGAAACGCGAATTTTGCTTGAACATTAATTAAATTTTTGCAAAGGTTTCGAAAAAATAAATTCAAGGAAGCCATTTTAAAAGACCAGCTAGCAGCAAAGCGTAAAATATTCAGATTAAAATAGCTACAATAGGTACAATCTTCAATAAGAGTGTACAGCTACTGGCGTACGCCGATGATATCGATATCATTGGAAACAACACCCGCGCCGTTAGTTCTGCTTTTTCCAGACTGGATAAGGAAGCGAAGCGTATGGGTCTGGTGGTGAACGTGGACAAGACGAAATATCTCCTGTCGCAAACAAACAGTCTGCGCATTCGCGTCTTGGCTCCCACGTCACTGTCAGTCATAACTTTGAAGTTGTAGATAATTTCGTATACCTAGGAACCAGCATTAACACCGATAATAATGTCAGCCTTGAAATCCAACGCAGAATCACTCTTGCCAACAGGTGCTACTGTGGACTGAGTAAGCAATTGCAAAGCAAAGTCCACTCTCGACGAACAAAAACTAAACTCTACAAGTCCCTCATCATTCCCGCCCTACTTTATGGTGCAGAAGCGTGGATGGTGTCAACATCCGATGAGACGGCACTAGGAGTTTTCGAGAGAAAGGTTTTGCGAAAGATTTATGGTCCCTTAAACATTGGCAACGGCGAATACCGCAGACGATAGACCGATAAGCTGTATGTGTTATTCGACGACATAGACATAGTCCAGCGAATAAAAAAACAGCGGCTACGCTGGCTAGGTCATGTTGTTCGAATGGTGCTCCAGTTCTGAAAGTATTCGATGCAGTACCCGCTGGTGGAAGCCGAGGAAGAGGGAGACCTCCACGCCGATGGAAGGACCAGGTGGAGAGGGACCTGGCTTCGCTTGTTATAATTGGCGACAAACTGCCAGAAGGAGGGATACGTGGCGCGCTGTTTTGGACTCGGCTATAACCGCGTAAGCGGTGTCTACGCCAGTCAAGTAGAAGAAGAAGAAAAAAGCTTGAATTCAGTTGTAAATATGTATAAATATATTTGATAATATCATACTAATATAAGCATCTGTGTGAGCTCTCACTTTTTCATAACAATAATTAAAATTAAATCTATAAATGCTTCGGTTTTTGAAAGTACAGTGCTTCAATTAGTTTCATGCATTGACAGAACATCTGTACTTTAGCGCAAGTTATTGTTATATATGGAATGGATGGATATGGAACTAACTTGGATTGATGTGAACCGTCTGGTAACTCACTTAATGTCATGTAGACTGAACAACAAACCCAACTAGACAGGCGACTAATTGAAACTGAATTTTCATTGCATAAAACATTGCTTTTTCATCGCTGAGAATTCTACACAACACAATATTTTTAATAAGGCAATAAACAATAAGGTTGTACCTGCTGGAAATGTTTTAGTTTTTATCGCCTATGAAAATTGCATTGTCTTTTCGTTTCTTATTCTGGTGAACCTTATTACGTGGAGCTGAGTGGTACAAGTGTAATCTTCTTCGGACCACTACATTTTTAGTTACTAAATTCTAATTGTAAACTACAATTTTATCAGTTTAATGCCAGACTTCATGATATTTATGTACATATATATGTAGATACATATACTCCCACATTGCTGTAAATTCTCTTTCACACTGACATCGTGTTATTGAAATTAGTTGTTAACATTTCTAAAATGCCTACTGCAGCCAACTTAAACTAAATCACAAGCATATTAAGGACGAAAATTACCTCACTACTAATAAATATATGTAGTTTACTAACTATGAACCACAGCACATTGCCAGCACCAAATCATTTAGGTGAATGTGCATATGAACGAAAACAGTTCGATCTCTATTTCGATGATATTTTATTTTTATACTCTCGCAACAAAAGTTGCTAAGAGAGTATTATAGTTTTGTCCACATAACGGTTGTTTGTAAGTCCTAAAACTAAACGAGTTAGATATAGGGTTATATATACCAAAGTGATCAGGGTGAAGAGTGGAGTTCCGAATGTCTGTCTGTCCGTCCGCCCGTCTGTGCAAGCTGTAACTTGAATAAAAATTGAGATATCTTAATGACTTGGAACACGTGTTCCTTGGCACCTTAAGAAGGTTAAGTTCGAAGATGGGCGAAATCGGACCACTGCCACGCCCACAAAATGGCGAAAACCGAAAACACATAAAGAGCTATAACTAAGCCATAAATAAAGTTGAAAAAAAATTTGGAACATAGGATCGCATTAGGGAGGGGCACATTTGAATGCAATTTTTTTGGAAAAATGGACGTGACCCCGCCCCCAAAGAGGTTTTTGCTATATATCTTGCAAACCAATAAAGCTATATAAACAAAACTTTCTGCAGTCGTTTCTTTTAGCCGTTTCCTTATAAAGTACAAAAATGAAAGAAATCGGATAATAACCACGCCCACCTCCCATACAAAGGTTAGGTTGAAAATTACTAAAAGTGGGTTAACTCACTAACGAGAAACGTCAGAAACACCAAATTTTACATAAGAAATGGCAGAATAAAGCTGGACTCAGATTTTTTTTACGAAATGGAAAATGGGCGTGGCGTCGCCCACTTATGGGTCAAAAACCATATCTCAAGAACTACTCGACAGATTTCAATGAAATTCGGTACATAATATTTTCTTGACACCCTGATGACGCAATATGGGCGAAATCGGTTCACAACTACGCCTACTTCCCCTATAACTCAATTTTGAATTCCATCTGATTCGTTGACTTTGTAAAGTATACATAAGGAATCAATGAAGATAGCGGAATAAATATACACAATATATCTCTGGCTTCACTTGAGAAAAAACGAACTATAACTTTTCAAGGCCCCAGATATCGAATATGTTGGACTCAGAGCCTAAGGATAAATTTTAACCGAAAATATGGTAAATATCTCAGATAATTTAATGTAATTCAGAGGAAAGTGTTTTCTTCTAAAAGTGTGTCTCTGTTTGTTAAAATCGGGTAATAACTTCCCCTAGCTCCCATATATCTAGTTATAGGTTTTTCAATACGGTGGGCTTTATTCCGCATATATGTATTGGTTAATATGTGAGATATCTTAGCAAAATTAAGTGAGTATATAATCTTGGATATAGTGTACCCTGCTGGTGAAAATGAATGAAATCGGTTCAGGAATTACCTCAGCCCTCATATACTATATGTAACAATTTTCGTTATTCTATTAAACGTTGTGCCGAATTTAATAAAATTTCTTTAATAAATTGCGAGAGTATAAAATGTTCGGTTGCACTCGAACTTAGCCTTTCCTTACTTGTTTGTTGTTGGTATTGTCGACATTCTATTATCGATTATAATAATTTGATAAGCTTTATATTTAATTAAAATGTTATTCAGCACAATTTGTTGTGAGTATACACACTCGTATGGTGCATTTGAGTTTTACATGCGCATTTCCTGGTTTCAAATCGTGCAAATGCAGATTAGATGCACAGAAACGCATGTGTATTTATGTATGGTATGTGTGAGTATAATTAAAATGCTGTTATTTAATTATGGCATGTAATTTGTAGAGAATTTAGAAACTTTTTTTTTAATAATTATATAGAAATGTTTTAATATTATCGTTTAAAATTTACAGTAAATATGTTTTAAATATTAAATATATAATTTATTTTTAACTGTGTTCCACAACAATTTTTAATTTCCCATTGAAGGTCATTATTATTGTTGGAAATAATTTATTTCAAAATTCACCAACTACATCTGTAACCTTGTTCTCATATATGTACAAAATTATACCTACCACCTTATGAATTCAAATTTAAATACAAAATTGGGACATGATTTTTATTTCACTCATAGGAATTAATATTAAATTTTGTCACGAGAGCTGTCTGGAAATAATAAAAAATACAAATATTTCAGTAAACATTTATTCAAATCTAAATTTTAAGTGCAATTAAGTTGTGATTATTGGAAAATTGTTTGCAATTTCTTAGGAAAATTTCTGAGCATTATTACGCTTTAATAGAAGAAAGCTGCTAATCTGCTGGTATGAAATCGATTGGACTACAGATTAAAGATAAGCGATTTAACAATATAACTGTGCTCGAATTGTTGCGGTGAGTGAAATTGAAATTGCAATTAGAAATAATATGATAATTTTCCTATATCTCAGCGAACACATTTGGGGCTGCAAGCGTGGACAGTTTGCTGATAAAGTAAGTATTCGGTACCTTTTATATAAATATATTACGGAGGGCACATTTGGGGTCGAACTACTATTACTTTACGCAGAGATTCTTTGCAGAACTAACTTTGAAAGTATTCTAACATGAATTGAAATGCATTTTAAAGACCAGTGAAACCGGGTTTTCTATATTTTTTTTATTTAGAATGAAATAATTTGATATATATATATATATAGGGGGGGTAAATATATTACACTATGCTCTCATGATCACTCTTAACTTATACCTTTAGTCCTTTGAATTAAGATCTGCGGTTTTAACGATAAATTGGTTTACCATATTCAAATCAGTGGATCCATGGGTTCATTCATTTAGACTCACTTTCGTTTCTTTTCTTTTTTTCAGGAACGTAAAATGCTTCTAAAATGGTACAGAATATTGGAAAGGCAGGAAATAAAACTGGAGAAAACTATCTACAATTTGGAACGTGAAATACATAATTTGGAAAATGGTTGAGGGAACATAATCATTATCGTAATTTTAGCTAGTGAATGGTGTCACACACAATGTGTATTTTGTTGTAAATTATTTGTGAATTAATAAAAGAAAAATCTATTTATACATCAAGGAGTTTTAGTTGCTTTATTAAATAATGAAAAACAAGTAAGGAAAGGCTAAGTTCGGGTGTAACCGAACATTTGATACTCTCGCAATTTATTGAAGAAATTTTATTAAGATAACGCACAAATTTACCCATAAATTCGGCATAAAGTTTAATAGAATAACGAAAATCGTCCTATATAGTGTATGAGGGCTGAGGTAATTCCTGAACCGATTTCATTCAATTTCATCAGCAAGATACACTATATCCAACACTATACGCTCACTTAATTTTGCTAAGATTTATCATGCGTAATAAAGCCCAACGAATTTTTGAAAAACCTTTAATTAGGTTATGGGAGCTAGGGGGGGATGATATTTTTGCAAAACCTATAATTATGTATATGGGAGCTAAGAGATGTTGTGACCCAATTTTAATAATTTTTGGAACAGAGACACACTATTGGAATAAAACAACTTCCTCTGAATTACATTAAATTAGTTGAGAGATTTACCCATATTTTCGGTTAAAATTTAACCTTAGGCGCTGAGTTCAACATGTTCGATATCTAGGGCCTTGAAAAGTTATAGTCCGTTTTCGACAATTTTTTCACAAGTGATGCCACAGATCATATACTGTATTTGTGTAAAGTTTTATTTCGCTATCATCATTGGGAATTCAAAAGTGAGTTATAAAGAAAGTAGTCGTGGTTGTGAACCGATTTCATCCATTTTCCACACATGTCATCAGGGTGTCAATAAAATATTATATACCGAATTTCATTGAAATCGGTCGAGTAGTTCCTGAGATATGGTTTTTGACCCATAAGTGGGCGGCGCCACGCCCATTTTCCATTTTGTAAAAAAATCTCAGTGCAGCTTCCATCTGCCATTTCTTATGTGAAATTTAGTGTTTCTGACGTTTTTCGTTAGTGAGTTAACCCACTTTTAGTAATTTTCAACCTAACCTTTGTATGGGAGGTGGGCGGGGTTATTATCCGATTTCAACTATTTTCATGGGGTGTGGTGGAGTACGTAAGAGAATCGACTACAGATAGTTTGGTTTATATAGCTCTATTGGTTTGCGAGTTATATACAAAAAACCTATTTGGGGGCGGGGTCACGCCCACTTTTCCGAAAAAATTACATCCAAATGTGCCCCTCCCTAATGCGATCCTATGTTCCAAATTTTATTTTCATAACTTTATTTATGGCTTAGTTATGACACTGTATAGGTTTTCGGTTTTCGCCATATTGTGGGCGTGGCAGTTGACCGATTTTGCCCATTTTTGAAAGCAACCTCCCAAGGAATGTGTGTTCCAAGTTTCATTGAGATATCTTAATTTTTACTCAAGTTATCGCTTGCACGGACAGACGGACAGACGGACAGACGGACGGACAGACATCCGGATTTCAAATCCACTCGTCATCCTGATCATTTATATATATATATAACCCCATATGTAACTATTTTATTTCTTGGTGACACAAACAACCGTTATGTGAACAAAACTATAATACTCTCTTTAGCAACATTTGTTGCGAGAGTATAAAAATCCTAATCTCATAATAGCTCCATAGTAATATAAGGAATATTTAGGTGGTAAAGTAGAGTAGAGTTCAGAAATAGCATAATATGCTCCCTAGTCCCTATATTTTAATTGGGTCTACCTTATATATACCCGTAGTAGGTTGTCATACAAACCGTTTTCCTTAGATATTAAAGCTAATGAGTAATTACTCAGCATTTTGATTTTGAATTTGAGGAAACATCCATTAACGACATAATAATCCAATATATTTGAACTAAGCTAAGCTAAATTTAAACAAATTCAATAGTCTACAACGTATTGTATTTACTTCAATACACATACATAAAATACTGTTATGTAAATAAGAGAATTTCAATAAAAAAACAAGGAAATTCGACGTAAACCACTTTTACTAAAAATAGTTCAAATCAAATTAGTTGCTTTGCAAAATTCTCAAATTACATAATCGTATTAGTTTAAATACAAAAACGCACTAACAATGACATTAGGAAAACTTAAGGTAAACATTGCTCTACTGAAACATCATCAAGGACTTTCACAACACTTTACTTAGAATTTAGTTTTAGCGCATTGCGGCGATTACATTTCGCCAGCTCTTCGAATTTATGTATTTCATATTCAATTAGATAGATTTGTTTCTCGATATTCATTTTCTTTTTCTCCAATTTCCTATAGATATCCGCGAGTTCCTTGCGATCCTGTCATGTAAACAAACAACATTCATCAAAATATTAACTTTTGCTATTCATCTTACCGATTTCTTGCCTAATCTGTGTGTCCGGTTACCCCAGATTTGTTCTCTAAACAAAAATAACAGCCTTTTATTATATAAAATAATAGACATTTTTGAAAATTTGCTTACCGCAGCAGCTTAAAAACATTGTAACGCTTTCCATTGCGCATTACTTCCAAGTCAATCGATTTCATGTTGCTCACAAGCGGAATTAATAATTAGCGGTAGCTATAGCCAAATATTTATTAGCACGAAGCAAAACAAAAAATTTTGATAACGCTTCGAAAGAATTTTATTTATATAAAAATATTTATATTTTCTAAAATGACTTTTAGCAAAAAAATTATGAAATATCGTTATTCACGATGATGCTTCTTAGATTTTTTAGAAATACATATATATCATCTATCAGGTACTTGGACATTTTATACATGTAGCTAGTCCGATGTTATTGCAGTGAATAAGCTAAGATTGGTGTATTATTTATTACCTGGTATCAGGTGCTCTCACTTTCTGAGATCCTGTAGAACAATACACGCAAGATTTCAATACAATTTTTTCTCTTAGAGAAGATATGATCGACTTAGAGAGTCGAAAATTTGTATGACGAACCTTTATAGTCTAAAGATATATCAGGAACTCACTGATTTATTGGCAAAAGTTACATGTATAAGCCTAGTAATAAATATGAGATCTCAGATACTCCGAATGGTTTAAGCTGTACTTATGGTATTGTCGATTTCGCAAATCCGAAGAAAAAATTGTGCATAATTATTGAATCTACAAAAGCGGACCTATAAAGGAAAAAATTGCAAAGAGTTTCAAAACTTCTCATTCATATATTAAAAAATAATACTTGTTTTTAGTATTCAAACTACGATTATTCTAGGAAAACCTTTTGGTTTTAAAAATCACAAAAAAATGTCAAAATTTAATATATTTTTAATATTTTGATTTTCAAGTAAATCTTTAAAATGCCATTTAAAATTTTTCGTTATCCCACCACTTATGGACACTGTCGCAAATTACCGGGCATTACACTTTCACAAGAAATTTTGAGAGAGTATGAGAAACGGGATATTGAAAACAGTTCGGTATGTGAACGAATGTAAATGAAATTCCATCTTTAATTATTTGTTTTCTTACGTTCATTCTTACACGAAATAGAGAACGCAGCCAAATCAAAATATTAAAAATAAAATTAAATGGAAACTGATGGAACCGTGTTGACTATGTAAAAGAAGAAATTTAGAGAATATGGTTCAATATCTTTATTATCATTATGGAAAGAAATCAATAAATATAATCTTTCGACTGTAACGCGTGGACTTTGATACGGCTTTTAGGAAGATGTTAGACGCGATCTACGTTCATGGTAATTGTTTTTAGTCATGTCAGCCCTTTTACGAGTATTCTTGAAATTTTTGGAATTTTTATAGCACAACTGGAACCAAAAGAATTTTCTTGACTTCACGACACCGCCTTGACGACAATTTCGTTAGCTGCTATACCAAGCTATAGTCGAGCTCACCAGCGCTGCTGAGAGATCTATTACGGAAGAATGTGATCTCTCGCCAGATAGAGCATCCCTAGCCAGCTCGTTAGAACACACCGTAATAAGCCACGTAACCTTGATAGTTTTCAACGTATTTTGGCTTATAAAAAAAGTATCCAAAAAACATCGCTGTTTTATTATTTATATATTTTTCTTGATTTTCTACATTTTCTTATGTATACGTTTACAAAAATAAATAAGTCAACTATAAACACAGGGTGATTCTTACACCAGAAATATCATTAAATTCAAAGAACTTGCTTTCGATTTGCACAGAAACTTGCTACATCAATTCAAGTGAATTTTAAAGTGAAATTCAGACGTTTTTGACTCAAATGACCAACTGCATGACAGTTGTGTAGATTTTAAGAAAACTTCTCGTAAAAATATACCTGCTTTTATTACTAAAGTAAACTTCAACATCACTTTTCAATGCGTTTAGTTCACCATTTGCCTTTAATATTCTCAAATTTATTTCCGGTGAAATATATTACAAAGCAAATATGAATTTATTGACAGTGCGCATTTTGAGAAGTATTAATTTAATTTTTATGCCTAAAACGCTTTGTTTTTTTATTTACATATATACATGTAAATGCATACAACTATAGTGTGTATAAATTCCATGTAAATACACAAAAATCGAATAAAATTTGTATTGGTTTTCAGCTAAAGGAAAAACAAATAAATAAATACTGCAATTGCATACACTTTCACAACGTTTACACACAATTCAGAATGTAAATAATAAATTTTGCATTCAAACAGTGTGTGCAAAAGTTAAGTGTACAAGTGAATTTTGAAAAAGAAAGCAGAAATTTAAATTTTTTTGGGATTTTTGGAAAAAATGTGATACAAAAATTAAAAAAAATATTTTAAGGAAAATGGACTCGACCCATATAATATTACTAATTGAAGAAACGCTATCAAGATTCTATAAGTGACAATTATGTGTTCTCCCTGCATATATCGCCATGTCAAAGGTAGCTGCGCTTATTTAACGACGTCAGTGTCAGGTGTCTCGCTGTGTTCATTAAGTAACTAATTTCGTGCATTGATTAACATTGACAACGCAGAGTATAGGCATTTAATTTTAATTCAATTTAGAAACGTGTGAATTTGCGGGCAAGACAATATTTAATTACGCTGTCAATATATGTACATATCTGTAAGTAGTATGAGAATTTTCATAAAATACTAGCTGACCCGGCGAACTTTGTACCGCCTAACAGTCAATGAATGTGGTGTTACAGATAAGCAGAACTTTATGATTTTTTGAAAGCAATACAATGAATACATATAATATTTATAGCGGCCCGGTACGTGCTTCGCTACGTATAAAGTGAAATATTAAATCAAACTCATTTATAAAAAAAAATATATATTTAATTATTTGCTAGCTATCCAAAACATTTGGATAAACAATATTTTTTGTTTTTCCATTTTGAGCATGAATAAACAAACGGCTGGGGGTACCGACTCCGGAACAGGCAACATAAAGTTGGCCATGTGAAAAACATGATTCCTCCAAATTCACACCACAAACGTTAAGTGTTTGCCCTTGAGCTTTGTTGATGGACATCGCAAATGATAAACGAACAGGATATTGTAATCGTTAGAATTCAAATGGCATATCAGTTGGAATCATAGGGATACGCGGTATTAAACAAACTTCTCCTTTTGATTTACCAGTTAAGATCGTAGCTTCAATCAAATTTGGCAATAAATTTTTCACTGCCAATCTAATGCCATTACACAGTTTTGGTGGATTAATATTTCGCAATAATATAATCAAAGAACCCACTTTCAGATTCAAGCAATGCGGTGGCATACCAGCCGGTTCTAATGAATTTAAAAATTCAGTTGGATAATTCATTGCCTCATCTTGATTCATAGCACTGTCAATTGATTTATATGTCGTGACTACGCCTGGGAGTTTTGCTTGAATTTGAAAATTAATGTCATTGATATGAATGTTCTTCGGTGCTAAAATGGTGCGTTCTCTCAACCAATCATGGTTTCTGTAATTCTGAAGAATATTTGTAAAAACACATTCAATCAATTCATCTATCGATTTCGTAATTGTACAAAAATTGTTCGGTACAGTGATCAATCCGTTGGTTCTGTCGATTTGTATTTTGCCATCACCAATTTGTAACAATTGTTTTGAAAACTCATGGGCAGCTGGATCATTTTGTAGGTGAATACGCATATTAATGTTCAGTGTCAATTTTTGTACATATCTCCAAAGAACTGATGACTTCAAACAGGCATTAATTTCATCAGCAGGAGTTGACCGAGGAATGACAGGCAATGTTTGTCGAAAATCCCCTGACAGTAATATCAAAGCACCACCAAAAAGCTGTTGGTTACCACGTAAATCTTGCATTGTTCGATTAAATGCTTCTAGTAATTTTTTACTCGCCATTGTACACTCATCCCATAAAATAATTGACGTTAATCGCAGAACTTTTGCCATAGCAGAATTTCTCGAAATATTGCAAGTTGGAGTTTCAATCACCTGTACATTCAATGGCAATTTTAATGCAGAGTGTGCTGTCCGACCACCTTCTAATAATGTAGCAGCAATTCCCGAAAATGCAAGTGCCAATGCAATTTTCTGTTCCGATCGAATAGTGGCTAAAATCAGTGATATAACGAACGTTTTGCCTGTACCACCAGGTGCATTCAAGAAATACATATAACCCACCTGCATTATTGGAAATGGCTTGCATGATTTTGTCATAGACATGTTTTTGCTGAATATTCATTTTGGTTATATTCGATTGTACAAATAAACGCAAATCTTTAGAATTGAATTCCTGCTCACGTTGCAATTCACGATCAAATAGATCATGCATGTCACGATTTGGTGCGGTCATACCCAATTGTACTAATGTTTTATTTGCAATCCGTAGACACATATCTTCAATTATTATCAAAGCTTCGTTGTACTGTTCCAAAGTTATCAACAAATCAGGATTTCTTGCATGATGGCGCATACGAATTAAAATATCTTCTGCAATATTATGTTTATATTTGTTCCATAATTCAAGTGGATTTGATGGCATACATGTTTATAATATAACGGCAAACAGCATTCGTATTTGTTGAGGATGAGCCGAAATAGATGCATCATGAAGTGTTGAATCCCAATGAGCATCATCCTCCAACAAATGCAAAAGTTGGCATGCTTCACGGTATGTTTCACACAAATGACCGTTGACTGTTCTCAATTCTTGAAATGATTTTGAGCCATTCACGTTAACTAATAACAATCTCAAATAGAAACACTCAACATTGTTTGGATGTACTGTATATATTCTGCCAATTGCATCGGTTTGGAAAATGCCAGGATGCCCTTGAACTGCTGTTCCTTGTTTACGTCTTTGAAATTTTTTCGAAGACACATTCCATGTGTAATACTGAGGCACTTCAGAATATAACAAAGTTATCGCAAATGTATCAGTTTCGCATAATTTGAAAAAAGCTGTTAACGTAGTTGCTGGTGGTTGCGCTGCTCTTTCTAATAAATTTGCTACATTAAAATAAACACGTTGGCCATTCTCAAGATGTACAGCCAAGTGAACAACCGCAGGATGTCTTTCGTGCATTGGAAACGACATAATCCTCCAGACAGCTTCATTGCTACTAATATAGCGACTCATTTGATACTGAGTAATTTCATCATTTCTATTCTCACCAGCAACACCGAAAATAGCCATATCGCTCCATTTATTTACATACTTGCAAATATATTTAATGGATTTGACAGAATGACAATATTCCACATTTATATGAGCGTTGAATATTTTCGATAATAATGGACAATACGGAACCACCCAACGATTATCAACTTCAACTTCCTGGTTATGCATTCTAATGGTTGCCGTTTTGCCATTATCATTAGGTGATCTACGTCGATACAACGGATATCCGTCATTGCCCGTTATTGTGTCTGAAGTAAATTGCCTTGGGTATCGTTTCGAACACTTTTCATCAATCATACATGGTCAATTCATATTTAGTTCACCGCACGGTCCATGTATCATGTTTTTAACGACAACTTGAAATAACTCAGGATCAGCAGTGTGATATAAGGTTATCGATTTGATCCGGAGTTACTTTATGTACCAGCCAAATTAGTATATGTGAATGTATAAACTATTATTGATGTATGTATGTTAATATGAAAACGTATAATCCGCTGGCTAAGTGGGATGAATCTGACCAAACAAATGGGTTTTTGGTGTGTTTTTAAAATAATTCCACCATACATTGAGCGCTTTTAAGCTTTCCAAGTAGGTATGAGTTAAATAAAAAAAATGTAACATATGTGTGGTGAAATTTTTGAAACATTTTTGCCGATATCTCGAGACCCTAGTCACGGAGCGGCATCAAAAATACTCTATACTATAGAAATCATCAACAGCTTCCATTTGCTACCCATATTGTACTAACACATCCTAGGGTTACCCGGGTCCACGTTTTGGCCTATTTCTCGAGACCCTGGTATCCGATTCTTAAAATTTCAAAACACAAACCATCTACTGAATAGTCCAAACAAAGCCTAAAAATTTGGTTTGGATAGGTGAGCCCGTTCTTGAGTTATAAAGTCACAACGAAAAATGGCATTCATTTTTATATATATAGATTTATTCAATATAAAGTAAAGCATGTCATTCAAAATTGAATTTGTGAGAGGAAAGTATTCGACGAATATTTATTTTAGAGCCAAAAGATCTTCAAATCTCCTCTACTCTGCAGCTTAGGCTGTTTGTGTCTTATCCCGAAAACGACCTTTCAAGGAAATCTATTTGAGCAGAAAGAGGGAAAAGAGAGGAGAAAAGAGACTCTGACTTCATCTCATGAAGTAAAGAGTATCTTTTCTGGCATTTGGCTTAATTTATATTTATACTCACGCAACAAAGTAGCTAAAGAGAGTATTATAGTTTTGTTCACATAACGGTTGTTTGTGTCACCAAGAAATAAAAGAGATAGATATGGGGTTATATATATCAAAATGATCAGGATGACGAGTGGAGTTGAAATCCAGATGTCTGTCCGTCCGTCTGTCCATCTGTCCGTCCGTCCGTCCGTCTATGCAAGCTGTAACTTGAGTAAAAATTAAGATATCTTAATGAAACTTGGCACACTTATTTCTTGGCCCCATAGGAAGATTGCTTTCGAAGATGGGCAAAATGGTACCACTGCCATGCCCACAAAATGGCGAAAGCCGAAAACTTAAAGTGTCATAACTAAGCCATAAATAAAGTTATAACAGTAAAATTTGGAACAAAGGATCGCACTAGGAAGGGGCATATTTGGATGTAATTTTTTGGGGAAGTGGGCCTGGCCTCGCCCCCAAATCGGTTATTTGTATTTAACTCGCAAACCAATAAAGCTATATAAACCAAACTTTCTGCATTCGATTATCTTAGCCATTTCCTTAAATAAAAGAAATCGGATATTAACCACGCCCACTTCCCATACAAAGGTTAGGTTGAAAATTACTAAAAGTGCGTTAACTCACTAACGAAAAACGTCAGAAGCACTGAATTTTACAGAAGACATAACAGAAGAAAGATGCACTCAGATTTTTGTTACAAAATGGAAAATGGGCGTGGCATCGCCCAATTATGGGTCAAAACCATATCTCAGGAACTACTCGACAGATTTCAATGAAATTAGGTATATAATATGTAGTAGTATTTCCTTGACACCCTGATAACACGGACAAAAAATCTGTTCACAACCACGACTACTTTCCTTATAACTCAATTTTGAATTCCATCTTATTCCTTCACTTTATAATATTAGGAACCCATGAAGATAGCGGAATAAAACTTCACACAAATAGTGCATATCATCTCTGGCTTCATTTGTGAAACAAATTGTCAAAAACGGACTATAACTTTTTAAGGCCCCAGGTATCGAACATGTTGAACTCAGCACCTAAGGGTAAATGGGTAAACCGAAAATATGGGTAAATCTCTTAGATAATTTAATGTTATTCAGAGGAAATTGTTTTCTGTTCCAAAAATTATTAAAATCGGGTCATAACATCTCCTAGCTCCTAACCTAATTATAGGTTTAAAAAAAAACGGTGGGCTTTATTGCGCATATATGTATTAGTTAATATGTGAGATATATTAGCAAAATTAAGTGAACGTATAGTCTTGGATATAGTGCACCTTGGTGAAAATGAATGAAATCGGTTCAGGAATTACCTCAGCCCTCATATACTATATATTCTGATTTTCGTGTGTTATGTAAATAAAATTTCTTCAAGAAATTGCGAAAGTATAAAATGTTCGGTTACATCCGAATTTAGCCCTTCCTTACTTGTTAAATCATTGGTTTGTAACGTCAAAAATCATACACGGGAATTTTAAATAGCTTCTCTAAGCCTTTTATGACCTATCTTCTGATTTACCGGCCACTTAAGGCACACGAGAATGCAAACCGAAGTTTTCCGAAGCCTCTTTCAAGTTTTTGCAATCTTCTATATATGCGAGTTTCATTGTTTCAACCTTATGCAAGCTTTACACCCATTACAAGACCAATTACTAATAGTCACTAGAACTAGAACTTTAATTTAAAACTTCTTTTGCTACTCCTCCTCCTTCAGTGTTTTTAAAACCCAGTGCTCTAGTACTTTGTGTTTGTGCTACTCCCAGTTTGCACCCACTAGTTGACCTATCAATAGGTTCATGCGCTGCCAATAGCAAACTGCAATTTCTAACTCACTTCCCGGTTTTTTTGCGCCTTTGTCAGTGCAAAAAGTGAAGTAAAGTCAAGTGTTGAGGCAACTAACAAACAAAAGCAGTCAGGCTGCCACTTTATCCATCCGCCGCCACTCAATGGCGTCTATGCCGTTGATATGAAAGTTATCTCACAGCTTCATAGCGCTGCGTCATTGGCATTCAAGTATTTCAGTTGAAAAAGTGCGGAGAAATTAAATTTGCCATCACCGCCAGTGCATTGGCACTCTACGGAGCGAGCGTGTGTTTGTAAAATTAATGGGGAAGCCTAAGCTTTGTGGTGGCAGCGCTACTATTGACAGGCTTCTAATTAATTTGCCACAACATGCCGGCTTGGCGCTTAGGCGATTGAGTACGATAGCTGCTGGGGAATGTTTGTGAGGCGCACTTGACACGTGGGGGCGTGATAGCACATCTCACTGACAATTAGGCATGTCACAAGTCCACTTAGGTGGTGCTTAAATATCACAACCACAACATAATTTTACACTTTTCGATGGGATTATTGTGTTTTTATTGTTGTTGTATTGTAGTTATTAAGTATGCGATATCTGTTGGATTATATGTAAGTGCTTAGTAGTTAAACTTGTGGTGAATGGTAAAAATAAACTTGAAGCAGCTTATCTTATTTTAGCTTGTGTATTGGTAACTTGTATTCCGACCTCGCCCTTACTTAAACAAGAGTTTAGAGTTGACAATTAGGAACCATGGTAAGCTGTCTTAAAGGATAGGAAGAATAGAAATATATCTTATTTACATTTTCTTAGAAAAAATATTTAATTTACCGTGTTTAATAATTTCCTTTGTCTTACTATTTCTTAAAATTTTTCAAACAAAAAATTCAATAATATGGCAACCTGCTCATACACAACTCTCATATGCATACACCAAATTTCTGATATCCTACCCATATAAGCTATTTTCTGTGTCAAAAACAAGAAAATCCAAGCAATTTTGCATATCACTCACTCGCTCCACTCAGCGCGAACTCACATACAGACACACAACGAGTCAAAGCGACGAGTTGTTGCCTCGAATTTCGGCTAAATCTACAACAGTTAATGAAATTGCACATGCACACAACAGCGCAACGAATGGCAGCTCTAAGATGAAATGAAGATAAAAGTGATACGGAGCAAATAACATTAGCACAGAACGAAATTGTCAGCATTTGTAGTTCCAAAGAATAATTTAAGCAAACACACTATCTAGACAAAAACGAACAAAATACATACGCATTTGCAGATGTAAGCCATGTGCTGAAGTACGCTCCTCTATATGCGTGTGAAGACGGCAAATTCAGCGCCAAGCACAAAAACCGGAAATGGGGGTAATTCATTTACAAGAGAGAAGAAATAGAAAAATAGTTCGACAAATAAAATTTGCAAATAGACAAAGCATGCGGAGTAGGTATTATGTTCATATATGCTACTGCTCGAGGAACTACTCAACACTAAAGGATATTAATACTTTGCTTGCAGGCAAAACGCAATTTATTTTAGTTTTACTTTTACTTCACTTTACGCTTGTAATAGCGATTTTTCACATTTTCTCATGGCACTCGGCGGACTGACTTACTTGACTTCAAAGTGAAGCGTTTCTAACTGTATATATGAGTGTCTGTATATATGTAACTGTCCACTGCTTGCTGCCAGAAACTTTCTCAGCAAAACTTGACGCTCTTTCATGTATGCTTACACATATAGACGTTACTTGAACTGTTATGTAAAAGTTAGCTGCTCATCTTTAATACTGTAGACACACTTGAAGCTTAGTGGGCCGCGAAGATCCATCATACAAGCAGAGATGTACATATATGTTTGGAATACATATGGGCGCTGTGCTTAATACATGCTTATATGGCCACATCTTAACCGCTGAAGTTGCTCCGCAAGTAAACTTTTCTATATTTCGGTCTCAGTTGTATGCTCATTAAAAATTTCATAACCTAGATTTCGTTCTTCCTTCCGCTACTTGGTCACGCACAATGCTTCTTAAATTGTGAATAAATGCTGCGGCACACGTGAGTCGCTTAGCTGATGAATAACGCAAAAATGTTACTTGAGACATTTTTTATTTTAAAATATTTTTTTTTAAAACAAATTTCTAAGCTTTTATCAACATTAGAATTGTAGTTTGGGATCAGAGCTACTATTTTTTATAGTTGGACATTTCCAATCCTTTAACAAACTATGTACAAATCAGATAATTTGACTTACCCTTTCTCCCTTCCTCAATCTGTCTCTCTTTTCATCTCACAACATCAATGGAATACATAATATTCTCTCATGATACTCACACTTCATTTTTATCACTTAAACGAAACTGTATGCATAAGATGTTTTAATTTGCTCCACGAACCGCCATCTTCTGCAACAACAACGCATCTTGTAATTTAATTTGCAATTATTCACATATTATTTTGATAAATATTTATATTATTAACACTTCGGTGGTCATAACACTTTCATATTCACTTTCATGCGAATTTATTCATTTAATTGAACACATAAATATTTAAATTTCACATTTCATTACAACAAATAAACGATAGTTTAATCCGAAAGACTGCCAAATCAAAACTTTGCAAAGGGAACTTCCGGTTGGAAGTGACAAGCCAAGTGGATAGCTTTCCTTTGAGGGAAATCCCCATACATAATCTTGAAAACACCAAACATACTCCAATCTTTTACTTATAAGTACTTAAATGAAATATTTAGTATACATTTAGGCGCTATACATAATCACAAGTAATAGTAAAATCCTTATTAAACTGACTCTTAAAAGTATGTTACATAAATGAAGTATTCAGCATAGGTCACAGAGATCCAGAAAGGTCGTTTTAGATTCATAAAGTTCTAATCAAGTATTGACTATTATGCGCTTGAAAAACTAACTTTAGGTTTAGTATAATTTTGAAAATTTTCAGAACTCCAAATATGGCATGAGCTCCGCTTTGAAATCTTATTAAAGCAACAATCAAAGTTCACAACTTCTGGATGAAGCTTTTACAAGTCATAAACTTGTTTCGAGCTTTGTTTGATCATTCTCCGGATAGAAAGTTCGAAGGATAAAATACCTCAACTTTTGGCGATCACTTGGCATTAAAAAGAATTACTTAACAGAATCACTTTATTTATGAGTCCAGCTTTTAAGTGTTCCTACATGAGAACACGCACGTGGCATCACTGTACAAACACTTAAAAAACCAAACTTCGAATTTGTTTAACATACAAATTTATCTACTAAATGACACAATTTGTGTTTGCCTTGAACTTATTTGCAGAAATATATGCCACTATCGTGAGCTGTAGAAAGGAAACCTGTTGGCCTGCACTTCTATGATATGCGAGTCTCTTTGATTAAATGGAAATTTGCCTTTCATTTGTGTGTGTTCCTCTTGCAGGCTCTTGAATATGTAGCGTAGTCTCGAATTTTGCTGTAAAATGATTTAAATGGTATATTTTTAATATAATGCTGTGATTAACAAAATTTTCATTTAATTTTTACCGATTTAATGTATCCATGCTTCCCCGCTGTGCAAGCAATGGGACGGCTAAATTTTTCGGAATACAAATTATTAGAAATGAGTACATCGTTAAACGCACTCGTTTGGCTTACACAAAAAATTTTAACAAAGCCATATTCTTCTGGTTCGACAACACTTTCCTCGTTATACGTGACATATGTGCTAATGTAAGGTAATCAACGTACTTGCGATATAACAGTGCAAAATATGCTTCAAAATCAATGCTTAAAAAATCGTGCGTATGCAAAAAAAAAATTTAGAAATATGTAAGTTAAAGATTTCTTTTGCGTGAGGAAGAAATAAAGAAAAAATAATAAATAATTTATTTTACATAAGTCAGAAAAAAACCTTGACAACAAAGGGAAATTTAAATTTACAATGCCTCCTGCTCTTTGTTGAGAGAGTGGCTTATGGAGGATTTAAAGTTCGTTATCTTTAATCCCAGAAACTATTGTAAAACTTCTAGGAACAAGTTTCTAGAAATATCTATCATTCCAGGAGACATTGTTAAAGAATTGAAGACCTTACTCTACAATTAAGATAAAGGTAGTTCTTAAAGAAGCAAATGTATTATTCATGGATCATTATAAAAAGATCTTTCGTTATGTTTTTGGCTAAATTTCCTCTCCCTTATATTTTATGGAAATCATAATAGCGACAATTTATTTAAAACTAGAGATATCGCGTCACTGAGGCGCTTTGTATGTTAAAAAGTATTTACCAAGATCTCCAAAAAGATCTGCGAAGAAGAACGGATATATACCAAATATTTGGAAATATCTTGCTGTAAAAACCGGTAATACTATATTAGTCCAGGCGTTTTATATTCTTAGCTCTATCGGTCGCCTAAGCCAGCGTTTGTTAAGCTACAATTTTATTTCCAACATTCATATTATGCAATTATGATATACATACATAAGTGTTTTAGAATTATTTCGAAAAGTGAATTTCACTTCCAAACGGTTTTACAATCTTCCACATCCTCCACTGCAGTTTTTTCTAACTTTTTAATTTTTTGTGCGATTTTCAGAATTTCACGTTTTATACGATTTTCCTCCACCTGTAAATCTTCGAAGAACTCACGCAATGTTTGAGTTTGCTGCGTGAAAAATTAAAATAGATTATCTATATCCTTCAGACGTATTACATACATACCTTTTTAACCATATGTAATCTGTCAGACTGAGCAGTATTTGCTGCAATTCTCTGCCTAAAAAGATAATTTCTTATTTTTACATTTTCGAGTTTAATATAATATTTAACTCACTGTAACGTTGTTAGCGCGGACATTCGTCGACGATTTCTCAAAACCTGTTGTTGTGCCGAAAACATTTCACAAAACATGTAATGGACCGAACGATAAAATGCAAAAATTTTCACCAAAATCCAACGAATATTTTGATTATAATTTTATGCCAACAAAAATTCAAAAATATTTCGATAAACTAATGGGAACGTCACTGAGACATTTACTCGCAAGAAATCATGTTGTAATTATTAGATCGTGGTAGAAATTAAAATCAACGAACACGAGTATGCCAGTTTTCTAAAACGTTAAATTTTATTTAAAAAATTAAGGCTTGAAAGTAAACGCAAGTGTTCCTTTAAATAAGATTTAGATTCAATGCCAAAATACAAAAGAAGTGTTTATAAGGTACTAGTTCACAAATATTTTTAAAGACATTAGTAGATAGGATATCTTCTTCTATGCAGATAAAATTTAGACAGAGTATAATCGATTCTCGAAAATGCGCTTCATTATATGTAGTATTCATTGGGATTAGTTCACGCTTCTTCTTGTTCTTAACTTTGCAGCATACTACTTTCTTCTCTTTCTATATGTATTTCTCTCATTTTCGCTAAGAATCAAAAAACTTTTTTGAAGTCAGTATAATAATGGAAGCTCCGTAGACTGTTATGCAGAGTATAACTATCTCTTCACTTTCTTTCTCTCTCCAAGAATCAACGAGTTATTCTATGACGGATAATTTCAACACGTTCTAGATATGGAAGAATTTCTAAATACTAGTCCAAACATTATATTAAAGACAGCAGAACTTTAAAATGACCTCAAGAAATTCTATAATGTGTTCGCAGCATTAGCTCTTGTGACAATTAAATAAATAAAATTAAAAGTCACAAACATATGTATATCCAATTGTAAAAATTTGAAGAAATAAAAAATCAAAATCGTAAACTTTACAAAATTAAATAGTGATAAATAAAATATATAAAAAAAATTCCGCTTAATAAACGCATAAATAATCAAACTTAAATGAATATGAAATCACCATCCAAGGAAGTTGTAAACAATAGCACCGGCGTTAAAGCATTCGATGTGCTGCGGTGAGCATTAAAAAAAAAAACATAAAAAGTTTCAAGCTCTAAATTCACCTAACTGTTTCAACAGCCACCACATCAACAAGATGGGTCAGAGATCACCGAAGAACGAGGTTAGTTCAGTGCGTCAGACTTCATTAATTTTTTATTTTTAAAATTTACTTACAGCCGCGCAAGATGCTAGTGAGGATGTGCCGGAAGCTGTTGCGCGAAGAGAAGCGTATTGTGAAGCGCATCACTCAAATTGAGCGTGAAATCGTTTTATTCGAAGCGGAAGCGGCTATACGCAGACAAAAACCAAGGCTTTAATCCTGACGAGCGGTTAGCGGAAGTAAAATTAATTTTCTTAAGATAAAGCTTATAGACGAGGCAGTGTTTGGCTTGTGGCGTGTTTTGTAAAATTATGTATTTGGAAATTTAAAAGGTTGATTAAAATTCAAATTTACTGTTTATGGAAATTAATTTTAATTTTATTGAATAGTGTGTTCTCAATGATTTATCAAATATTATTGCACCAGTTTTAATGATTGGGCGCAACTAATTGGATATGTACCAGAAGTGATTTAAAAAGTCTTTATGTTATTTAACAAAATAAAGTCAAAATCATCATAGTTTGTTAAAATAGTGTACAAAGTCCTAGAAAGATAGAGTTTTCGAAGTTTAAGAAAATATATTTCATATCCACAAGCTTCACGGTAAAGCTTTAGAATAGGTTTCGTCGGAGCTACAGTTGTATTGGATGGTTTTTGGAATTAAGAGAAATTGTTCTAGAGGGTTTCAGTATTTCACCAATCAGTTTTGCTACAAAAGCTCTGAAGCATCCTTTAAGCTTATTACATACTCGCTCTCATTTAAAACTTTATTTATACAATATATGAGTAATTTTCTAAACTACTATCTCACTTAAAAAAATAATAATTATCTAGTTGATTGTTGCATGTTAAACTCCTCCCAACATAAAGAAGTCATAATTAGTCTGGTTACCCCCACTGAAGTTACACATCATCATGATATCATCAACCACAAAAGCATCCCCCCCTTATACTTTCACAATTGTTAGCTACTTGTATACCGTTATTGTTACTACAATTCTATATGTAATTGTCCATTGTAGGTATTTAACTTTAATTCCCATCGCAGCTGCTAAAAGCTCCAACCTCAGCGCTTTCTATTCAACTATTTTGCTGCGAATATCTCCACATTCCCACACTAAATGGTAACAAATCAACGTAATTATTTGCTATTGTCTGAATGCGCGTACTTCTGTGTTCTTGTTCAACCGTCCGACGCATTTCCCGGAATTTGCATAGTTTAGGGCGTGCGCATTGTTTTCACTACATGTTCATCACTACAATCAGAGCTGCATCTGTTGGGGTTGAGCAGGTGATTTTTCAACAGATCTCGACATAATAGATACATATGTATATGTAAGTGTAGAAGTGAATGTTCTGCAGAAATAAAATCAAAACAACGCTTTTTGCAACGCAATACAAATGTAAAAAGTATTGTCTCTAAAGCTTTTGTTGTTTGTGGTTAATTTATTGAAAACGCTATCGTTTTTACCATACCAAATAAATGCTTTGTGCTTGGGAGGGTAGAACTAAACTTTCATGCTATTTAACTTTACTATTGTTTGTACTTTTCAATCATGAAGCTTTAAACAGATAATATATGTATGTAATTGGCGTTGAACCGTTTAGCCGGTTATAGCCGAATCGATGAGAGCGCGCCACTCCTCTCTTTCCTTCGCTGTTCGGCGCCAGTTGGAGATTCCAAGTGTAACCAGGTCGCTCTCCACCTGGTCCCTCCAACGGAGTGGAGGCCTTCCCCTTCCTCGGCGTCCTCCGGCGGGTACTGCATCGAACACTTTCAGAGCTGGAGTGTTTTCATCGATTCATACAACATGACATAGCCAGTGTAGCCGCTATCGTTTTATTCGCTGAACTATTTCAATGTCGTCGTATAACTCGTACAGCTCATCGTTCCATTGTCTGCGGTATTCGCCGTTGCCAATGTTCTGAGGACCATAAATCTTGCGCATAATTTTCCTCTCGAAAACTCCTAGTGTCGTCTCATCTGATGTTGACATCGTCCAAGCTTCTGCACCATAAAGCAGGACGGGAATGATAAGCGACTTGTAGAGTTTGAGTTGGGTTCGTCGAGAGAGGACTTTACTTTCCAATTGCCTCCTCAGTCCAAAGTAGCACCTGTTGGCAAGAGTGATTCTGCGCTGGATTTCGAGGCTGACATTGTTCGTGTTGTTGACGCTGGTTCCCAGGTATACGAAATTATCTATGACTTCGAAGTTATGACTGTCAACAGTGACATGGGAGCCAACGGATAAAATAATATCCTTCTAAAATAAAGCTCTCGATAAAAAAGTTTTATAAAATTCTTTCAAACAACTAAGAAAGCATATGTTTAATCCCACTATAATACTCGCATAAAAACGAAAACTTTAGCAAATTATTATGTGAATTACACTTGACTGCTTTAAATACCTTTAATGAGCATAATTTTAATGGCAAAAAGAATTCCGAGCACCCAAAATTACCAACTCATTGCAATAAGGTAATGCATATAGAGTTAAAAGAAACTTTCCCATCCACTAAGTTTGCTGATAAGCGCTTAAGTGTGCATGTTTATATGCAAAAAAAGGGTAGAAAGGCACCAACAAACTTTTTCAGTCGTAACTACCACGCATGTTACAAAAGTATAAAAGCAGAAATATTCATATGCACGCATTTAAAAGAGTTGCTTTCAAGTTTTTGCAAAAAACTTTTTATTTGACTTTCAAGACTTGGGTTAAATTTATATTTTTTGGGGCAAATTTTTCCCGTTTGTTGATTTGCGTACTTACATAGCTTTGATGTCAAGTGAAAATTATAAAAAAGTATAAAAAGATCTCAAATGAGCTTGGTGGGATGCCATGAGTTGGGAGCGTATAATTCATAAGGTAGTATTTGTATAACAGTATTTTAATCCCTTTTAAGGAATTTTAGGGTACAAGCCGAAAGAGTTAATAATTAAGTCAAAATTGTTGAAAATTATGAAATACACCGGAGTTCATTAGTTATACTTTATGCATATGAGGATATAATGGAACTTTAGCATTAAGAAACTGTCAGGCAGAAGAGTATTAAAAGTCACTAACTCTGCACTTAGAAGCTATCAAAATTACATACTCAAAAGAGATTTGACTTTAAATAATTAAGACTGTAGCTAGTTTCCTAGTTCGTGCCATTTATAAAGAAAATAGACTAAACAGCTGTTATTAAACCTTATACTTTCACCTTTTTGAAATAATTTTTACATTATAAGCTTTTTATATACTCCATACCAGAAATTTGCGTGTTTGAATATTTCTAAAGATATACTGAATATATTAATCATAGATGCTTTAAAAGCTTAGAAGTTCGAAAGCTGAAGTAGCGAGCTGAAAATCAAATGTCAGATAGATTTTAAACGGGTTTAAATGAATCTACATTTAAAAAGCAACAACTGTTCAAACAGTCAAAACGAAAGCTTGGAAAGCTGCACGTGTTGGAATTGAAGCGGAAAATACGGTTATCAGGAATCAGTTTCTTATAAGTACTTCACAAACTACAAAGTCGATACTAATTTTCGTTCTTATAATATCTTTTAGAAATTAAGTGATTTTAAGGCGAGTTTCAATTTATAAATAAAATATTTGTCTAATCAAAAAATGGCTACAGTATCTTACGTTAGGCTAATATCGGGTAATTCAACTAAAGGCACTTTTTTCAAAGCCTTTTTTTTGGCAGATCACGTTATTTTTGTTAAGTATTGTTTGGCATTTCATCATGGAAAGTTTTACGCTTGAACAACGTTTACAAATTGTTCAACTTTATTACGAAAATTCACGTTATATAGTGAATATGTTTCACGCGCTTCCCTCAGCTTATAATCGACCACTTGGGACCCAACATTCATTATTGGATAATATTCGACCGAATAGTGATATATTCCAGCACGCAGTGAAAAAATATACATAGCAGCCGTAGCTGAGAGTGTACACCGTACACCATAACTGTCAATGGCGATCGTTATCGCGCCATGATTACCGTCTATTTGATGCCTGAAATTGAGGTTCGTGATCTCGACCACATTTGGTTTCAACAACACGGCGACATTATTCACACAATGCATCAATCAATGGATTTATTGAAAGCCCACGTCGGTGAACAGATAATTTCACATTTTGGGTCGGTCGATCGGCCACCAAGATCGTGTGATATCACACAGTTAGACTTTTTTCTGTGGGGATATGTAAAGCCTTAAGTCTATGCGAACAATCCCGCTTCGATTTTGGCCTTGATGTAAAATATCACGGGTGTCATTCGCCAATTACCAGTCGAAATGTTCGAACGAGACATCGAAAATTGTACTCAACGGATGGGCCAACTTATACCTAGCCGCAGCCAACATTTGTAAGAGATAATATTTAAAAAATAAATGCTAAATAATGTTCTTTCGAATGATAATAAACAATCCCCTTTAAATTTGAATTTTCTGTGTTTCATTTTTGTTTAAACAAATATGGAACCTCGAAATGGATCACCCTTTATACTGTAGAAAATTTATTTGAATTTACTTATTATTCTCCGCAATTATTCTCCAAATAAATTAAATTTTTAAATATTTTCTTGTGATTTTCAACCAACAAAAAGTTCACTCCTTCTCATTATACTCTCGCAACAAATTTGCTACGAGAGTATTATAGTTTTGTCCACATAACGGTTGGTTGTAAGTCCTAAAACTAAACGAGTTAGATAACGAAACGGGTTATATATATCAAAATGATCAGGGTGACGAGAAAAGTTCAAATCCGGATGTCTGTCTGTCCGTCCGTCCGTGCAAGCTGTAACTTGAGTAAAAATTGAGATATCTTGATGAAACTAGGAAGACATATTTCTTGGCACCATAAGAAGGTTAAGTTCGAAAATGGGCGTAATCGGACCACTGCCACGCCCACAAAATGGCGAAAACCGAAAACACTTAAAGTGCTATAACTAAGCTATAAATAAAGCTATGGAAGTAAAATTTGCTATGAAGGCTCGCGCTATGAAGGGGCATATGTGGATGTAATTTTTGTGGGGAAGTGGGCGTTGTCCCGCCTCCTACTAAGTTTTTTGTACATATATCGCAAACTACTAAAGGTATATCAAGGAAACTTTCTAGAGTTTCTTTTAGGTCCAAAAATGGAGGAAATCGGGTTGTAACCACGCCCACCTCCCATACAAAGGTTATGTTGAAAACTACTAAAAGTGGGTTAACTCAATAACGAAAACCGCCAGAAACACTAAATTTCACATAAGAAATGGCATAAGGAAGCTGCACTCAGATTTTTTTTACAAAATGGAAAATGGGCGTGGCATCGCCCACTTATGGGTCAAAAATCATATCTCAGGAACTACTCGACCGATTTCAATGAAACTTGGTTTGTAATAGTTTCCTTACATCCCAATGATATGTTGTGAAAATAGGCCAAATCGCTTCACAACCATGCCTACTTCCCATATACCAGAACTATGAAGACGATCTGAATCGTTTACTTTACAATATATAAAGTAAGCACTAGTGAAGATATCGGTGCAGAGCTTTGCACAAATACTATGTTTATAGTGTGGCAGCCCCATTCTAAAAATCGCCGAAATCGGACCATAGGTTTTTAAGGCCCCATATATCGAACACGAGAGCCTCGGTGCTTCTAACCTAATATTATGGTTTCCAACTTTCAATGGACTTTATACAATATATATGACGAATATGTGGGTGTATTATATAATATTAATACAGTTAAATAAATAAATTGCGAGAGTATAAAATGTTCGGTTACACCCGAACTTAGCCCTTCCTTACTTGTTTGTGTTTCATTTTTCTTTAAAAAAAATATGGAAATGGATCACCCTTTCAAGGTATAAAATTAATTTGAATTTGCTTATTATTCTCTGCAATTATTCTCCAAATAAATTTAATTTTTAAATATTTTCTTGTGATTGTCAACCAACAAGAAGTCCACTCATCCTCATTAGAATATAAATTTCAGCAAATAAATTGCACAAAAACCACAAAAAACGCCTTTACAATGCCATATTCATTGCTTCAATAAATAAATAAATAAATAACTGTTTCGTCTAGTAATTACTGTTGGCACTATTCAATAATTCATAAAATATTTTCCAACAATTTTTTCATCGAGAATTATTGCAAATTTTTATTGCCACCGCCTAAAGCTGCATTGCATTGTGCAATAAATCACACGTGCATCAACGAGCTCTGCAATAATTATTCGCTACAATAACACATGCACACAACGGTAAATGAACGTCAACTAACATTGTGCCGTTGACAAATTTCAATTGAATTTACATGTTTGCTTAGCTACAAATCGAATACAGTAAAAGGCATATATGTATGTATGTATGTATATCAATACATTTATTTGGTTGGTCGACCGCAAACACTTTGCAAATTGTAGTTTTAATGCAATTTTTCAATTGTGAAATTTGGAATGTTTTCACTTGACATGGCATACATCATTGATGGTTGTGGCGAAATTTTTTAGAACAACAACAACACGGCTTAAATTTACAACTGCCGTAATTGCTGATTGAATGTGTGAACGCTACTCGATTTCACTAAGCAATTAAACTAGAATTTTATTTACAGTTAGATGCTCTTGTTGCTATTTGTATGTTTGTATGTACAAGCTTATTTACTGTTATTTACTGATTTTTCGTATTTTTGCAAATTCAGTAAATTCTCATAGCACATATGCTTGAAATAATGCTAGTTTCATATATGCAAATAAATAAAAATATATCAACAGCTTTTTTTCGTGTAATTAAATTTATTTTATAACAACAATAAACAAATATAAACACAAACATATGCAATTGTGCATACAAAATTTCCATCTGAAAGTTAACTTGCAGCGATTGCTTTACTCACAACTAGGTCAGCTAACGCTTAACGAGCGCGAGTATTATATACCGTAACGAGTGAACTTTGACTCAGCAAAAAAACAAATAGAATTGGTAAAACAAATGCAAATACACTACTTTGTATGGCGTATAACAGTTATTGCAGATTTTAAATAATAATAAAAATGTATGCATGCTTTATTTGCCCGCGAGTCATCCTGTGTGTATATGAAGTAGTTGCGTTAAAAAATGCTCAAAAAAATATTTGAAAAAAAGCCGCACTTTTTGTTGTTCAATTATGCTTTTAAACAACTCTACTCACGTGGCATGTTGTGTTCGCTTGCGTATGAGTATGTCCACAAAATTCATTATTAACAACCTAATTTAAGGGAACCCAGTAGGAAATATGACACAAAAATGAAATCGTTCTTAAATACAAAACCATTTTTTTTTCAGGAGAACGGAAAACAGTCATTAAGACCGAGACCACAAAATAATATTCATTTTGAAGCCCCTTTAGTAATACTCTCAGTAATTTCACTAAGTAACACTTAAGACTCTATTATTCGAGTATATCAACCCATATGCAATGGCGCCATGGTTACTAATCCTCTCTTTGATGAAAATTTGTCACTCTTGATACCAAAGTTAGAGGATTATGAACAACTTCAAAACCTTAACCTAATGAACCCACTGGAATCGCTTACAGTAGACCCCAGAACTGAAACGAAGACTGGAATCTATATCCGTCCAAAAACTACCAACTCGTTGTGAATTTACTTTAAGATTTTCTTTTTTAACGCAAAGCTAAATACAATTCGATATCAGCACGCATTTCGTCTATTCGTTGATTTGAATATCTCAAAATAGTTTTAATCTCACGCGAAATAAAATATTTGTGTGTCAGTCAATCGATACGGTATTTGCAATCATCGTTAGCCTTTGGTTTGGCTTAGCTTCCAATTTTGCCACTGTGATATTAAACCACGCACAAAACACCAACAACCGCCCAGCCATTTCGAATTTTCGGTTTATGCGTTCATTTGCATGCAATCGTGCAAAAAGAGCTATTCGTAATACTTCAAGCATTCCGAATTGTGAAATCCATTCGAAAATTGCATGTCGCACAGTTTGAATTTCTACCGAAATAATGAAATATTTTCGCGTAAATTTTAACGTGAAAACGGTTGAGTGCGTTGGAGAGTAACTTGGAACTATTGTTGTGATGGTGTAGAATATTGCAGAGTGAGGAAACTATTTTGCAATGCACTGAGGAATTTCTGATAAATATCCGTCTATAATATCTTATTAGACTCCCGAGCTTTCAATTAGTAAGTCGGAGACGCGAATGGACGTGCCGTATAGAAGGTTATGTTAGGTTTGCCTGGTGAGCCAACAGGCCCCGCATAAACCAGTTAAGGTCCTTAGTGATACCAGATGAAGACCTATCACGTATTCCCTGAGTAATAGATATCAGCCAGCGCCTAAAGCGAATTTTAAGAGATAATGAGGCCTCACTAACGATATCTCCTCCAACTTATCGTACTGTGAGTCCATATATACCTGAAGCGTTGTCTATCTTGACACCGTATAATAAGGAAGGAGAGAAATGTATGAAACTAAACTGATAGGCGCAAAATCAATTGGGTTCCGCGAGCATTTGGGGTATTCTCCGAAGAACTCAGCCTTTGAATTTGTATTCCTTTAGTTTCGAAATATCTTCCAGGCAATAGGAAAGGTCTATAGGTACTAACAAATAACCCTAGAAAACAGTCAAACTGAGTGTCTGACCTATGCAATGATAGAGTTAGTATTCGATTGAGGGTCTCCGGATTCTTCGCTATAGGAAAACGCATTATAAGGAAACAACTTTTGAACGCTTCTACGTGGAAGTCATGCGATCATTCAAAACTTTCAAAATAGATAGGCTTCCAAAACAGCTTTAAAATAAATCAAGTATATGATAGCTACGATAACGGATCATTGGATCTTTCTGTTTTCAAGATAAATGTCTGACATCTTTTCGACATTGGGATCTTGATAATCCACAGGTACTAGACATTTAGTTAGAAAAATAGTAATTTTAGATTTTTTAAACAATCCTCAAAACTATCCAACTAGCAGTAAATGAAGTCAAATCTACAATTTTAGTTATGTTCTGAAATACATACATACATTTACAGAGTGCTTATAAGCTCAAATAAAGAATCCTTGTTCGACAATAAAAAACCATACATTTACCAGCAGTCTAAATGAATATGTATGTGTGTGTACATAATAACACATAAAAGTAAACGGAAAGGGCCACCAGAGTGCTGCCAACGCGTCTCTGCATAATAACATCTAATTGCCGTATAACAACAACGACAACGGCAACAAAAACGGTCACAACAAAGTAACCGGAATAAATACATGCAATTTCCACATTCATTTTTTTCCATCTTCCAAGCACAAGCGTTCGCACATTTGTTGCTTTATTTATTTATGTAGTCGTACTTGGCACATGTAAGGTTAATCACCCCTAATGGCGTTCTTCAACGGAATTCATATTGCTTTAATTTATTCGGTCTGCGACGGTGGAAAGGGTGTAGGGTAAGCGCCTAAAACTGGCGTAGCTCGTATATTTTTACTTTCGTTTACCTTTTTTTCTGGCTGTTAGCAGTATACTCAAGCACTTTCACGTGCTTTAGCCACGCTGCAGGCAGGAGCTTAGTCGCTTGTAGCGATTCCTTGGCAATTTCTTTGATTTCCTGCACAATATGTTTGCGCTGGCACCCCATAAAATACGAAAATACAACCCGTCTAACCGTTGGCTTTGGCCTAACGTGCCTTGTCGGCCTTTTACTGCTAACTCATTTCAATCGCCTTTTTGCGAAGGTCCTTAATGCCTTTTTGCGCAAGCACTTGCTACGTGTGCGGCATGCACAGTTGTCTTTGAGTTGTAGACTTATGTACTCGTCTGAGAATAGCATGTAATCGTATGCGTTATTATGTAACAATGTAACTAATTTTATTATTTATGCATAATTACACTCGAATTTGCCTTTACCGTTATGCGCACTTTTGTGTTGCTTAATGTTGACTCGAATTTTCTGGGAATTTTGTTTAACGGTTCTCGTTGGTAGTTAGAGTAATTATTGCAGTAAATATTCAAACTGGCAATAAATAATAAATGTATATTTAGTGTCAAGTTACACCCATGCCATGGTATTTTAATGAAAAAATTAAATAGGTGGCAACATTTATTTATTTATTTTTTAAATGTAAGATTTTATACCACTCTTTATTTTGAATTAATAAATTTCACTAAATTTAAATTAATTAAAAGGTGGCAACCCTATTAGAATATTTTTTCCAAACATACCATCCTAAACTTTCTCGTTTAAATACCCATTTGTAATATTTTCTTCCTTATCACATTTATTTATGTTAATATTTAAATAGGTGGCAACCATATAACCAATTTTATTTGGTTTTAAAACTTAAATTATAATTCTGTACATTTTAAAAATAAATAAAGCCCTTCACCACGGTAACGCTCTGTATAAAGCTTGTGGACTTTCATTGCAGTCAATTGATTTTACAACCCTGTCCAAAGAAATGTCTTTTGACTTCTTCTTGTTATTACTGTCTTGTTGCAATGTTTTGCCTTCGTGCAGACATTTTTATTACTTTCCCTTACCGAACAGTTATGATATATAATATATGAGGCCATTATTTGGCTTTTTTGTTGCCACTCAAGAGTGCTAATCGTCTAGGCAATTAGGCGTCTGGTTCCTTATTTTGAGAACATTACTTATCTAAAGTGTATTTGTAGAAAGCAGAAACATCAAAATAATAATATAAACATATTTTTATTAATTTGAAGTAACCATAGAAGTTCACCATAATGCCAAATGAGGTGCAGCTTCTCTGCACTAGTTGCTCCCAGCCCTAAGCAAAGTTCAAACTTCCTATGATGAAGAATCTGCATTCATACGAATGATTTCAATAATCTGAACTATTTTTAGACTAAAACTTCGCAGGCATCATAATCATAAATCGTATGTGAATTTGACCCCAAGTCACATGAAACATCATTAATGTGATCTTAAACTTTACGCAGATTCTGATGAGATTTTAAGATAGGTCACCTCATAACATCTTCGATATTGTAGATGTCAACATTATCTTTTATGTTGAACAACAAATTTTAACAGAAATTCATGACCACATTATACACTTTTCCTTAATATATTCCCTAAGACAGGGCATACTTATGGCCTTGAAAATAGAACTACGAATTAATTCTCGAAGATTTATTGCCTTATTTCGGAGTCTTGACTTATATGCGAGTCTCTAAATCGTCCACGCATAACTCAACACATATTTTTGAAAATCTGAAAAAGCTCCCAAAAATGTAATTCCGGTGGATGACGCTGCAATCAATATAGCACAAAACTGTAACGCTAATGATTCGATTTTGCTGATACAATGGAAATGATGTGACCAAAGAAGATGATTTAGAAAGGTAGCCTAAACATTCGAAAGCAAATTTAGGTGACTCCCGGATAAATGATAGTATTCATTCACGATATATATTATTTTTATAACTTTCCACGCTTCGACTGCTTGGTATCTCATAAAGTGTACCTTAAATGAGTTTGTTGTTTGGTATTATACAACTTCGAAGATTTTAATATTATTACGTAAAATAACTGTCATGAAAAAGCAAAAAAAAAATCCAAGGAAATGGCTACAATGACACTCAACGACCTCATAAAACCTTCAAATATCAATTTGTCAATTTTCAAGAAAATTAAAATATATTAATCTCAAACAAGCTACGAATAAATTAACATATGTCAGCAAGTGTATTGTTTCCTATAATCTGATTATCAATGAATACGAAAATGATACACAGACAATTAATTACGCAGGAGATGAGACAAGTAGAAACCACAGCAACAATAACAATGATTATTTAAGGCCAATTTAACGCAGCAACACGTCACAAAGACTCAACTCACACCTCAGTCATGCACTTAATTTCAATTTGTAGCCAACTTATTTACGCTGACAGCATACAAATTACTGACAGACAGACAGACAGCCAAGTGACAGCAGCGTGTATCGGCGCAGGCAATCGATGGCGATTCGCAAACTCAATATTCATGCTTTTTTTATTATCACTAGCGAAGTTTTTGTGCATTAAGTTACATGAGCACTTACTTATTTAAGCTGTACTTATGTGCTTACTTGACGATGACGCTGCTTAAGCATATACTACGAGATGTAGGCATATACGTGTGTTTATCTATATACTACAAGAGAGCCGTTTCCAACTTTATATCCATGTAAATGAGTAATGCACCATTAATGTCATTCGAAAACGTTTTGCCAGCCGAAGGGATAATAAAGTTTGAAAGTTTTCGATTACCTTAAGGCAAATAGCCGACATAGCCGACATTTTTCCAACTCTGACGCTAACGCTGACACTCACAAGCACACGCACACACACACTCGTATATGTGTCAGTGAGCATGCTTCCAGGCGACAAGCTGCACAGTTTCGCCTTTGACATGTATGCAGAGACACATATGCTGACATGTTCACAGCCATAAGTACATAAGCACATAAGTAGAGAAGTACATAAGTAGAGCGTAGCATATGCACATAAGTAACGTTATATATATTTTAGTTTATGTGCCTGCCATTTGGCTGTTAATGTTTGTATGTAATGGATATTTATGGCTACCACAATTTCAAATTGGCAAATGTGAATGACTTTTATGGTTTCACTTTGGTGCATATATACATACATACATACATATGTACTTATGTGCAGGCTTATGTACATACGATTTTATTTACTGCTGTAGACATTTGTAATTTATGATGATTTCGAGTTGTTGATATAAGCTGATACAGTTCAATTATTTGTTGCACATTCGTCTTAATACTACAGACATATGTATGTATGTATGTACATGAACATAAAAGATTTATACCGTTACTTAGTTTGTTATTAACTATTTAAGCGGCAAAGTGTTGTTATTTATTAGAAAAATAAATGCAGGCAGCAGCGCTGTCAAACAATATGACACTCTGTATGTGTTGATTGAGCTCGCTTGAAGCTTATTGGTGTTGTATGTCACTTGTTCAAATAATAAAATTTAAAACTAAATAACAAAGTTTATTTTTTTAGAGAAGTTTATTATCAGAATAGGAGATTATATAATGTGTATTTAATATAATTATAAATGGAGTTACGCTTTGGAGAAATTAACAAAACTCGTAGATGTGCTTTCTAGAAGCATACATTCAGGCGAGACTTTCATTACTCAGATTCTTGAACATATTTTGCGAGAGTTTTTGGTTCTCATTTCTGGGTTACTCTTGGAAATTTTAATGAATTATTAATATTAATAGATAAACAGTATGTAGATAAACAGTTAAAAACAAACAGTCAGCGCATTCGCGTCTTGGCTCCCACGTCACTGTTGACAGTCATAACTTTGAAGTTGTAGATAATTTCGTATACCTAGGAACCAGCATTAACACCGATAATAATGTCAGCCTTGAAATCCAACGCAGACTCACTCTTGCCAACAGGTGCTACTATGGACTGAGTAGGCAATTGAAAAGTAAAGTCCTCTCTCGACGAACAAAAACTAAACTCTATAAGTCCCTCATCATTCCCGTCCTACTTTATGGTGCAGAAGCTTGGACGATGTCAACATCCGATTAGACGGCACTAGGAGTTTTCGAGAGAAAGGTTTTGCGGAAGATTTATGGTCCCATAAACATTGGCAAAGGCGAATACCGCAGAAGATGGAATGATGAGCTGTATGTGTTGTTCGACGACATAGATATAGTCCAGCGATTAAAAAGACAGCGGCTACCCTGGCTGGGTCATGTTGTTCGAATGGACGAAAGTGCCCTAGCTCTGAAAGTTTTCGATGCAGGACCGGCTGGTGGAAGCCGAGGAAGAGGGAGACCTCCACTCGGATGGTAGGACCAGGTGGAGAAGGACGTGTCTTCACTTGGTATTACCAATTGGCGCCAAACTGCCAAAAGGAGAGATGCGTGGCGCGCTGTTGTGGACTCGGCTATAACAACATAAGCGGTTTCTACGCCAGTCAAGAAGATGAAGAAGATAAACAGTCGCAAAGAGACCTATATAACAACCAAGTAAACATAACGGTTCCTAAGTTCTGCCAAGACACTTTGAATTAGATATAAGACAATACAAAATGTCAAATAGAAACACTCCTAAAATATATAGCACCAACAGTTATCCCTTTAAGTCCATCTCTCTCTCTCTCTCTGATTGGAAGAAGAAAGAGGAACAAGCATGAATAATGTTTCTCAATATTTTTAGGGACTTTCCTTGTCTCTATCTTGAACATGACATCAATTACGACTAAAATTGGGAAATACATGAAATAAAACTATCCTTGAAAGCAATAGTACGAGTACTCTCTCTTCCTCTATCTCCAATCATTATACGTATGTTAACTTCAAATCGAATTCTTAAATGGTCACACATGCGAACTGACCACTTACTTTTAAATCAGACGAGTTGAGAGGTCTTTGAAATTCACTGACCTGCACCAAATTATCGAAAATCACTGAAAGTGGTGCTCAATGTACGCTCTCCATTTTTATTTTTTTGTGCTAAAAAGAATGCGACGTGGTCGTAAATACAATATTCGGAAAATAAATTGACCATAAAATTGTGGAGGAGCCTACGTGTGCGGACTACAGCACAACAAGCACACTAAAAAACTAACGGGACGTACAAAATACCTATAGGAAATACTTTAACGGAAACTCTGGGTACTAATAAAGATCATTTTGGTATATGAAATTTAATATTTGATTAATAATGTGCAGCAAGTACTAAATAATATCCAATCAGAATTAATATGTCTTCCATAAAATTCCTACTGGGTTGGTAAGAAGTGAGTGTACTCACACATATGTGGATTTATACAGCGCACTGGCAATTTATCATATGCAATAGCTTGGCGTTGGTCATTCCGTTCTTTTGAGCGTTCTTTTATCCGTTTTTTTATTTTGCAAAAGGTCGCACAAAGTTCACAATTATTTGTGCGAACTACCAAAGGCTTATTTTATTGCATGCAACTTTTTGCACTTTGAGACCGTTAAAATCGTCACACATATGCGCCCATTGCAGTTTGCTGCACCCAATTTTTTACTTTTTATTAATTTTTTTTTAATAGTGGTATGAGTTGATATGCACATGTGTTTGTGTGTGTTTATATGCACTTTTTATGATGCTTGTCTGCACTCGACATTCAATTTACCTTTTCATGTTATAGCCAAACATACAAACGTGTATGGATATATACATATATATATTTTATTAAATGGCGCATATGTGCATTTCGTGCCTTTGCTAGTTTCCACAACATAAAATCGTGTACTTTCATTATTTTCCATAACAACATGCTTTTTATTGAGCGAGAACTGTATATGAGTATACCTTGCATTGTCTCAATTTCGTAAATAAATACATTTTTTCAATTTTTTGCTCTTGCTTTCAAATGCTCCACTTATTTATTTATGTCATTATTCAATTTACACAGAAATTCATGGAAATTCAATATTTGTGTGCAGTGAAAGCATTGCCAGCACAAAGTAAACAAAATGCAAAGTATTTAAAGTGGTCCATATGTACTCGTATGTCATAGTTGTATTTGTTTAAATTGTTAAATTATAAGAAAAATCTAAAAATTAATTAAACTCTATAAAAACTTGTTTTAAATTGTAAGCTGTCAATTTCAATGCGGTCACAGGTCAAACATTGAGATTATTATATCGCAGAGCTTTTTATGAAGTTATTCTAATTCATTTACTGTTAAAATGAGTTTTACAACAATAAGGGAGTTTTTTATGCGCTGGGAATGCATACAAGATGTGTTTAAAGAAAATACAAAAACAGTTTTATTGAAAAAAATATATTTATATATTCGTCTACATTAATATTGTCGACTTCAAAATAGTCTCCAATTGATATTATGCACTTATGACAGCGCTTCTTCCAATCGTCGAAACACTTCTCAAATTCGATTTTTGGGATAGCCTTAGGCTTTTTCTGCGATTTCTCGCATGCTTGTAAAATCCTCTTTGAGGATTTCTTTATTTTTGGTAATGGGAAAAAGTCACACGAAGACATAGCTGACGAATATGAAAACAAGTAAGGAAGGGCTAAGTTCGGGTGTAACTGAACATTTTATACTCTCGCAATTTATTTATTTAACTTTATTAATATAATATCATACACAATTTGGCACACATATTCGTCATATATAGTGCATAAAGTCCATTGAAAGTTGGAAACCATAATATAAGGTTAGAAGCACCGAGGTCCTCGTGTTCGATATATGGGGCCTTAAAAACCTATACTATTAACATAGTATTTGTGCAAAGTTCTGCTCCGATATCTTCACTAGTGCTTACTTTATATATTGTAAAGTAAACGATTCAGATTGTCTTCAAAGTTCTGGTATATAGGAAGTAGGCGTGGTTCTGAAGCGATTTGGCCTATCTTCACAACATATCATTGGGATGTATGGAAACTATTACAAACCAAGTTTCATTGAAATCGGTTGAGTAGTTCCTGAGATATGGTTTTTGACCCATAAGTGGGCGATGCCACGCCCATTTTCCATTTTGTAAAAAAATCTGAGTGCAGCTCCTATCTGCCATTGCTTATGTGAAATTTAGTGTTTCTGACGTTTTTCCTTAGCGAGTTAACCCACTTTTAGTAATTTTCAAACTAACTTTTGTTTGGGAGGTGGGTTATTATCCGATTTCTTTCATTTTTGGACTGTATTAGGAAGTTTCTAAAAGAAACGACTGCAGAAAGTTTGGTTTATATAGCTCTATTGGTTTGCGAGATATATACAAAAAACTTAGTAGGGGGCGGGGCCACGCCCACTGCCCCAAAAAAATTACATCCAAATATGCCCCTTCATAGTGCGATCCTTCATTCCAAATTTTATTTCCATAGCTTTATTTATGGCTTAGTTATGGCACTTTATGTGTTTTCGGTTTTCGCCATTTTGTGGGCGTGGCAGTGGTCCGATTTTGCTCATTCGAAAGCAACCTTCCTATGGTGCCAAGAAATAAGTGTGCCAAGTTTCATCAAGATATCTTAATTTTTACTCAAGTTACAGCTTGCACAGACGGACGGACGGACAGACAGACATTCGGATTTGAACTCCACTCTTCACCCTGATCACTTTGGTATATATAACCCTATATCTAACTCGTTTAGTTTTGGGTGTTACAAACAACCGTTATGTCAACAAAACTATAATACTCTCTTTAGCAACATTTGTTGCGAGAGTATAAAAACATTGACAAATGAACTCTCCAAATCCCGAAAATTCCCGTTATTTTAACACACCTCTTAAGTAATGGATTTATTTTTTCTACTTTTACCTCTATTAACATTTTTACTATCTCTATATACATAAATCTAGATTCGGGAATAACAAATTTTAATAGAAACAAGTAAGGAAGGGCTAAGTTCGTATGTAACCGAGCATTTTATACTCTCGCAATTTATGGAAGAAATTTTATTTACATAACACAACAATTTACCCATATATTCGGCTTAAAGTTTAATAGAATAACGAAAATCGTCATATATAGTATATAAGGGCTGAGATAATTCCTGAACCGATTTCATTCATTTTCACCAGCAAGGTGCACTATATCCAAGACTATACGCTCACTTAATTTTGCTAAGATATCTCACATATTAACCAATACAAATATGCGGAATAAAGCCCACCGTATTTTTAAAAAACCTATAATTAGGTATATGGGAGCTAGGAGATGTTATAACCCGATTTTAATAATTTTTGGAACAGAACACTATTAGAAGAAAACAATTTCCTCTGAATTACATTAAATTATCTGGTAGATTTACCCATATTTTCGGTTAAAATTTCCCCTTTGGCGCTGAGTTCAACATATTCGAGATCTGGGGCCTTGAAAAGTTATAGTCCGTTTTCGAAAATTTTTTCACAAGTGAAGCCAGAGATGATATGCACTAATTGTGTAAAGTTTTATTCCGCTATCTTCATTGGTTCCTTATGTATATATTATAAAGTGAAGATATAAGATGGAATTCAAAATTGGGTTATAAGGAAAGTAGTCGTGGTTGTGAACAGATTTCGCCCATTTTTTGTCCGTGTTATCAGGGTGTCAAGGAAATATTATATACGGAATTTCATTGAAATCTGTCGAGTAGTTCTTGAGATATGGTTTTTGACCCATAAGTGGGCGATGCCACGCCCATTTTCCATTTTGTACAAAAATCTGAGTGCATCTTTCTTTTGCTATTTCTTCTGTAAAATTGAGTGTTTCTAACGTTTTTCATTAATGAGTTAACTCACTTTTAGTAATTTTCAACCTAACCTTTGTATGGGAGGTGGGCGTGGTTATTATCTGATTTCAACTATTTTCATGGCGTGTGATGGAGTACGTAAGGGAAACGAATGCAGAAAGTTTCGTTTATATAGCTTAATTGGTTTGCGAGATATATACAAATAATCGATTTCGGGGCGGGCCACGCCCACTTCCCCAAAAAAATTACAACCAAGTTTGCCCCTTCTTGGAACATGTGGTCCAAGTTTCATTAAGAAATCTCAATTTTTACTCAAGTTATCGCTTGCACGGACGGACAGACATCTGGATTTCAACTCCACTCGCCGTCCCGATCATTTATGTATATATAACCCCATATCTAACTCTTATTTCTTGGTGACACAAACAAGCGTTATGTGAACAAAAATATTCTGTGCAACATGTTACGAGAGTATAAAAATGATAATCAAATTTTCTACACTACATACATATATATATATAATGTATTAATGCAAGGGGTATATGCTCAAATTTTCAATAGCAATAATTAAATGAGTTTCCCTTACTTACTTTACTGTTTAATAATTCATATGCTTAACTATTCATTGCTGCCAAACACAAGTGCCAATTAATTACTGCTGAAATGGCCTTAAGTTCCTTGCATACAATTCAATTATTCATTGTTTGTAATTATATTCAAATTCATATTTGTATTTGCAAACATATAAACAGATTATTTATTTATACAAAGTCATTATTATAACACCATTTAGTGTAGCATAAGACATTTTGCCTTCAAGTGTGCCTTTCAATCTCTTTTGCGCAAAGTCATGCAAGAATCTCGAGTTATTTTTCAATGAACCACTTAACATTACTCTCCTAGCAATTTTATAATAATAAAATCGGCACACACACACGCACGCTCATTCATAGCTGCTGTCCGCAGCACACCGCCACGGCATGCATCACTCATACGCCACGGTGTGACGCGCAAATATGCGAGCAAATAACAAGTTTATTGTGCGCTCACTCAGCGCTGACGCGCACAAGCTTTGGCGGCGTTTGCAACCAGCGTGCATTCTTGCGCTTTTTCTTTATTTGTTTACACTTCATTTTTCATTGCGTATTTTTGCTGCTTTCGCACAGCGTGGGGAGTAACAAGACGCCACTTAAGTCAGTCTGGCAGGTGCATATGCGGTGCTTTAAACTATTTGTTTGTGGATTTTTTTAGCTTATTTTGAATTTCTCTGTTGCCACAAGTAAAGCACTCATATATTTATTAAGTAGTTTGTGGCAATTGGACTTGCTTTGACTGTTGATATTTGAAATACATATTTTTAGTAAATTCTCAGTTGATTTTGAAATCTTGAATTTATATATAAATACATATAATTCAATCAGTCTTTCGAGAAAATTTACTTAAATACTTTTCAATATTTTTGAGAATAAGTTTGAGTTGAGCGCCTGATTGAAGAAAATTTTAATAGAATTTAAAATCAGAATTGATTCTTCTTTAAAAAAAAATAGACCATGATATTCTGAAACTTTTTCTAATACAACTACCATGCTCTTCAAATATACAGTTACTTAGAAAGAGAACCCCAGATTGGAATGAAGCCATATTTTTCGTTTTTCTGCATCTGCTGTGAAGCCATTTAGTGCTAGCTTTTCAGTGGAATTTTCAGATCATTAAAAAATTTTCAGGATGTCTCTCTTAAAGTTTTTTTCAGGACTACAATCCTTACGCTTTCAAGATAAGCTATATACTTTGATCAAATGTTGCGGGTTGATTTTAACAATCCCATTTATTGGTTTACATTGGTTACAAAACTGTCAATGAGGCATCGACTAAACAATTGAACTCTTGGCTGAAGTGCCGCTCAACTTGACTGTCAAATTTTAACAAAGTCTGTCGATAATAAACTCCCTCTCAGGGACCGCCGACATAGATGAGCTAAGCTTTTCAGACTCTTAGAAGCCTCCTTCAACTCACTCGTCCACTTTTATCCTTTAAATAGTTCCATAATTAAAGTGAACTTATAGAATACTCCATCTGATCAATTCGTATTGATAAGGAACTAATAATGGTAGACTTCTTTTGTGACTGTCCACATTTCCTGATAATAACATTATTCTTATGTTTTAAGAGCGTTTCTAGAGAATTCTATTTTTAATTCACACCTGGGTCTCTAGGCATTAGTCACATTTCCGCAAGGATTGATACTGTTTGTTATTCACTGTTGATACTGTTATTACTCGTTACTCTATTTTGACCCACATGAAAAATCAGAATTAAAACAATTTAAGAAAAAATACAACTAGAGTTTTGCTAGAAAAATAGCTTATTCCTTATGCAATTTTAATATTTTTAATATATCCAAATCACCCTTTCAAATTGAATTGCTAGCCATTAAAGTTATTTCATTCACTTCAATTATGTGTACTAAAAGAATTACTTTTAAATTTCCTCACAATTTTACGACTACACACTCAAATAAAGCGTTATTTAAGTGCTTCATCGTCTTTCTTCAACTCAGCAGAGAGTAGAAGAAATACAAATGGTCTCATTGACCCTACTCAACAGCATGACAGATCGTTATTGAAATTATGCCACATTTTCCGTAGCGAGTAGATGAAACGTGATAAATTCACTAATATTTTTGGACACGTTCAAAGTAGAATCCCAAAGCAAACGGACGCGCACATTCACACCTAAATGAATGAATGAAGCTGGCGCTGGGTATAGACATCATACCTACCTACCTACCGACACACATTTATGCGAAGACGAACAGCACGAGGCGGGATTTTAAAATTTCATACAACTCAATTTTGGCAGTAGTTTCTCTTATCGCACAAAGCTGAATAAATACGGAATTGCTGGGGAAAATTATGGTTTTTATCAGGAAGATAAATAAAATATGATGAAAGTAAAAGGCATAAAGATGAATGCAACAAAAATAAGACTAACGGGAAAGTATGAGCTTAAATAATCAAGTTGAATTTCGCACAAGCACACATACATACAAACACAGAAGTGTGTCGGTAAAAGCAGATATTCCGAGATAAATATATGAATACAACTGCTGATGCTGAAGCGCACGTCGTGAGTGTAGCGAAGGCGGCAAGTGTTGTCCAATTCGCCAAGGAGCAAATAAAGGATGTCGAAAAGTGAGCCAGCAGAGATAAGAACAAAAAGCACACTGTTGAGAGGCAGCAAGCAGTTGGGAAGAACAAGCGAAATGAAATATGAATCAGAGCATATAAACACACACAGAGACAAATACATATTTACACAAAAGTGAATATACTTCTGTATATAACTTCAAACTCACAGCAAGAAGGAGTGAAATTAAATTATTTTTTTATACTTTTTTTGTTAAAGAAGTAAGCCAACAGCATAGACAAGAGTATAAGAATAACAGTATATATACATACACACATATATATCTATATAAAGACTCATACAACTCAGAAGACATCAGGAAAATTCAACAGACACTCCTCGTGGCGTCTCCGGTGATAATGAGTGGATAAATTCGATAACAAAAGGAAAGTGTACAACTTTTGCTCGCGTCGCAATTGTTTGTGTAAGATAAATACTAAGGCAGTGCTTGAAGTGTGCTCCAAATGAAACATGGACTGTGTGAGTGTCAGTGGACAACTGTTGATCGTCATTGTTAAGGCGGTCCGTAGGCGCGGCACAGAAGTAAATGTCCTTGTTTCGGTGACAATTTGCAGATAATGGTTATTGTAAATAACAGCACGCTCGACTCGCTTTGTGCGGCAACTGACTCGGTGGAGGGAGCTGGCTGGTTGTGCGGCAATATTTTGTTTGTCAGAAGCACACAGTTCAAGTGCCAACTTGATAACTTGTGGCAGAGTAGCTTATGAGTTTGTAGATATTGTTGTTTTTCATGATTTTACCGTTATTTAGCTTATAAATTTGTTGGACTTGCTCTTAATAACAACACAATAGACAAGAAAAAGTAATTTGGAGCAGTCGTGGACTTAGTTTTAGTGAGTTGGAAGATCGTGAAAATGTTAACAGTTCGGATGGATGCTCAGTGAAAATAAGAAAAAGTACTATAAAGGTAGAGAGATAGATATAGATATAGATGTAGAGATATAGTTTAAGATTGAGATAGAGATAGAGATAGAAGATAGAGATAGAGATAGAGATAGAGATAGAGATAGAGATAGAGATAGAGATAGGGATAGAGATAGAGATAGAGATAGAGATAGAGATAGAGATAGAGATAGAGATAGAGATAGAGATAGAGATAGAGATAGAGATAGAGATAGAGATAGAGATAGAGATAGAGATAGAGATAGAGATAGAGATAGAGATAGAGATAGAGATAGAGATAGAGATAGAGATAGAGATAGAGATAGAGATAGAGATAGAGATAGAGTTAGAGAAAGAGTTAGAGATAGAGATAGAGATAGAGATAGAGATAGAGATAGAGATAGAGATAGAGATAGAGATAGAGATAGAGATAGAGATAGAGATAGAGATAGAGATAGAGATAGAGATAGAGATAGAGATAGAGATAGAGATAGAGATAGAGATAGAGATAGAGATAGAGATAGAGATAGAGATAGAGATAGAGATAGAGATAGAGATAGAGATAGAGATAGAGATAGAGATAGAGATAGAGATAGAGATAGAGATAGAGATAGAGATAGAGATAGAGATAGAGATAGAGATAGAGATAGAGATAGAGATAGAGATAGAGATAGAGATAGAGATAGAGATAGAGATAGAGATAGAGATAGAGATAGAGATAGAGATAGAGATAGAGATAGAGATAGAGATAGAGATAGAGATAGAGATAGAGATAGAGATAGAGATAGAGATAGAGATAGAGATAATAATTTCCATGATGAAAAAATAATGTAAATTAATTCTCAAATTTATGTATAGGTCTATGTACAATTATACGAGTACTATAATACTATAATACTGATTCACAAATATGCTTAATTATAAATGCAAACTTATTTAACAATTCATATTGCATATATACTATGTGTTTATCTAATTATAGCACCAAGCAAAGCTGCGCTCATTAGTCGCATGGTTGGTTGCCCGTGGCAAAAATGCAACGGCTGGTCGAAAACATTTTCCATTCCGCCAACCATGAAAGCGTTGCCACTGCGTGGAACCACCACTGCATATAAATACATATTTATATGTTCATATACTCGTATCTATTAGTATGTTATGTGGTTGCCACAATTAGTTGTTTTGAATTAGTTGCTCGGTTGCATTTCAAAATTCTGCAAATTTTTTTTGCGTGTGTTTATTTTCTTTACTTCATTTGCTATTTTTAGCAATTAGCTTGTTTTCGTGCTTCACTACGTGTTGCATGCCACATTGTGTGTACGTCACGCCAAGTGCGCAAAATGAGTTAGCAATTTGAAAATATTTTAATTAAATCTTTTGCCAAGTTGATATTTGTAAAAATAAAAAAGTTTTTTGATGAAATAAAACTATAAACTGAGGAGCGGTTGCAACAGCTGTGGTTTTCATAATCACTGGGAATTTAGCTGCTGGCAGCGTGAAGTTGGTTAATGAAGTTTGTTAGAAAAAAAAGTAAAGAAAGAAATTTACAAAAATAATTAATTTATGATTCATGATTATTTGCTTATTATTATTATATGTGGATGAATCTTACTTTGTCATAAAAAGCATTGTTCCGGTTCTTTATTTTTATTTTTTAATTTTTAATATTTCAGTGCCCATTTTAATTTTAGTATTTACCCCTCAACGAACACAACTGCAATAAACAACTTAACAGCTGCTTCATATACTTTTAATAGACCCAGATAGCCCATGTCTATAGCGAGTTTACTACTTACCATTATAAAGTTAAGGATCTCGCGCGAGTTTTAAAAACTTGCATACCTTTGTTTCACTCATTCACACTCCTCAAACAGCACTTCATCTTTTTATGGTGAAAAAAAGTATATTAACATTTTATGTCGACACTTCCGTCTCGCATAAAAGTGGCGATAAAAAAATTACAACTACACTATTTCACACAGTTTTGCCGTTTGGCTTTGCGCCAGTTACCTCTTATCGGCAGATTTTTCAACGCATTTCCGGCAAAACCCCACTGGTTTGCGCACTCTTCATCCGCTTGCTGTCTTTATGGTCAACAAGTGTTTGCGTTCACAGCGCTACCGCCTTTCACCCTTCTGCACCTGCACTTCATGAGCACTGAGTGGCTGAGTCATTCATCTCTACATCTGCACTACATATAAAGGTGATAGTAAAAGTTTCAACAAATTTTCGGCTTGTCATGGAGACCAAATTAAACTTTGTCAGCAACTTGTTTGTGTTCTTTTTTCGTTTCGCTTTAATGTTCCAAAATATCACTTTCATAAAAAAGTCATTCTGCACTCTTTTAGCTAACAAAACTACTGGGCAGCTTTGGCGATATTTGTGACCTCAGCAGAGACAAAGTTTTGATTGTTGAAAAGCATATATCATCGCCAAAAGTTGTAGTTTCACCTCTAATATAAACATAAAGTTTTTCTTGGCACTCATTTTGTGGCATGTGAGGGGTCAATTCGTCATGGATATCTATATTCTGTTTATTATGTGTGGTAAGTTGTATGGGAAGTACTCTATTAAACACTACTGCAAATACGTTCCAGGTTCTACTAACAGAAAACCTCAATAGGAATATCGGCTGTTTATATATCTTCTAGATATTTGGTAAATTTTCTACTTCACTTTGAATGATGATTTAGTCCTTATAATTTAAAGCCATAAAGTCAAATCAGTCAGTTACGCCTTCGATTCGATTGTTGAGTGTGACGAATCGTTCAGACAATTTTCATAAAGAGAAATAAAATGAGTACTGTGAGAGCTGAAGCCTCATTCTACTTAAATACTGAAACAATATGGATATCAAGCGTTAGGTATTTTGAAAGTTCTCTATTTATATTTTAATAGAGTTGCCACATAACACATAAAGTAAAATTGAAAAAAAAAAAATCCAAATATTTTACAAAGTTCCCTAAATCTTTAAGGGGTTATATACAGTTAGAAAAAAATCGATTTTTATACTCTCGCAACAAATGTTGCTAAAGAGAGTATTATAGTTTTGTTCACATAACGGTTGTTTGTAACACCCAAAACTAAACGAGTTAGATATAGGGTTATATATACCAAAGTGATCAGGGTGAAGAGTGGAGTTCAAATCCGAATGTCTGTCTGTCCGTCCGTCCGTCCGCACTATGAAGGGGCATATTTGGATGTAATTTTTTTGGGGAAGTGGGCGTGGCCCCGCCCCCTACTAAGTTTTTTGTGCATATCTCGCAAACCAATAGAGCTATATAAACCAAACTTACTGCAGTCGTTTTTTTAGCCACTTCCTAATACAGTCCAAAAATTAAAGAAATCGGATATTAACCACGCCCACCTCCCATACAAAAGTTTGGTTGAAAATTACTAAAAGTGGGTTAACTTTCTAACGAAAAACGTCAGAAAAACTAAATTCACATAAGAAATAGCAGATGAAAGCTGCACTCAGATTTTTTTACAAAATGGAAAATGGGCGTGGCGTCGCCCACTTATGGGTCAAAAACCATATCTCTGGAACTACTCGACCGATATCAATGAAACTTGGTTTGCAATAGTTTACTTACATCCCAATGATATGTTGTGAAAATAGGCCAAATCGCTTCACAACCACGCCTACTTCCTATATACCAGAACTTTGAAGTCAATCTGAATCGTTTACTTTACAATATATAAAGTAAGTACTAGTGAAGATATCGGTGCAGAACTTTGCACAAATACTATGTTAATACTGTGGCAGCCCCATTCTAAAAATCACCGAAATCGGACCATAGGTTTTTAAGGCCCCATATATCGAACACGAGGACCTCGGTGCTTCTAACCTAATATTATGGTTTCCAACTTTCAATGGACTTTATACAATATATATGACGAATATGTGGGTCAAATTGTGTATTATATAATATAAATAAAGTTAAATAAATAAATTGCGAGAGTATAAAATGTTCGGTTACACCCGAACTTAGCCCTTCCTTACTTGTTTTTATTTCATTTTCTTAATGTACATATATTTAAGAATACACACAGTAATATCGTTCCGGTGAATATTTTCAAAGTTACAAGCAAATTTGAAAAGGCGTTTCAGAGTGCTTGGAAGTACAAGGTCCGAGCGGCAGCGCGTTTTTCTCAAAATGGTGTTCTCAAAGTCGGTGACCAACATTACTCGAAAACGGCTAGACCGATTCGTCTCAAATTTTAACACGACCTTCTTAAATATATTTTTTAGTAATTAATCGAAGATTTTTTCTCTCCGATAAATATTTTTTTTATAAACAATTTAAGGAAATTTCGGTGAAGAATCGATTTTTTTTTTAGAAACCGCCATTTTGTCAAAAAATTTTATTTTGCTTATTCCTTCGATTAATTACTAGATTTAACATTATTTTAACGAAATCTGTTTGGTTTTTTAATTGCATATGATCCAGTTCCGAGTTATAGTGGTCACCGCAAAACGTCTTTTTTGAGAGGAGCTCCTGGAGATCAGCTGTAGCTCTTTTTCAAATAAATATTTTTACTAGTACTAAGTCTTAAAATACAGTTAAAAGATACCATAGTATGTGTATAAATTTTTGGATCAATAAATTAAAAAGTTTTCTCTGAAAAAATTCTGGAAAATTCACTTTTTTTTCGGCCGTCTAACTGTATATAACCCCTTAATTGAGCTTTCCGGATAGTATTCGGGCAGAATATATTTTTGAATAAATTTTGAAGTAGAGTTGCCACATATCGTTCAATTGTTAAAAATGTTGTCATTGTAATCGAGATACGATTTTGTAAGCATTTCAAATTTAGGCGGCATAATGTCTGCAAAAAAAAATATATATTTAAATATAAGATTATTTTCCTCAGAAAAATTTCAATGAAGCCAGCAGCCGTTTAATGCAGAAAAAAATCTCTCATCAACAAGTTTTGGCATGCGAAAATGAGAAATCAAAATTACATTCATATATTCTATACAAACATAAACTTTAGTCATAAAACATAGATGAGAATTACTTTTACATTGTCAATGTGCTTGCAACGCTTTGTTAGCGTTTTAATTAAATTTAACTTCAAACTATGTGCGCTGAAGTGCTCTTGAGCGCACAACTTTCAGTTCAAACAAAAAAGCAAAGCATATGTGCTAACAAATTTTCAGTTGAACTGGATATCTCGTATATGACCTTTTGAAGCCTTCGGTTTGTCTATACATACACTCTTGCATGTGCTTAAGCAGAAAACAAAGTGAGACGTCTGAAACTGGTGTTGGCAGGTGTTAGAACTGGCTTAATTGCTTATATTTTCACTCACACAGCAGACAGTAGATGAGTTTGTATGCAAACTAGTTTCGAGAAGACGAAGTTTGGGCATATAAATTTGTATATCGCATGCTAGTGCGGGCACTCAATTATGTGCAGATTGATTATTATGCTCAAACAGAACTGTAAGACTAGTCATTTTGCACTGATAACATGCATTTGAAATGATCTTTTTTTTTTGTCTTAAATAGTTAGGTGAGGCAAATAAGCTTACATTTTCATTTTCATTTCTTCTCAAACTAAATTAAATAAGATTCCATTTTTATACTCTCGCAACAAAAGTTGCTAAGAGAGTATTATAGTTTTGTTCACATAACGGTTTGTAAGTCATAAAACTAAACGAGTTAGATATAGGGTTATGTATATCAAAATGATCAGGGTGACGAGACGAGTCAAAATCCGAATGTCTGTCTGTCCGTCCGTCCGTGCAACAGATAACTTGAGTAAAAATTGAGATATCTTGATGAAACTTGGAACACATGTTCCTTGGGACCGTGAGAGGGTTGCTGGGTAAAATCGGACCACTGCCACGCCCCCAAAATGGCGAAAACCAAAAACACATAAAGTGTCATAACTAAGCTATAAATAAAGTTATAAAAGTAAAATTTGGAACAAAGGATCGCACTAGGAAGGGGCATATTTGGATGTAATTTTTTGGGGAAGTGGGCGTGGCCCGTCCTCAAATCGGTTATTTGTATATATCTCTCAAACCAGTAAAGCTATATATACCAAACTTTCTGCAGTCGGTTCTCTTACGTACCCCACCATACACCTTGAAATAAGTTGAAATCGGATAATAACCACGCCCACCTCTCATACAAAGGTTAGGTTGAAATTTACTAAAAGTGGGTTAACTCTTTCAGTCACGCTTTTAGATTAAGAATATGTTTCGATTATTTGTTTTGGTGTTATATACAGCTGAAATATCACTGAAAGTATCATCATCGAATATGCCGCTAACCGGTCGCACCTCGTCAAAAAAGGTACAAACATTCATGATAATTCACGCGATTGTCGGTAGATGGCGTGGATTTTAATATAAAATTCGGAAAGAGGTGGTTATTGACACTAACCACCATGACTGAAAGAGTTAACTCACTAACGAAAAAAAAGGAAGCTGCACTCAGATTTTTTTACAAAATGGAAAATGGGCGTGGCATCGCCCACTTATGGGTCAAGAGCCATATCTCAGGAACTACTCGACCGATTTAAATGAAATTCGGTATATAATATTTGCTTGACAGCCTGATGACAACTTCCCATGTAACTCAATTTTGAACTTCATCTTATTCCTTCACTTTATAACATATATACATAAGGAACCAATGAAGATATATATATATGGGACTATAACTTTTCAAAGCCCCGAATATCGAATATGAAGAATTAAGTGACCCATGGTAATTTTCACCGAAAATTTCGGTAAATCTCTCAAGTATCTTAATTTAATTAAGAGGAAATATCTTTCTTCTTATAGTGTAACTTCCCCTAGCTCTCATATACCTAATTATAAAATTTCCAAATTGGGTCAAATTGTGAAAATATATCAATAAATTGCGAGAGTATAAAATGTTCGGTTGCACCCGAACATAGCCTTTCCTTACTTGTTTAAATATAATAATGAGAAAAGTTAAGAAAACATATTTTTAGTTTTCATCGATATTGAGCAGATTGTGATGAAAATTCCGCAATAAAATGAGTTAATCCTTTTAGAATTATTTGAGTTCCTTCCCCACACAATGCTGTTATGATCATACCCATGCGCACCCACACTGATCAATTGCTACTTACATATAACTGATGCAAAATTAATGAGGCATACAAATCGCTCTTCAGATTATGCGAATGAAATGTATGCAAATATGCCGCGCACAACAAGCATACACCATACACTATTATACATACATATTTTGGTGTAAATGAATTTCCACAATCATAAATACAAATATTTACAAAATAAATAATCAGTGCAATATTGACAGAATATAACAGACGCGCAATCAAAGCTCATATGAAATGAGCCAGTTGAAGTGTTCAACAGGAAATTATGTGTGTATATATGTAATAAGAAATTAATTCATGCAAATATTGAAATGTACAGATTCATAAATTGTAGATGAGCAATTTGGTGACTACTCAATGAACACACAATCACACAACTAATAAATTATGTGAATTTGTGTGGTGGGTGTGTTGTATTGAAGTGTGTGTGGCATAAATCAAACGTAAGCAGTTTCAAATGCCTCGTTTGTAAGCATATACATTCTTTCATACATATATTTTATTTGTTTGTATATGTTTATTATTAATTTCACTCATACGCCATGCCGTACTAAGTAGGACAAATAGGAAGCAAATAGTTATGAATTGGCATAATTTTACACAATTTATGTGTTTTTTATTTTTGTTTATCTATTTTTTTTTATCAATTTGGAAAAACTTTCACTTAAGGGGTTATATACAGTTGGACGCCGAAAAAAAGTGAATTTTCCAGAATTTTTTCAGAGAAAACTTTGTAATTTATTGATCCATAAATTTATACACATATTATGGTATCTTTTAACTGTATTTTAAGACTTATTACTAGTAAAAATATTTATTTGAAAAAGAGCTACAGCTGATCTCCAGGAGCTCCTCTCAAAAAAGACGTTTTGCGGTGACCACTATATCTCGGAACTGGATCATATGAAATTAAAAAACCAAACAGATTTCGTTAAAATAATGTTAAATCTAGTAATTAATCGAAGGAATAAGCAAAATAAATTTTTTTGACAAAATGGCGGTTTCTCAAAAAAAAAATCGATTCTTCACCGAAATTTCGGCCTTAAATTGTTTATAAAAAAAAAATATTTATCGGAGAGAAAAAATCTTCGATTAATCACTAAAAAATATATTTAAGAAGGTCGTGTTACAATTTGAGACTAATCGGTCTAACCGTTTTCGAGTAATGTTGGTCACCGACCTTGAAAACACCATTTTGAGAAAAACGCGCTGCCGCTCGGACCTTGTACTTCCAAGCACTCTGAAACGCCTTTTCAAATTTGAAAATATTTCAATATTCAAAAATATATTCTTTGAAAATATTCACCGGAACGATATGAAATTTACTGTGTGTATTCTTAAATGTATGTACATTAAGAAAATGAAATTAAAAAAAAAATCGATTTTTTGAAAATTCTAACTGTATATAACCCCTTAAATTAAATTGATTGAACAGTTTTAATGAGTAAGCAAATATGTATAAATGTACATATACATATATTGATATATAAATCCATAATTGGAGTATAATGAATATTCATTCTATAAAGCAATTAATCAATTATCTCTTTTAAAATGAAATTCAATCGCTTCTGACAAGAAACCACACAACTCACTGTATCAAAGCGTAGTAACACCATGGCGTATACGTTACTTTCCAGCTTAGGTTACGTGTACGCCAAGTTGAGAAGAGCACTTGTTTATTTAATTAGCGGCTGGCAAACTCACTTAAAAGCAAAAATATAGAAGCCGTTATAAATGAAGATAATTGTATATGAATTCTAAATATTTAACCTATTTTTTTTTCTTCTACATAAATTATTTAATTGGCAACCCTATACGAGAAAACTCGCAAAATAAAATCATTTAATTAAATATGCACTAAAATTTTACGAACTTTTAGTTATCTATTTTAAAAAGGTGGCAACCCTGCCGAAAACTTTTATTCAAATTAGGCATTTTGAATGCCACTTTCCTTAGTAAATTCATAGTTTTAAGCTATATATTTAGGGTAAATATTTAAAAAATTGTCAACCCTACCCAAATATAAATGATATTATATGAGTATCTCCTAAAAAAAAGTGTGATTATACCATTTGGAACTAACAAATAACTTGTCATTACAAATCCGACTTCTGGAAAATCTGACAACCCAACATCTCCACTAATCGTTACGTCTCAAACCCTGGGAATTTCATTAAGTACCGTAATCATCGCTGAAATGCAATTGAATTTCAATTGAGGCACACTGCTTTCACATGCATTTGCTACCACCACAAATTCCAACTAAATGTGTACGCTTAAACGCTAATGACAGCAAATACTACCCCACACATGCATGCAAGCAAAACACGTACTTTAGCTCTGAGCATGCATTCACCAACGACGGCGTACTATTGACATTCATTTGATGGAATCGTTCGGTTGCCCCACACATGTCTGTGTGTGACTATCGACGTCGAAGTCGGTTTGTCCATGTTTGCCTGGTTAAATGGAGGGTTAACGGCAGCCAAATAAGCAGAGCATCCCAGCTGAGCGGATAAGAGTACAAAATGCTCTGCGTTGACATTCCGTTTGGTACGCGGAATTCCACTAATAGTCATGGGTAGCTGGAAAAGCGTTCGGCATTGAGACCATCAATACAGTTGACGCTTTCTTTCCCCCTTGGAACTGGTTTTGCAGCGAATGCACCGCGGTGCAGGAAGAGAAGAGAGTAAAGGGTACATTTTAGCGTTGACACACAAATGCGACTGGGTTGCCCAATGTATATGGTTTGTACGCACGAATATTCATTAGAATGCAGGTATATGCATGCGGTATGTGGTATTATGCGCAAAGGGATATTTGTCCATTTGTGAATATTTATTTGGCAGATCAGAGTGGTAATGAAGATCTCAGCTACCTGAGTAATGGCAGTGAAAGCGGAATTTATTACTAATAGCGTACGCATGAGTTGGAATAAGTGAAAAAAAACTGTCGAACATACATTAAGTGCTTCACTAATACATAAATGAACTGGATATTGGCTAAATTTTAGCACTTAATATGAGGCAGGAAATATGGAATATGTAAATATTGAACAGTAGGTCAACTAAGGTAGCTTAATGATGTTTCATTGGAAACAAATTGATGCCTTCCATGTCAAAGACTAGCGTTAGCTGAGGATTACAACAAGCTCTAATTGCTATCTCCCAAGAAACATCCATTTCTTTCAATAATAAGGTAGAAGAAAATGAAAGGATTCCGCCATGAACGTTCCTAGAGGATACAAATATATCACTATTGAGCAAAATCTTAAATAATAATAGGAAAATGATAAGTTATGATCAGCCCTGATATAAGAGTTCCTGAAAACTCAACTTTTGGGATATAATTCAGGTAAGGCGCGGTTAAAAAGATATTTACTAGACAACAAAATAATTTTAGCTTTAGATTCAGTCATCTTATTGTATAATTGACTGAACTACCCAAAACATTGTATACGAGGAGTGTACAAAAAATAACGGGAATGTCTCCTGACTTATTATAATATTTTCAGCTGTATTCATTACACTTACTTTGTCTGGAGCAGCCGCTAAGATTAGACGTTTTTATGAGCTTTGTGATTTTCGTTTGCTAAAAACTCACACTTCGTAGCTTGTTCGTGAAATGTTGGCCAAAAACAATACTGAAACGATGTCCAGCCTCCATATTCGCCAGACATGGTTCCATGTAGCTTTTTACTATTTCCAAAAATATAGAGAACTTTAAAGGGGCGTCGCTTTACAAGCATACGAGAAATCGCCGAAAGAGCAAAAGGCTATCCCAAAAATCTAGTTTGAGAAGTGTTTCGATAATTGTAAGAAGAACTGGCATAATCTCGAATGGAGACTGCTTTACAGAAGAAAATGTGGATGAATTAATTTGAATTTTTCTTCAAAGAAACGATTTTTTAAACACAGTTCCTGTATATATTATCTTTGAATTGTTGATGAAAGGCCACATAAAAAGAAACGAGAATCTCTATCTCAGAATCGTTATTAAAACAAATCCGTTGAAACTAGAAAATACAATTTGTCAGAAATCCACAATCTCATTTAAATTATACATACATCACAGCAAGTTCATCCAGCCCCCGCCAAAGTAAACTGCACACGAAGATCTATTAACCACAAAATCTTTCATGGAAATATATTTCAAAACAACCAGTTATCCCCCTTAAGTGACTAAAATGCTTCTAAAAATGTTGCATACTCTGACAAATATCCAAGATCCACTCTTCCACTGTAATTCACAATTTCAACATTTCTCCATAACTCTTCATACCGTTAGTTTAACAACTATGCTGAAACGCTATTAAAGACTTCAATGGAAAACTTCCACATGTTAGGCAAAGTCATCTGCATACTCGTACTGCAAAGCAAATCAAATTCATTCATCGAATCAAATTTATAGAAGTGCCGAAAAGTGGTACGTGAAAGTGGCAACCCTGCAGCTCACTAAATGCTACATATGAAGTCAAGAGGCATGCAGCTGTGGAAAATGTCAGAAATCTCTAAGCATATGTATGATATGCATGTACGTATGTAGTGTGTTAAAACAAATACTTTCGAGTAGCATTTATGCCACAAACATACCAACATACACACACATACAAATTGCAGTTTGTGCATGTTTGGCACTCTCAATTCGTGCCCGACAAACTCTGCTCGTCTTTTATATGCAGCGAACTGCAAACTGTTGGCACTCAACTTCAAATTCGAATTGAAACTTCACAGCGCTTTGTTGACTGACTTCGTTGTAGGAGTTGAGTAGATAGTACTCGTACGTACTACACTCTGACCACCGCTGGCAATCCAGCACGAGTTACAGCTTTTAAGTTCGCTGGCATGTGTATCTGTGTGTGTTTGGAACACAAGCTAAATAGTGTGAAATTTAGTTCTTCGAAATTGAAATTGTTGAAATTTGCCAAACTTGCTGCAGTGCGTTGCTGACACCAAATATTTAATGCTGTTGAGTTTGGAAACAATTGTGCACGACCAATAGAGTTTGTACAAGAAATTGTCATGCAATGAGCTTAAAGTCATACACACATATGGTATGAGGAATGGAGTGGAGTGAAGGGGAGATTGGTCAGAATTGTTTTAGAAATATGTACATAAATACTAAATACTCAAAGTGGTAGAAGTTTTCGAAATACCAGCTGCCAGGATTAGCATATCAATGAAGTTGTTGTAGTTGTAATACTAATGTATGTATGCTTAATATAATTTCGAAGTTTGTTGTTGAGCTGACCGTTTTTAGACTACGATATTGAATAAATTTTGTTCGAACTACTTTCGAATTCGAATTCGAACTTCAACTTAAAATACTGAGCTGACAGTTTTTAGACTGTTATATTGAATAAATTTTTTTCGAAAAACCTTCGAATTCGAATTCGATCTTTGACTTCGAAAAATTTAAAAAAATTTTATTTTTGTATTTAAAATGTTTAAAAAGTAGTAGACACCATCAAATACTTGATTATAACCTTTTTTAAACTCACTAAGTCTATAAATGTACCGTTAAATTCGTTCTCTTCCTTCTTTATCATGCATGTTTTATTGCATAAAAATTGCTCCTTTCTTACAGTTTAATCTTCCTTTCTGATAACGAAATAATAATTACAGCCAATAATAGTACGATACCTTTCAGATTCGCAGCGTTGCAAAGTTCGTTTTACGCAAACCCCAGTCGAGCTTAGAGCTCGAAGCAGCGAGATAGGAGAATGTCCGCTTTCACAAACCAATTAGTGGCGTTTGCCATTTAACTCTATACCAGTTTTAATTAAATTACCAGCTAAGCATACGCTATGCGCTATTTCCCGATATGTAAAGGGTTTTAGCGAGAAAATTAAATAAAAATGTGCTCGAGCATTTCGCACTTTGTGGTCACGAGCGAAGGGAGCGGTTGTGAGAGGGTTGTGGTTGCCATTGAGAGACAGAATAGCGCTTGAGCGCTTGGTTTAGCGATTACATAAAATTATCAGGTATTTTTAATTTAAAGCGAGCTGGCACTTATTGCTTTACGGAGAAAGCTTAGTACTTAGTATATAATACAGTTGAAAAGGTTACAACATGTCGCTTGATGAATGTGAGTAAAGGTAATGCAGCAAAAATGTTGTTAGGTGTTAAAAGTCACCTTTCACTATAACTGATTACACATTTTTTGAGATATAAATTAGTATATCCACTTAGAGTTATACTTATGTGTTTTCAAATTTCATAACTTTTTTCTCCTTTCTCTCAATTGCTATAAGACATTTCACTGAAGTTCTTATTGTGTTTTCATCAACTGCGGATGACCTAGTATTAGCTGCAACTACAGCATTCCTTTTAGTTTATTTTCGAAAACCAATTTAGAACGTGCTTGGCGCACTGTTGGTGTACCAAATCAAGCGTGAAACTAGCGAGAAACTAAATCAAAGCAAATTAGAAGCAAGGAAACTGATGAAATCCGGAGATTTAAAGTTATTTGAAGTATGAAGAACGGTTTAGGTGTGTATATTCATATTCAATACATACGTGGTGTGTTCAAAAAATAACGGGAATTGTCAGATTTCACAGATACCGATTGTCAAATTTTGATAATTTTTGTACTCTCGCAACAAAGTTGCTAAAGGGAGTATTATAGTTTTGTTCACATAACGGTTGTTTGTAACACCCAAAACTAAACGACTTAGATATAGGGTTATATATACCAAAGTGATCAGGATGAAGAGTGGAGTTCAAGTCCGGATGTCTGTCGTCCGTCCGTTGAGTAAAAATTGAGATAACTTGACGAAACTTGTCACACATGTTTGCCATGAAGGTTTGCTTTCGAAGATGAACAAAATCGGACGCTCCCTACTAAGTTTTTTGTACATATCTCGTAAACTACTTAAGTTATATCAACTCTCAGGAGTCAATGGAGGATATCGGATTATAACCACGCCCACCTCCCATACAAAGGTTATGTTGAAAACGGCTAAAAAATGCTTTAATTCAGTAAGGGAAAACACCAGAAATTTCATTATAAAGAAGGTACAGAAGAGCTCCACCCAAATTGGTATACACAATTTTAAATGGGTGTGGCTCCGCCCACTTATTTGTCAAAAACCATATCTCCAAAACTACTCGGCCAATATCAATGAAATTTGGTTTGTAATATTTTCCTTGCATCTCAATGAAATGTTGTGAATCGCTTCACAACCACGCCTACTTCCTATATACCAGAACTTTGAAGTCGATCTGAATCGTTTTCTTTACAATATATAAAGTAGGCACTAGTGAAGATATCGGAACAGAACCTTGCACAAATACTACGTTTATAGTGTGGCAGCCCCTTTCTAAAAATCGCCGAAATCAGACCATAGGTTTTTAAGGCCCCATATATCGAACACGAGGACCTCGGTGCTTCTAACCTTATATTATGCTTTCCAACTTTCAATGGATGGCCATATACATATATGACGAATATGTGGGTCAAATTGTGTATTACATAATATAAATAAAGTCAAATAAATAAATTGCGAGAGTATAAAATGTTCGGTCACAACCGAACTTAGCTCTTCCTTACTTGTTTTTTTATATTTTTTTATATGTTCAGATATTGTGTGATCGAAGTAGAGGTAACTTTTTCAATATCCTTTTTTTGACAGATCGGGATCACAGAATGTGTCAAGCTGTCATGTTAGTATTGTTTGCCATTTAATCATGAAAAGACTTCCGCCTGAACAACGTTTACAATTTGCTCAACTTTATTACGAAAATTCACGTTCTATAAAAATATGTTTCGGCCTACTAAACGTACTATTCGCAACACCATCACCCATCTTGAGACCCAGCATTCATTATTGAATAAAATTTAACCGAATAGACCAGGACCAGCACGCAGTGAAGAGAATATAGCAGCCGTAGCTGAGAGTGTATACGAAGGAGAGTCAATTCGGCCTTATTGATTTTGGTTCCAGGCAGGAAGTCTCAACGCTAGTGGCTTCACTGAACAAATAATTACCCCCAAGCCCATATAAATACAATATTCAGTACACACTCCTACAAATTTACGTGCAACTTATGTAAAAATCATCCAACAACAACAACAACACAACTTTGTAACCAAATACAAACATTTTGTAACAACAACAACAGTAGTTATAGTGACCACCACCATGTCACCTTAGCCACACGGAAGCCATGCAAGGACATCGCACTTAACTCTAATCCTGATTGATTTTAATGCACTTTACCTATGCAAATGTGAATACACTTTATGTCTTTCTTCCATTTCATTTATCTAACTCGCTTTACCTTCGACTTTACCCACGACTTTGCGCTTTGCTTTGTGCTTTGCTAGCTGGTACTGCTATTGTTGTTGTTGTTGTTTGAGCCAAAAAGGGAATACGTCGTGCATTTGTAATATTAGACTTAATCGGATGAAATGGTAAACGAATTTTTCATAGCCATTAGCAAATGTGTTGTAACGGTATTACGGTACTCATGGTCGCAATGTGGACTCGGTGTATGTGTGTGTGTGTGTTCAAGTTGGATTAGAGTTGTCAAATGTCTCGAAAGCAAACACTTATTGCAGCGAAGGCGGCGGAGATTGGGGGTGTTTATTTGTCGCAGATTTTCGTAAAATTCAGCTCGATTTATTTCACCGACATTGTTAGCCATGTGCAGCAGGACTAAGCGTGTTTAATGTGTCACAGCGCAGTGGCATGCAGTTATTGTGAAAATTGCATACATTTATGCAAGTGTGTGTGTGTGTGTGTTTATATGTATGTGTATGGCACCCCCTGCTAAACTTAATATTGCGCAAATTGTTGTAGTTCAGCGCCGGGGCGGTTGTGCTTTGTTGATTGCAACACTTACTTTTCCGGCAAATAAAAATGCTGCAGAAACAAATACAAACATATAAGTGCATACATACTTCTATATATGTAGGTATGTATTTACATGGCAGGTATTTGTAATTCTACTATTCATTGCTTGAAATTATACGCTTAGCTGCTGCTGTTGGCTGGCTGGCCGTGTTGCCACACAATCTGTGTGTTTGTTTGTTTCCCTGCAGTTTTTATTACCTGCTTATCTGCAATGTTCCATTTTTATTGCTACCTCAGGCTGTGAAAAGAGAGACACGAAGTATTAACTTTGCTTGCCAGCTTGTTACAGTACTACATGCCAGAGCTATTTGTTTCTAAGCACACACACACACATACCTATATACATACATACAAACAAGTATAAAATTCATATTAGTATGTATATGTATGTATGTGTGCCTTTGCCATGACCTCACATTTATCGTTTTGGCTGCAGCGCAACATTGTGGCAACGCTGTGTTGTATGCTATTCCCAACACTGCTGCACAGCTTTTTATAGCCTCACAGACACACATACTCACTCATACACTCTCATACATTTAACACCAAAGCATATATTTATGCTTAGAATAATTCTAGTTGTTGTTGTTGTGCAAAAGCTAATTTCTTACTTTTATTGCCGTTTCCTTTGTCACCGGTGAATTGTGGTTAACATCTGCTGGCAGCAATACAAATTTGTTTGATGATCCATCTAACCCACTCTGCTGCTAACCCTCTACTACCTAGGGGTGCTAAACTGCCTGCATGCGTTAGTGTGTGTGTGTGCGAGTGAGCACTGATGAATCTGTGTATGAAATGAATTACAATGTGGCTTTTATGTTTAATTTGTTGCTTTCCACATAAGTAGGCACTGGAGAGAGCATCGTGCTAAGCATGCGCTTGTTGTGCATTAATGACAGACCGTTAGTTTTATTTAGAATTTATGGAGCCTAACATAGTAAGGATTAATGGGTATTATGTTAGCTCGGCGCATATGCTGCAAATAAAGGATTTCATATCGATTTTGAAAAGTCAGTCATGCTGTGCTGTGTTATTTTATGTCCCAACATTATTGCCACAAACTCAAAAATATATTTTTTTATATAATAAACTTAATATTATTAATATTAATTAAATAAAATAGTATAAATGAAATCCATTAACATAACTTCATATGCATTACCCTTCACATCTGTTTAAAACAACAATTTTCCATAAAAAAAAATATATTATTAAAAAAAGAGTGCTCAAAATTGTTAACATAAATATCTTAAAATTAAATTTGCATTATGCATATAATAAATTTGAATTAAACATATTTTATCACATCCTTTTTAAACTAATATTCAACGCGGTCTACCGCGGCCAGCTGCGCGACCACCACAAAAATTGTTCATCATACGCCATGGTGTGCTATATTTCAAAGCAATCTACACTTAATTCGTTAATTAAGCAACAAGTGTCAATGGGTTAAAATTAAAAATACCAACGCATGGCAAGTAAACGTAACCGCAGCCAAGACCGCAACGGAACAATGTGGCTTCTGTGCTTCTGTGTGTGTGTGAACTGGCAGCCGCCATTTGCTGACCACTCGCTTTTGGTTAGCGTGCACACCTTCTGTGCACATTACTTTAGTCGCGCGCAATTAAAAGCAACGCTTTTAATACGTTAATTAATGACAAGTGGCGGAAAATTAAGAGCGCAACATAGCTTAAAGTGTTGAAAATGCGTTGTTTTGATGGCTATATATATAAATAGGTATGTATTAGTGCTTTGTATCTAAAAGTATGTTCATGACGGTATCACTATGTTATGAGTGATTCGAAGTGTTAATTTAATTACAACAAAATGAAATAAGTAACATTGCTACATCTAAAGGTTTTGAAATAGTTCAGAAAGTCTACAGCTGAAAAAAAAATTTAGGGTAGCCAACTGTAATTAAATTCAATATCGAATAATGAAGGCAAATATTTTAAATTGTCTTTAATATTAAATTAAATCTTATAGAATGAGCATACATACTAAGTTTCTCAAGGGGATTTTTTTGAAATGTAACCATTTTTTCTTCTTCTTCTTAACTGGCGTAGAAACCGCTTACGCGGTTATAGCCGAGTCCACAACAGTGCGCCACGCATCTCTCCTTTTGGCGTTTTGGCGCCAATTGGTAATACCAAGTGAAGACAGGTCCTTCTCCACCTGGTCTTTCCACCGGAGTGGAGGTCTCCCTCTTCCTCGGCTTCCACCAGCGGGTACTGCATCGAAAACTTTCAGAGCTGGGGCACTTTCATCCATTCGAACAACATGACCCAGCCAGCGTAGCCGCTGTCTTTTTATTCGCTGGACTATGTCTATGTCGTCGAACAATACATACAGCTCATCATTCCATCTTCTGCGGTATTCGCCGTTGCCAATGTTTAAAGGGACTATAAATCTTCCGCAAAACCTTTCTCTCGAAAACTCCTAGTGCAGTCTCATCGGATGTTGACATCGTCCACGCTTCTGCACCATAAAGTAGGACGGGAATGATGAGGGACTTGTAGAGTTTAGTTTTTGTTCGTCGCGAGAGGACTTTACTTTTCAATTGCCTACTCAGTCCATAGTAGCACCTGTTGGCAAGAGTGATTCTGCGTTGGATTTCAAGGCTGACATTATTATCGGTGTTAATGTTGGTTCCTAGGTATACGAAATTATCTACAACTTCAAAGTTATGACTGTCAACAGTGACGTGGGAGCCAAGACGCGAATGCGCTGACTGTTTGTTTGATGACAGGAGATATTTCGTCTTGTCCTCGTTCACCACCAGACCCATTCGCTTCGCTTCCTTATCCAGGCGGGAAAAAGCAGAACTAACGGCGCGGGTGTTGTTTCCAATGATATCGATATCATCGGCGTACGCCAGAAGCCATTAGGTTAAAGAAGTCGCACGATAGTGAGTCACCTTGTCTGAAACCTCGTTTGGTATCGAACGGCTCGGAGAGGTCCTTCCCAATCATGACGGAGCTTTTGGTGTTGCTCAACGTCAGCTTACACAGCCGTATTAGTTTTGCGGGGATACCAAATTCAGACATCGCGGTATAAAGGCAGCTCCTTTTCGTGCTGTCGAAAGCAGCTTTAAAATCGAAAAAAAGGTGGTGTGTGTCGATCCTATTTTTACGGGTCTTCTCCAAAATTTGGCGCATGTTGAATATCTGGTCTGTTGTTGATTTTCCAGGTCTAAAGCCACACTGATAAGGTCCAATCAGTTTGTTGACGGTGGGCTTTAGTCTTTCACACAGTACGCTCGATAGAACCTTAACAAAAAACTTAAATTTACTAAAAAACGGCGGAAGCAAAGTTGTAGACCTAATAATTTATGAAAACTCTACGCAATAGTATCAAATGAAAAAAGTGTCAACTTCTATAAATTCCAAAAAGAAAAGGTTTAGGGTTGCCACCTGTTCAAAATTTTTAGTACAAATATTTACTTTATTATTAACTCACAGAGCTAAGAAACATGTTTAGGGTTGCCACATGTTCAAAATTTTTAATACAAAAACTTACTTCATTATTAATTTACAGAGCTAAGAAAAAAGTTTAGGGTTGCCACTTGTTTAAAAGTTTTATTACAAAAATTGACTTTATTATTAATTTACAGAGCTAAGAAAGGCTTAACATGTAAAATATTTTTTTTTATATTTAAAAATTCAAACTTCAAACTAACAAATTGTTGCAAAAAATTAGAGTTATTATATTTATAGTAAAATTATAGCTGATACTTACGTATCGCATATCAATCATCATTTAAAAATTTTATATTTATTCCAATGTTAAATTAAATAGCATTTCAACAAAAATCTAGAGTCAGCCGAAATGTATGCTTTAAATATTGAACTACAAGAAATAATTTTGCCAAACAATTTTTATTTTAATATTTCTTTCATTACTCACCATTCATCATGCACCATTCCTTTGTTTGCTCAACTTCCAGCTGCATAAAAGCTAATCATTTGAAATAACATGTCCTCAACAGATGTTCAATTTGCATATAAAAACTTATTTATGCTAAACTCCTCTATAACGGGCAATTATAATGGCAATAGATTGACATATCAATACGTTTACTAACGAAAAAGCAGCAGTTCAGCAAACTTTAAAGCAAGCAGAGTACTATATAGATGACAGACATGCAAATATTTTCCATACAAATGCTGCTATGGAAGAAGAAGCACAAAAGTAGAGCTATGAACGCCAAAGTCAATGAAGTTTGATTTTCATGTTGACAATCAACAAATAGAAGCGCAACGAGCTGGCTGCAGCATGTGACAGGCGTTTGCTTATAAATGCATATAGACATACAGATGCATAGCAATAGCTAACAGTGAGCGTATTTTTCTTAACGAACTGCACAGACACACAAACACAGCTTCACTTGACATCACACTGCTACTAATGGAGGGCAGTAGAGTTGTGCAGTTATAGAGAATGCTCAGTTGTAATGCTGTGTACATATATACATACTTCTTTAGCAAATGTATGTATGTAAAGCTTCTTGGTAGTCTGTAGCCAAAGTGCAGCTGCTTCTTGGCACAAAGTTAGCTTTGTGGTAGCCGGTTTGTGCTTCTTGTAAAAGCTAGAAAACTAGAAAGCTATCATATCAAAGCAGTCGCAGTGTAAAACGTAAGAAGAATGCAATTAAGTAGAGAAACTAACGTCAGCGTTTTGTGCAACGCTGAGCAAACAGTTACTAACAAAATTGCGAAAACCTCAAATTGAGAGGCAAGCAATAGAAAAATTTGATTTCTTGCCAGTGCAAATGAGTGTCCTGCACTAAATGTGGTGCACAAAGAAAGAGAAGGCATTAAATAGAAGAAGTTGCTTTAAAAAATTTTAATTTTAATAACTTGTCTCTTTCAGTTGTCATGGCGTATGAGTAACCAAAAATCACTTTATACTAAAACTTAATCATTTTCCATTAGAGACTTTATATTTTGCCTTAATTTGTTTTGGAGTTGAAGTGAAATGTAATTTCCTAATTTCTCGAAGCACTCTTGGTCTCTTCGACATCCTCATCTAACTACTCTCAACTGAAATGCACATTTCCACAAAATGAAATTATCCTCATGCAACAACAATTTTGCATTGCCAAAGCACAGATTTACAGCTTAAAATTATATTTTGACATAACATAACATAGCACACACATTTACCGTTATAGTTAACTCTCTCTGCTAGTTTTCTTACACATTTGAGTCGGTGAGTGATTACTTGTCGCTGTCAACTTGTACGAGAATTGGGTCAGCAGTGAAAGTTTTGGCAAATCAGCATATGTCTACACTGACAAATACACATGTAACGGTAAACAACTGGCAATTTTAATTTATTGGCAACACTGTTGTTGCAGTGAAAGTTCCACACTCGCTTACTCAAATGAAAGTTGTGTGGGAAATTTCATTATGATAAAAATTAAAGTTGAATGCCAAAATAAATTGGTTAACAAGTGCATATTAATACATATATTTATGTATGCATAAATCTGTAAGCGAAAGAATTATTCATAGTAATGAAGACTGGCGAACCAGTTTCGAATTAATGCAGTTTTTTTTTTTGTTTGACAACTGTTGCAGTTGCCGCATGCTTGCATATATTTGTTTATGTATGCGCAGGCAGACTCATGAACACTTTTACATATTTATATATCCTTCAGGCATTTATTCATTTATGTAGTCAAAAGCATGCTTTATGATGTTGAAAATGCAAATAAATGAAACTTCAATTTCGTTCATGCGAATTCATTATGCCGCTTTTGGAAAAAGTTAAGCCTGCTCAATTTTACATGCGTGTATATTAAATTATGAATCAGATAAAATTTTCATAATTTAATTTTTCATTAATAATATTGTTCAAAAAATGAGAAAACCAGTGTCTATATGATCACTTTAAATGCACTACAAAGGTTGAAAAGCGAAAACAAATAACAAAAAATATTAATAGTTAGGAAGAGAACCCAAAAAAATATATATTATTAGAAGAAAAAAATCGGGGAAAAAACTAATTGGAGTCTAAGAGAAGACTCGATAACTTAAATAATAGCGAGTTTCCGATTTCCAACGATAATATCGCTTTTCTACTCACTAGAGTTCTAAAAAGCACACTCCACTTAAACGAAAGTAGTTTAATCCACTATTTTAAATAAATTATATATTTTTTTGCAACTTTCCCACAAGAATTTGTTTCATTTTATACTCGTTTACAGAACAGAACTTTACCATAAACACAAATTGCCATCGACAATACATTTTACGACCACTCACTTTTACCGCTCCAATAAACTCTATAAGGGCAACCTAGAAAAAAGTGCCGATAGCGATATTTCAAGAAACCAGCAAATTATTCGCCACCATTGTCAAATTGAGCCAATATCCTTTTTTTCTTTTCGTATTTTTCTACAACACAGCAGAGCCTAGCAGCAAAGCACACAAAATGCAGGTAAACAAGTCGAAGCAAGGAAGCAGCGCGTACGTGTGGAAAGGCGGCTGCTGCGTGTTGAGCCACTGAAGCGAGCAGGGAACAGGTTGGAATTGGTAAAGTTAAAATGGAAATCGTGCAGGATTCGAAGAACATAAAAAAAATTGAAAATAAAAAATCGGACTATTTTCAAGCTACGCTAAAGCTAACACTGCACCGCTCCACACACCCGCAGTAGCACAAACAATATCAACAACAATGCGCGCTTTTGAAAGAAAGCTCATGGCACACAAAAACTTAGAATGCAACACCATCATCATTTAAAATGGTCTCAATGGTTTTGAGGTCTACACAGCGGCTGAACTGCATTTTTTCCGAAGAACAACAACAACAACAAAATCTGTGTGGCAGAGAAAAAATGTGGCCTTAAAATAAAAGTCAAACGTGTGAGGTGCTAAAGTAGCCAAGTGCAATGAAAGTATTGATCCCCAGTGGGTGCAAAAAGAAGACAAAGTAGACAAAGCTAGCAAAGAGAATGCGAACGTAATAAAATAGGTGAAAATTGTTCAAATAAAAAAACACAGCAATAAAAGTTGCTAAAGTGTGTCTTCGTTGTGTAGAAAGCATGTCCTGGTGAGGACTAAGCACGTCCTAATGGAAATGACAACATAAAATAATAACTTAAAGACTTTAGTATTTTATGTGAGTATAGTAAATGTTTTTACATAATTGAATTTCTTAATATTTTTATGATAGGTGGCAACACTACACAATAATAAAATATATACAGCTGAAATTTTCGAATATTGTGAAACAGTTTATTTTAATAAACTTTTATAAACGAAATTTACATTATTTAATTTTAATTTTTTTTTCAAATAAGTGTAAACCCCGAAAATTACAATTTATAATTTAAAGTTCTCATGCAAAATAAATTTAAATATATGTTTTAAAATTTCCCCATTTGAGTTTCTTAATATTTTTATGATATTTTGTGGTAGGTGGCAACTATTTATATATGAAATTAATATTATTATATGTATTTTTTTTTCAAAAAAGTGCCAGTCCTAAAACTTTGTTGTTATAATATATCGTAAAAGTAATGTTAAAAAAAGTTTTTTATTAAATATATATGTAATTTTAACATTTTCTCATATGTGTTCAATGCATTTTTTATGATAGGTGGCAACTCTATACACAGATAGTACTTAAAAAGTTAAAATTTCCTCATTTAGTGAAATTTTATATTTTAATAAACTGTTTAATTTTAACTCATCCCCAATAGAGCCTCTTAACATTCTTTTGATAAGTGGCAACACTATACAAAAGTTAAAATTTCCGAATATTGTGAAACTATTTAAATTCGAAATTACCATTTTTTAATTCTATTTAATTTTTTTTTTTCAAAATAGTGGCAACCCTCAATATTTATTTTTATAATTTCTGTTAAAAATCATCTGGTAACAAGTAAGGAAGGGCTAAGTTCGGGTGTAACCGAACATTTTATACTCTCGCAATTTATTTATTTAACTTTATTTATATTATATAATACACAATTTGACCCACATATTCATCATATATATTGTATAAAGTCCATTGAAAGTTGGAAACCATAATATTAGGTTAGAAGCACCGAGGTCCTCGTGTTCGATATATGGGGCCTTAAAATCCTATGGTCCGATTTCGGCGATTTTTAGAATGGGGCTGCCACACTATAAACATAGTATTTGTGCAAAGTTCTGCACCGATATCTTCACTAGTGCTTACTTTATATATTGTAATGTAAACGATTCAGATCGTCTTCAAAGTTCTGGTATATAGGAAGTAGGTGTGGTTGTGTGGCGATTTGGCCTATTTTCACAACATATCATTGGGATGTAAGTAAACTATTACAAACCAAGTTTCATTGAAATCGGTCGAGTAGTTCCTGGATATGGTTTTTGACCCATAAGTGGGCGACGCCACTCCCATTTTCCATTTTGTAAAAAATCTGAGTACAGCTTCTATCTGCCATTTCTTATGTGAAATTTAGTGTTTCTGGCGTTTTTCGTTACTGAGTTAACTCACTTTTAGTAAGTTTCAACCTAACCTTTGTATGGGAGGTGGGCGTGGTTAATATCCGAATTCAACTAATTTCATGGTGTGTGGTTTATATAGCTCTATTGGTTTGCACAAACAAAAGTAGTAGGGGGCGGGGCCACGCCCACTTCCTCATAAAAATTACATCCACATATGCCCCTTCATAGTGCGATCCTTCATACCAAATTTTATTTCCATAGCTTTATTTATGGCTTAGTTATGGCACTTTATGTGTTTTCGGTTTTCGCCATTTTGTGGGCGTGGCAGTGGTCCGAAACCTTCCTATGGTGCCAAGAAATAAGTGTGCCAAGTTTCATTAAGATATCTTAATTTTTACTCAAGTTACAGCTTGCACAGACGGACGGGCAGACAGACATTCGGATTTGAACTCCACTCTTCACCCTGATCACTTTGGTATATATAACCCTATATCTAACTCGTTTAGTTTTGGGTGTTACAAACAACCGTTATGTGAACAAAACTATAATACTCTCTTAGCAACTTTGTTGCGAGAGTATAAAAAACTTTAAAATACTTTATATCCTTAACACATATTTGTTTGCAACAATGGTCGTATGACTCTCACAGTCTCCGCTCTCTTCATAAGTCACTTACATAATCCCAACCGTCCAATAAGTGCAAGCTCTTCACAATTCACCCAATTTACATAACCAATTCCAGCACTCTAGCTCCAAATAAACAAACAATATGTCGTGATAGGCAACAATTGCACCATTCAAATATGTTACAAGCCCTGTGATTGTCATCGAACAACCAACCAACAACACCAACACCAACACCAACAATAATGAATGTCAGCAATCAGTATTTGCCTGCGCGTACGTGAGTGTTTGCCGTCATTAACGCTGAGCGCTAGCGGAACAGAGCGACCACACATGCATTTTCAAATGCATCCGTAACGAAAGGCATGACACCAATGACTATATGGACAGACAGACAGACAGCAGCATTATGTTGTTTGTGTATGCATATGTGCAGGCAAATATAGTTTATCTCCCACCGAATACATACATACATACTTACATGCATTGCCAGCGTGCATCATGGCACTGCCACAATCATTGCAAATGCGCTGCAATAAAACCTAATGCGATTTGTATGCCATGCAATTGTTGCGCGTGCGACGGCGAACAGCAGCACACAAATGCAAATCGAAGCTTTGCCAGCAGCGGCAGCAGCGGTGGCAGCAATGGCAACCAAAGTATTGAATTACGCCTACCAATGAAGTATGTGTGTATGCAGCTAACGCTAGCTACTTGCGCTGCATAATAAAGTTTATGGGATTTTCTCATCAAAAGCGCACATTTTTTCATTGCAATTTGTATTTGCACGCGCTCGGCTGTGTGTCACTCATACGCCGCGTTGTACACAAGCCTCGCAGGTAGCAATGAAATCAGCAGCAAAAACAAATTGAAATCGAATGTCGCAGTGTGTGGCGTGTTCGAAAATATGAGTAGATCAAAATGATACATTGGCTTTGGTTTTTTTTTTGTAGGTCGCAGTCGAATATTAGCAGGTAATATCTGGGTTCCTCCAGTTGAAATTTTGGTGGAATATTTAAAATGCTTAAATAATTCGAATGGGCACATTTGATATTAACATTTTTTTCTAAAACACAATAAAGAATCTTAAACCCGATAGAGGTCGCCCAGGTGTAAAATTTTCTAAATTTCAATATTATTTTCGACCACGAAAAGGTTTGTTGTTGTTATTGTTTAAAAAATTAGTAAGTGTACTGAAATCTAACCAAATATATTATTTTGGACTTCAAATATTCAAACCAAAATTATTAATTTTACACAATGGTGCTCGATAGAGGGCGCTCTATAGCAAAAGGTAAAAATTTTCATAATTTCAAAATATTTTTCAGACTATAAAAAAGGTGCGTGGAGTCCCTACGCGCGGAAGAAGTTATACTTCTTAGTGATATTCCAAGAAGTGCATATCATTTTGTATGAAAGAAAACTAGCGAGAGTGAAAGGATAAAAATATGGGGGAGTGACCAACACTTTCTTAAATTCACATTTTATAAATTTATTATGCACATTAAAGCAAAGTCCAAATCAATTATCATTTCTGGGTTCTAACGGATTGATATCTATAATATTTACAATTGGATTATCATAACTAAAATACGATATGCAATGTCTTACATCTATTTTATCTATATTTCTCGCGAATACCGCATTAATAGTCGTACCTCCTTTTGTCGTAGGATCATTTCTTCCATTGATCATTTCTAATGAAAATTTCTCTCTGAGGAATGCCAGAAGTGGTTCAGTTTCTTTTAACACTAATAAATATACAGCGAAATTGCAATTGCAAATATGCAAGACCATTTGCACCACATTGTGAATTGCCCTACTGTACTTATTGACTGCATTCTTATATATAATTATTTGTATAAAACCTTGAAATTTATTCATTAACACTCAGAAGTCGTTTTATCCGTTGTAACCGAGCGATCATCGAAGAAACATCATTTCTAATATGCCACAAGACAAAATTAGAAATGAAGTTCATAAACCTCACGCTGTCGGATAAAACGATATACCTCCTCATCACGGGTGCTAATGCTTTCGATTTGCAAAGAAAGTAAATGAAGACTGACTACAGAAATGATCCTGTGATGTATAGTCTTAACTTTTCAACGGCCAACGCAGAGGATTTCAACCAAAAGTCACACAAAATAGTTGAGAATTCCCAGAAATGAAACAGAAACGAAAGAAAAAAAATAATGCGTAAGCATACAATCATACATGTGCGTACACATGTGAATATGTCACCAACCAAAAATTTAAGCACAAAAACAAGAATTGCTCAAATACAGTGGTCGACACTCCATACCACAATTGTGCCGACTCAAGTCACACGTACGCTTACGCTCTATCATTCAGTCGTTGTCGAACCAGCAACGAGTAAACATCGCGCATGGCTATGGCACTTTGCATAAGTGCCCTGCGCGAAATGCCTACTTTTATGAATGTCGTTTTATGTTATGTATTATATTTGTGGTTTTAAGCTATTTAAAGACAGAAAAGTTAATGCTTTTGTGTTCTAATATATTTGTTTAAATAATAAAATAAAAAATGCAATAAATGAGCACAAAAATTCATGTTTTATGAAAAAATTAAAAACATTCTTAAAATGTTAGGCTACAGAGTTCTCACTGGGTATTCATTATTTCGTGCTCACCTATACAGTCACAATTCCTCTCGTGCCGACCACTGCTCAAATAGCATAAGCATGGCAAGTGCTTTAAGTTCTCTGCTTTACTCTCATTCACTCTCTCTCTCTCTCTCTCTCTCTCTCTCACGTTAATTGTTCAACGCTAACGCTTAACGCGTTACAAAATTATCGCAACCTTTTCCGAAGTCGTATAAGAAGTATAACTTCAAAGAGTTTTGTTGCGCTTATTGTTAAAAAAATATGAAGTTTGAATTATTATTTTTCAGACCACAAATATTCAATTAAAAATTATTTTAAAATCCTGCTGAGTTTCCTAGAAGCTCAAATGTGCAATTTTACTTACATGTTTCGTAGTTTTTGTTATTGCTTAACTGTTCGACGTTTTCGACAAATTTTATGATAAATTTATCTCCGTGAAACTAACTTCTCATCAAAGTCATTACACATCCGAGACTCCAGAAATGTTTATGTAACTGCTGAGAAGCAAAATACGACGAATACAGGAGGTACAAAAGAAATCGTATTTAATATTATTTTTTTTTTAATTTGCTACAGCGAAAAATAATTTAAATTCACGCACTTTCCATTTCAAATAACATTACAATGAACTGCACCACATTTTTCCACATCCTTTGTCGTTGCAGTTATTTCCTCAACATTCCCCACTTTATTTTTTTTATTGAAGCAGCAGTAGAGCTTAAAATAGCAAAGCGAATGCTTAGCATTCTAGCGCAAGTCATTTAAGGAGCAAGAAACAAAAAAAAAACACAAGAAACAAACGACAAAAACAGCTTTCTTTACACTTGACACCCTTGAAACGGCGACTGCAATGGCCAACTGCCAACACTTGACACCGTTGAGTGACCGACAAGCGTTGGACAACTTCTAAGTAAATACTCAACAGTGTCTTGCATATCCAGCGCACAGCTGCGTTGAGTGCCGCTGTGAGAATAGTCGCGGAAAATGTAGAAAAAATAAACTGAAATTTCCTTTGCCTACATAGAGCGCTCAACAGCGCTCGAGTGGCTGAAGAGAAGGAATGATAAAGAAGCAATTAAATGTGCAATAACTAAAATAAGAAGTTAGCGGTATTTTATAAATAGAAATATGGCAAAGGGTACAATTGGAAAAAATTAGCAAAGTGACATTTTCACTGATGACTAATTTATATAATTTATTATATAAATAACTTCTTTTCATACATAAATTACATAAGTATTACTGAGAAAATACCAAAGACACCAACTTGGAATACTGCTTCAACTCTCTAATATTTTCTAGACATTTTTCTATACCACTTCTCATTTTTACTTATTCCAGTGCATTGTCGTATTCACAAAACGCCCGTTAGCTAATAGCTCCGACTCATAGCTTATTATTCACCCACTAAAGAAATGCGATATTCACGGGCTTCACTAGTACATATTCCCCCACAAAATGTTCTGATAGCTCTAATTAGCCAAACGTCAATCATTAATATGATACTTGGATGGGAAGAATTCAGCTGACTACTGACGAAAGCTTCTGACAGGCAGCAAAAAAATCGAAAAAATTTAATAGAAATCTCTTCATTGGGACGTGACAACTGGCCTTGCGATGATATGGTCTGTGTTTCTTTAATATGGAATGAGTAAAACTGGTTTTTACATTACACTCAGTTAATTTCCATAGTTCTTACACCCAAATGCCAATACGAGGGCTGCTATATATATTTCTGGCCTAATAATGAAAATAGGAATATTTATCAACGAAAATGATTTATTGTTTTTCAGAATATTCTCAATCAAGATTTATACACTTTTGCATGCGCTCAAACCAATTTTCGAAGCACTTTTTTTGAGTCTTTTTTTGAGCGATTGTCAAATTGTGCGGGATCCAACGAGAACAAACCTTTTTTACGGCCAGGTGTTCATGCAATATCGAATGTATGCTGGTGGGAGAAATGCATAGGCATGCCTCTATCTGAAGGTATGTTACATGACGGTCTTGCATTATCAGTTCACGTACGGCATCGATGTTTTTTGGCACAACGGCTGCTTTTGAGCGAGCGTCGGCCACGATTGAATTCGTTGTACCAGTTTTTCACAGTGCTATAGAATGGTGCTTCATAGCCATACAAAGATTTTAGTTCATCGATGCACTCTTGTCGCGATAATCCACGTCGAAAGTTGTGAAATGATCGTACGAAAATGTTCACGAGTTAATTCCATTTTTTGACCGAGATGAATTTTTTAATTCCCTGTAAATAAAACAATTCACGATTAAATGACAAAACGTTCTGAGTGATGTTATGCTAAAACATGTCAAACTTTCCAATGGAAATGTCAGATTGCACCTGGCAACACTCAGTATTGCTTAGGCCAGAAATATATATAACAGCCCTCGTATATCTAAGACCTTTATGCATGTATGAGTAATTCGTTGCCTACATTTAGGCGAATTGCATAATGTTGAGTATTTTGAATTATATAAATACTTAACAAGTAATAAAATTATAACTACAATGCAATATCAAACAAGAAAGAAAGCGCTAGGTTCGAATGTAAGCGGTCTATTATTAGCTGAAATTGTGAATCTAATTTAATTAGTCAAATGAGTGGAAATAACAATATAAAGTACATTGGGAAGTACTGAACCGATTTTATACACATATTTTACAACAAAAACAATTAATTTTTCTTCATTTTCAAAATTCTTTAATCTATAAATATATAATTAAATCAGCAATACTATATGATTAAACCGATAAGTCTTCTGCCGCTGAAGTGTTATCCATCAAGGTCCACTCTTCATATATACAATAATAGCTGTAAACAAGAACTACTTATTGAACACACAACTGAACTTGACGGGTTTCTCTATAACCACTTGACCTTACAGCTGTCACTTAAACAAAAGCCACTTGGTCTAACTTCAACCGAGATGGTCCAACTTCACTTCATAGGCACTTAATTAGATTAGCCTGATAGGTCACGCATATGGCAACAAAGCCTTCAACTATTGGCAAGCATATACAAACACTCAGTTACACACAGAAACAACAATACAACAAAACATATGCTATATACAACAACACATATATTTATTAGTAGTTGTATTTCGCTACGCACATGCTTAATTTAAGCGCACAATGTTAAAATGAAGTGTGTACTCCATCACTATATTCAAGCATTTCAAGTGTGAGTGAGTAGTGTCAGATTTCACGCCAATTCATTGTACTCGAGCACGCACAGCCACTAAGTACGATAGCGGCATACAACGCCGAACAAACCAACGAACCAACTACAAGCAAACAAATCCAGCGCATAAAATGGCATAACAATTAGTAGGATGGATGGTGGTGAAAGCAACAAAACACAACGGTAGCGTATTATGTATATAAATATATATACAGTGATACGAAATATACCGTCGACACAAACTTCCGGTTCGCGCGCTTTTGTTTAATTTACTCAGCTAAGTTTCATTCATAAAAATACATTTTCATTTATTATAATTTTTCGCTTATTCTTGCTTGAATGTGAAGCTTCCCGAAGGGGAAAAAAACAATTGTTTCAGTTAAGCTCAAAACTACCTGTCGGGAAAAATATCACAATTTCTATATAAAATGTTGCCTACCTTTAGGGTCTGTTTGAGTGAAGTCACATACACAATGTAGATCTCCCTCAATGTGGAAAATATTTCAAACGACATTTTGATGATTTTAATTATACGATAAAAGGCATGATTTAGATCTATATAACTGAAATACAAGTTTGGATCCGTTCTCCTTTGTATCTTTAACATCCAAGAAAAATTAATAAATCTTCATATGACTCAACTTCCAAAGTGCTTATGTACGACAAGAAATAATAATTTTGAAAAGACAATATGAGAGTCTTGAAAGCTTTGTTCTGAGAGAAAACTTCTATTCATTTTATACTAAATTCAATAGTTGAGAAAAAATCATTTCTTTGTGAAATAAAAAAACTCATATGAGAAAATAGTATGAGCCTTTGCATACTTTTCAGCGCTGGCACTGCCATATATCACAATTTCAATTAGCATACTTTAGGCTACTATAGTTTAATCGTTCTACAAGGTTTTTCATAATTATGGAAAATATTACTCAATACTAAATAATCATTACAAAAGTTAAATATTTCCTGCGGGATAAATATTAAACAAATACAAATAAAGCACACACAATCGTAGAAAACCCGAAACAATGACGACATCGCTTGGTGGCACTCGCGCTGAGAAGTATGCAATTATTTGTGTGCCACAAAGTTCATTTCTTCCTTATTGTCTAGCAGTAGCGCAGCGTCGCTGTCACTTTTATGCAACACTCACGTACATACATATGTATATTTCGCACCAGCCCCGAAGGCGCTGCGAACATCAACAGTAGCACTTCCAACGGACACCAAAAGCCAACAGCTTTAGCTGTCCGTTTCGAGCGCGTTGATGATTTTTTGCACATTTTGCTTCCTGTTTCGTAAAGAATGAATCAGTGCAGCGGAATTAAGCGAAAGAAATATCAGTTTCAACAATAAAAATTTCTTGTTTTGTCTTTGTACGCTTGCATTCATATTTGTAGTATTTCCCATCATCATCATCCATTTGCTTTTATTACTTCTGATATTTTGTCTGCCAGTTGTGTGATTGTATTGGATTGAATAACTGTTTTCTTATTAAATTTTTTTTCTCTCGCTGTTTGTTGAAGGAAAAATTCAAAGAATTTTCATAAAAGCCGTAGCAAAAATATTTGCACAAAGGAATTATTTATCATAGCATATCTTTTTTCTTTATATATATATTTTTAATATATTGTAAAATTGGAATGTTGTAATGTTGTGAAATATTAATTTTGATTACTCTACATAGTATTTTATATATTTATATGTAAGAGCAATAGCATATTGTTTAGACTTTTCTCTCTTTGTTCTATATTTTTAGGAATTTATTGTAAGATAAACCAATGCGAAGTGATGCAGATGATATTTTAACAGAATATTCATTGTTATTTTTACTGAAATATTAAATATAATAAATAATTTGAATACACGTTGATCAACATTGAATATTCTGTTTCTCTAATTTCTGTTTTGTTTCTGTTTCTGTTTTAAGACTGATATGCGGTTTGCTGGGCAACTTAGTACATATACCCAATTTTTATTACATAAATGACGCATTATCATATCTTGCTATGGGTTTTCATTTGTTAAATTATAATTTTTAAATAATAAAAAACTAATAAATATGTACACATTTTAGAAATATAGTAACCATGTCGTATACGTAACATTTATCAATTAACGCAATTTTCTTTAAATGAAGCAATTATTATTTAGCTCAAATTTCAAATGAATATTATTTTTTTAATTATTAGCACTAGTAATATAACATAATTTTCTAATACAAGTTTTACTGTTTAAAGCTGAATGACAGCCTTAATATTCAGATTACTCTAATTTTAGGCCTACTTTAGAGGGAATTACACACATTTTCAGTCGCCATAGGGATCGTAATTTGAACTGTTCTTCATAGAGAAGCAGTGAAAACGACATGGAACTACCATGGATAAGCCAACCGGCGGAAGACCCGTGATGACGCATATCGATGAAATCATGGAAAACATCGAGTTAGACCGGCATGTGACATCTCGTGACATCGCCCAGGAGATTGGAGTTAGTCACCAAATCATTTTAAACCTTCTGCAGAAGGCTGGATACACAAAAAAGCTTTGCCAAACATCCAAATGCCGCATGATTTGACGCAAAAAACATTCTGAACCGAATCAACGCCTGCTGCGATATGCTGCTGAAACGGAACGAACATCACATACGACAATATCAAGGGAAAACGATCGTGGTAGAAGGCCGGTGAATCGTCCCAAACAGTGGTCAGACCGACGGCCAGGAAGGGTTTGCTGTGTCTTTGGTGGGATTGGAAGGGAATCATCCACTATGAGCTGCTCCCATATGGCCAGACGCTTAATTCTATCATCTACTGCAAACAACTCGACCGCTTGAAGCATTGCCCAACAGGAGGGGTGTAGTGTTCCACCAGGACAACGCCAGACCACACACTTCTTTAATGACTCGTCAGAAGCTACGGGAGCTCGGATGGGAGGTTTTATCGCATCCATTATATAGCCGAAGTTTCCGTCTAGATGGAAACAGATTATCGAACAAATCGGCACATATTTGAACGAAATCCGATCACTGAACACTTTTTATAAAGCATTGAATAAAGAACACAAAAGCGCTCAAATCGAAAGAGGGAAGTAATGTTTACTCGAATGTTATAGCGCTGCTAGGCTCTTCTGTTCTGTAGACCCAAATATCTGCTGTAAAAGGTATATCAATAACTGCATGTATAAATTTATTTCACTAAGCACCCACTTTCGAAATTCTTGGTACTATCTTACATGCTTTATTTTGCACAGCTGCTTTCTGTTGTTGCTCTCTATTCATCTTGTAGCAATTCATTTAATATTTATGAACACTTAAGCAAGAGTGCTTAATTGCTACTTAAAAGTTTCGGTCACTTAATAATTGATGAATGAATTAAAAGGTTGCGTGAAATTTGAAAAAAGGACTCCATCGATAAATAATATAAGTATTAAATATTTTTGAATCAAATTATTAAATATTTATTTAAAAAAAAAAAAACGATTTTTAGCTAGTACAGGGCTATAAACCTGCATGTCCGAATTGCGCTGATGTATTCGAAAACCTTCCGAGCAGTAATTTCAAAGAAATATATTGGAAAAACAGAAAAATAAAATTCTCAGCAATATTTCTACTACACACATGCATGTACAGCACACACTCGTACATATGCTTATTACCAACACACATATGAAAAACAAATAGTATACGTACACTTACCGCAAGCTGACCACTCAACCATGCAATGCATCAATTCACCTGTACCAATTGCGCCTATAAATTAACAAGCGAGCATTCAAGCAGATAATACATACATACAAATGCGGCTGATATTTCACAGCACCGCAACAACACTGATGGACAGCCTGCCAATCTCTTTCACTCTCTCTCTCTCGCTCTCACTCTCCAACTGCTACTTTTTCATACGAATATTGGCAATTTCGTGCAAAAATGCAGCGTTCAAAGGCGCGCTATGGCCCGGTGTAATTGCAGCGCTCATAAATCTTTGCACCCTTTACTGCTCCATGCAGAGAGCGCGCGCACACAGTACAGATGAAATATTTCATTATGAGGGCTCAGCGGCAAAATAAGCGGACATAAATCCACATGTAAACGTAAATATTTCATGCGCTTACAAACACACACACGCATACAAATGCAAATCCAATTTAATGCACTCTTGCGAGCAAATACAAAGCTGCTACTGTGTGTGTGCGTACGTTTGGCCAGCGGTAACGCAGTGGCAATCATTAAAATTAATAAACACATTTTCATTCGTGTTAAAATTTAATGAGCCAATTCTTTGATGTGGCGAGTTAATTAAAACCCCAATGGGGCTGATGCCGTGGGCTTTTTTCACAGTATGTTTATGTGTGTGTGTTTATTGTAAAAGAATAAGACACCATGTTATTAAATGAACTTATATTACGCTCGAAAGATGAGGCATTTTTAATTGAAAATCAAAAATGGACAGAAAAATTATTTTAATTATGAAAATTTTATTTTTCTCATCTTAGACTATAAATATCAACTCATTCTACTACAAAGGTTACAGTTACTTAGCAACAATTGTGTCAAAGCTGAAATTGAGAGCTTAAATTTCCGACAATGGCTCAACTTTACCTTACTTTAACTTCCACAAGCACTTTAACCAGCTTCAACTGGAAATTATCTGAGAAAAGTACAAGTACTTTGCCGCATACTTTAGAGGCTGCATCAACTCTTATAACATTAAATATACAAAAGTTATTTTCTTAGAATTTCTCAATAGCATTTGTGCAAAGCAACAATTGTAGTTGCAGTTAATACTTGACACCCTTGAGTGACCGACAAATAGCTCTGGCTGCTGCTCAACAAATACTTAACAGTGTCTTTCTCGAGTCGAGCTCGCTGCAGTCCTTCTTGCTGGACAAGTGGCAATGCAGTTGCCCGGAGAAAAGTAAAAATCAAAAGTACTTGCTTATTCTAACAGTGAAATGTGTCTTCTTGCACAGTGCTTGAGCCCTTTTCGAAGTTTAAAGTGAATTGTAACAAGTAAGGAAGGGCTAAGTTCGAGTGTAACCGAACATTTTATACTCTCGCAATTTATTTATTTAACTTTATTTATATTATATAATACACAATTTTACCCACATATTCGTCATATATATTGTATAGAGTTCATTGAAAGTTAGAAACCCTAATATTAGGTTAGAAGTACCGAGGTCCTCATGTTCGCTATATGGGGCCTTGACAACCTATGGTCCGATTTCGGTGATTTTTAGCATGGGGCTGCCACACTATAAACGTAGTATTTGTGCAAAGTTCTGCACCGATATCTTCACTAGTGCTTACTTTATATATTGTAAAGTAAACGATTCAGATTGTCTTCAAAGTTCTGGTATATAGGAAGTAGGCGTGGTTGTGAAGCGATTTGCCCTATTTTCACAACATATCATTGGAATGTAAGGAAACTATTACAAACCAAGTTTCATTGAAATCGGTCGAGTAGTTCCTGAGATATAGTTTTTGACCCATAAGTGGGCGACGCCACTCCCATTTTCCATTTTGTAAAAAAATCTGAGTGCAGCTTCCATCTGCCATTTCTTATGTGAAATTTAGTGTTTCTGACGTTTTTCGTTAGTGAGTTAACCCATTTTTAGTAATTTTCAACCTAACCTTTGTATGGGAGGTGGGCGTGGTTATTATCCGATTTCTTTCATTTTTGGACTGTATTAAGAAGTGGCTGAAAAACACGACTGCAGAAAGTTTGGTTTATATAGCTATTTTGGTTTGCGAGATATATAAAAAAAAAGCCTATTTAAAGGCGTGGCCACGCCCACCTCCCCAAAAAAATTACATCCAAATGTCCTCTTAGTAGGACGATCCTTTGTATCAAATTTCACTTTGTAACTTTATTTATGGCTTAGTTATGGCACTTTATGTGTTTTCGGTTTTCGCCATTTTGTGGGCGTGGCAGTGGTCCGATTTTGCTGATTTTCGAACTTAACCTTCTTATGGTGCCAAAGAACACGTGTTCCAAGTCAGCTGGCACGGGCGGACGGACAGACGGACGGACATACAGACATCCGGATTTGAACTTTTCTCTTCACCCTGATCATTTTGATATATATATAACCCTATAACTAACTCGTTTAGTTTAGGACTTTGAACTTTGGTAAGAACTTTGTTGCGAGAGTATAAAAAGACTTTCATGAGATTTTATTTAATATTTAAAGGTAAATCAAAGCAAATATTATTTGTAAAAATATAAAACTGAGATATATAGAAAATATATAAACTAAGTGACAAAATTAATTTTTTAATTGAAGATGAAGACTTCATTAAAATACTTAATTAAGAAAAAAAAATTTAAAAATTTTCAACAAAAAAGCGCTCATTCTGTATTGAATCTACTTCTTAAAATTTAATTACAAGCGTATTTGAAAATTTTACAAAAGTTTACTTTATATTTATACTATTTTGTCCCTTCAAGCACCCTTGAAAACTAGTTTAATTTGAGAAATATTTTTACAAAGTCAAAAAAATTACCGTTAGTTAAGTATTAGTGTAATATGAGTGAAAACCACGTATTTACAGCAACCATTCAATGTCATTGTCAAAGTCTTAATTTGAAAGCAGCTACACCAACCCTCACACATACCACTTCCAGACCCCCACAAATGCCTAAATGGCAAAGAGAATAGTAGCAATAACGGAGCAACATATACAACACAATTCAGAGTATAATTGCAGCGCTCATTTTAATTAAAAAATTCCTTTCGTTATCAAAAGAGTAAGTACAGTGAGTTTCTTCTCCCGCCTTTGGCTTTGTGAGTCCCATTTTGCTTTTGTAAAATATTTTTGCAGACAATAAAGACAAACAGCGGAGAAAGCAAGCAATATAAAAAGTTAGGCAGCATACATTTCTTTGAGTCTGGCAAATATTACTTTTGCAAAGAGAGACAACAGCGACATTTGATTAACATTGAAAGGCAGTAATGACAATAAAACTTTAAAGAAGTCAACATTTTAATGAAAAAGCCAGAGGATTATACTCGTGAGTTTATGAAATATTTTTACTATATCTTAAATAAAATATTTGTTGTTTAAACTTAAATAAATTAACTATAATAAATAATTAATAAAAATAAAATAAATCTCCAATAAAACTCTCGAAAAAGTCCACAGAATATCTCTACTCACTAATATTCACTCCACCATCACTAAGCATATTCCCTCAGTGTATATGTGTCTCACTTCACCCCCATTTATACTTAACTACTAGTTAAACTTTTCGCACATTTAATCCGCCATCGATGCCGGAGTCAAAAGTTCAGCCACGGCGTATACGCAACTTTTCATAACAATTTAATTCAAGTTAAAGCTGCAAAACTTTCAACTGATATGCTACCCATACGCCATAATATGCATTTCTTAGCAAAGAACAGTACGGCTGAAATAAAAAAACTGCAACAGAAGCAAAAAATATACACTTAAATGTGCAGCATGGCGTATGAGTAACACAATTGAAAGTTGCTGCGGAAAAATACGAAAAATGATAGCTAAAATGCGCATTCGCAGCAGTTACTCAACGCTTTGTCGATATGCGCTGACATTGTATGATTTGTATGCAATATGCTTAGCAACTTTATCGCACACGAAGTGCACACACAGACACACGAATGTACACGCATGCAACAAATCCGCCTCCGCTGCATAGTTAAGCCGCCACACACAGCGCTGGCGCCACCTTCCTAACAAAAGTTCATTTTTGCGCCAGTGTTCACTATTTGTTCAGCAAAGCGCGCTGAGCAAAGTAGAAGCAAGTGCCAGGCAGTAGTTGGAATCTTCATAAGTGAACGCATTTCAATGCAGCAAGGAGGCGGATGTGCCAACGCCTATTATGCCAGTGCAGTTCAAGCTTTTATGCATGGAGCGATCTTCTTACGCGCTGTGGTTTTTGCAATCGCAGACATGTCGCTGCATATTTGATTTCAATCGCACACACACACATACATACATATCTACATTCATTCATATGCGTTTGTAGATATTTGGCAACAAGTATTTGCTTGTATGCCTCACAAAGTCAGCAGACAGCTGGTGGTAGCTGAAGCTCATTGACAATCGTATGCGCATATCTTCTTCAATGCTTTGTGGCGGTGCATTCCATATGCAACTGCCAGATATAGAAATGAAATCGCAAGCATATTGAAAATTAATAGCTACAGTTAAAGCAACTTCTACAACTCGCATTTCATTATTCTTACACTCCACCTTAGCATTGCCAAGTTTTACAACTTTTCCAGCTGTCAAACGTAAGACATTTACTCTCACGCCTGTTTGCATTCACTTCTTCACTCCTTTTGTATGCATCACTTGCCGTTTTCTCTCCACTTTCGTTACGCACTCACTTTACAATTTTACATTTTACATGACATTGCCTCCAAGGTATTTCCACTCAGCTCACTGCAGCCAATTCTAGCTATTATGCCTTTTAATATGCGCTCTATTTGTGCGTAAAGTCGAAGCTGTCAAACTTTTATAGCAAACTTCCGTCGACTTACTTCCGCTGCCTTGGCTGTGCGCTGAGTAACTCTTATGCTGCCGTATTGCCTTTGAAGCGCTGCATTTTTTCGACATCTCACTTACCCACCAAACACACTTCAGTGCACTTTCACATTCACATTTGTACATTTCTATTAAATGCGCTTTGTTTGCTCACATACACGGCATATTGCTCTGTTTTCTTTTTATTTTTAGTTTGCAAGTTGCATGCTACCTGTCAAATTTCTACTATGTTAGTGTCACAAATATTGACAGAGCTCAGTTTATGAGCTGAAATATAGCGCTCAAGTAGCACAAAATGAAATTCTAGATCTTTTTTAGTGCAAACAATGAAAATTGTGCATACCAGAAAGTTGTATGCTAAGCGAAGGCTTCAGGAAAACTGAGATTATATTTTTTCAGAAGACTATACAAAACGATATTATTATATACACTAGTAGAATAATATGTTTAGGCGTAAAAACTATACTGAGAGATATTAGAATATAGTTAGAATTTATTTTTATATCGAGAATATTTCAATTAACTCCAGATTTTGGCTGCCAGACCCTTTCCTGCTGCCATTAAGGCAACAGTAGATATACTTCTACGAAGTACGGCATCCTTCAGAAAGATGTGTATTCACTCCGACAGCAGAACGGCAGCATTGGCCTTGGATTCGATGACAATACGCTCTAAGTTAGTAAGAGAGTGTCTAACATCTTCGTACTGCTTTGCAATCCGACTTGTGTGGGTATCCAGTCAATGCGGAATCGCTGGAAACTGCAAAGCCGACCGACTTGCAATCAAGAGTACCCTAGCAACATTGACGTCGGATTGGAAGCTGATGGCAAAAAGCACTGGACACACTAACTTCGAGTGAGCTCGCTAAACGTTGGACTACAACCAGCACCTATGCAGTAGCGATGCCTTTCTAGCTCGCAGTGGATCGTAAACCGTCCTTCCAGCTGCTGTTGCTTAGGAACGCTCATCTCGCCGCAATCATTGTGAGATTAAGGATCAAGCCAGAAGCTAGTTGTCCAACCAACTTGGAGGAAGGCGAATAGGAATCATCTAAGCACTTCTCTGACAACATTTGCGACAGAACTACACCTTGACCTAACTTAACTCTTATTTATAAGACTTACAGTCCTACTCAGCTGGGGTTATGGATTATACATATTTGCTCAGTCCTATTCTTTCGATTATCTCAAACTCATTAAATATAAAAGTTTTTTAAAGAAAAAAACGACTTTTATATACTATCCTAATGTAACCAATCATTTTTTTTAAACCCAACTCCAATATTCCTGGTTATTTTATGATTTCTTCAATTAATATAATTCAATAAATTTATTTATCCAATTCCTTCCTTTTCTTTACTATCTTATCATATATAGACCTATACCATCCACATCCATGAATTCTTATTCTATCCTTCTACAATTTAATAAATCTATTCCTATTCCCTCCTTGCCTATTCTATCATATACACTCCTACATCATCGTAATTTACTCGTATCCTGATAGAACTCACCCTATCCCAAAGCTATTGTATCTTATTAGTATGTAAACCTCTTCGAACATACTCTGTGGCATCCCATTTAGTCCTACCCTATACTCTCTTATTATATCGTTCCATAGTCTGCGGTATTCGCCGTTGCCAATGCTCTGAGGACCATATATCTTGCGCAAAATTTTCCTCTCGAAAACTCCTAGTGTCGTCTCATCTGATGTTGACATCGTCCAAGCTTCTGCACCATAAAGCAGGAAGGGAATGCGACTTGTAGAGTTTGATTTTGGTTCGCCGAGAGAGGACTTTACATTTCATTTGCCTACTCAGTCCAAGGTAGCACCTGTTGGCAAGAGTGATTCTGCGCTGGATTTCGAGGCTGACATTGTTGGTGTTATTGATACTGGTTCCCATATACTAATATAACAAATAGGATAAACTAATGGAACAAGCTCATCTATTACCATCTAACTTAATCACCCTATGCCATTAGTTTCTCTGCGTCTCCTTATATTTTTAAGCCTTCGTTTCTCATATGTGTTTTCGTTATCAGTTTATAATGAAACCAATAACAGATCTTGTTCAAAAAAACAACAACAAAAACATATTTACTCGCCACATTTATTATGAGCACACACTTCAGTACATTGTTTCACACAGTTGTTTGGTAATTATGCATTAACTTTTCCATTTTTTATATGAATGAGTGACTCCCCCTCAATAACAATTCGAAATTACAAGCGAAACTTTTTTTTATCACCAACAGTGCACACAAAAAAGTAATCACACTCGCAATTACCGCCCATGCACAGTGTCACTATCTTCTCTGCGCGCTTGGCAAACTCATTTGGTTGACTCATACGAGCTTGTTTGCATATTTGTAGAATTTGGCGCATTGCCTCGTAGTCTCAGTCATAAACGATGGCATGATAAGCAGCAAAAAAACCGGCGGAATAGTGAAAAAGTAAAGCGCAAAATTCACATAAATTTGCCAACACATGAAAACTAACCGGGGAAAAACTGCATAATTTGCATATGTTTGTCTGTCTCTTTGCATGTGTGTGTGTGCGCTTTATTCCTTTTTAATGAGTTCCGGAATTGGTTACTTGGCTGCCGGTCGGGTGGTTGAGTCAGCGACTGTGTGGGTGTGATGAGCGGAGTATTGGCTTTTTGCCAATGGCAAGTGAAATGCACAGAAGACAGGCGTCGGCTTTTAGTGAATGTTGACTGCCAGCCAAATGGAATTGGCTTGCCATTGTTGTAAGTTAATTGTTGTTGTAATTTGTGTGTTGCATGTCGCAGCTGTTATCTGGCATAGACTTGACAATGAACTCGTACAACATATTTTGCAATTTACTTGAGCTTTTATTGTCAGCGTTGTTGTTTTTTTGTTAGCAGCTAATTTGGAATTCTACTTGCTGTACTACTCTTTTTGTTTGTGTGTGATAAATTAAGCTTGAAATTGGCTGCAGTTCAAGAGGGAATTCAAATGTATTCGCTCTCTATGATTGTCACATTTTATGTGAATTGGATTATATAAGGATGGGTTGGTAATTTCTAATATTTAAATATTTAATCTTTATTATTTAGTATCCGTGGTTTTAATTTTCCCTATTCCAAAATTATTCGCAAATATCTGTAAAATTGCAGAAGTGACTATAATATTTCCAGAAAAAAATATTTTGTACTTTAAATCAATTGCATTTCTCTATCGATATTCGCATATGCTCGCTTCCTTAAAGTAAACACTTTTAAAAGTCAGAGAAAGTCCAATTGCATACGCACATGCTTGAAAGTAAGGCAAAGTGCTGAATACCTCGTATTCACACACATTCGTACTTTCGTGATTGCGCAGCCATAATGACAGACATGTCAATGCGCTCTCGCCAAATGGCCCGAGGAGGTGATTAACCTTAGTCGCTTGTAGTACCATACTTTTTTCAGTTCAGTGAGTGTTTGCTCTTGATGGTCGCTCTCTTTCACATGCATATTTAGTTCTTCTATTTCGTATGTGTGTGAAAAGATGTGTCACTTTGTCGCAGCTGCAGGTTTTGCCGAGATTGTGACGCTTATGTGCTCGTAAATTATTCATATGGAGTTTTAAAGTGGGATTTCTAGTAGGTTGAAGTATAAGAAGTTGCTTTTGAAGCTTTCAGAAATCGTCAGGAAAATTTCAAAATTTCATATCGCATGTTTTTTGAATATAAACTGCTTTAAGGAACGAACGCAGTGAAGGAATTTAGCACTCTCATAATACACAGGGTGCCACAAACAGTTCATTCTTTGATAATTCGATGTAATACTCAGGTGATGGTCTTAAGTTAAGGGAACACTTTAACGTAGATATCGAACCGAAATACTTAAATTAGAAAATGTATAGCTAAACATGACTCTACCAGAGCTCTGGTGGAATATTGCCACCATACAACAAAATTATAAAATATACCATTTAGCTAAGTAAAGGGTGATTTTTAAGAGCTTGATAACTTTTTGAAAAAAAAAAACGCATAAAATTTGCAAAATCTCATCGGTTCTTTATTTGAAACGTTAGATTGGTTCATGACATTTACTTTTTGAAGATAATTTCATTTAAATGTTGACCGCGGCTGCGTCTTAGGTGGTCCATTCGGAAAGTCCAATTTTGGGCAACTTTTTCGAGAATTTCGGCCGGAATAGCCCGAATTTCTTCGGAAATGTTGTCTTCCAAAGCTGGAATAGTTGCTGGCTTATTTCTGTAGACTTTAGACTTGACGTAGCCCCACAAAAAATAGTCTAAAGGCGTTAAATCGCATGATCTTGGTGGCCAACTTACGGGTCCATTTCTTGAGATGAATTGTTCTCCGAAGTTTTCCCTCAAAATGGCCATAGAATCGCGAGCTGTGTGGCATGTAGCGCCATCTTGTTGAAACCACATGTCAACCAAGTTCAGTTCTTCCATTTTTGGCAACAAAAAGTTTGTTAGCATCGAACGATAGCGATCGCCATTCACCGTAACGTTGCGTCCAACAGCATCTTTGAAAAAATACGGTCCAATGATTCCACCAGCGTACAAACCACACCAAACAGTGCATTTTTCGGGATGCATGGGCAGTTCTTGAACGGCTTCTGGTTGCTCTTCACCCCAAATGCGGCAATTTTGCTTATTTACGTAGCCATTCAACCAGAAATGAGCCTCATCGCTGAACAAAATTTGTCGATAAAAAAGCGGATTTCCGAACACTGATTTTGGTAATAAAATTCAATGATTTGCAAGCGTTGCTCGTTAGTAAGTCTATTCATGATGAAATGTCAAAGCATACTGAGCATCTTTCTCTTTGACACCATGTCTGAAATCCCACGTGATCTGTCAAATACTAATGCATGAAAATCCTAACCTCAAAAAAATCACCCGTTAGAAACAAAAAAAATTAAATGTTTATACTAAATAGTTTGATTAAAAATTGAAGTTGCCACCTGTTTCAAAATTCGAATTAAATAAAATTCATAAGACAAATTATATGGGTATGAAACTGAAGAGATTTATAGAGAAAATTGAAAATATTTATTTGAAAAGGGTTGCCACCTATTTAAATTTCTATACATTTGAATTAACAAAATAAGTTAGTGAAAAAATAAAAATTTGCTATCATTCTACAGAGTTATTAAAAATTAAAAAAATTATTCTTAAACAAGTAAGGAAGGGCTAAGTTCGGGTGTAACCGAACATTTTATACTCTCGCAATTTATTTATTTAACTTTATTAACATTATATAATACACAATTTGACCCACATATTCGTAATATATATTATACAAAGTCCATTGAAAGTTGGAAACCCTAATATTAGGTTAGAAGCACCGAGGTCCTCATGTTCGATATATGGGGCCTTGAAAACATATGATCCGATTTTGGCGATTTTTAGAATGGGGCCGCCACACTATTAACATAGTATTTGTGCAAAGTTCTGCACCGATATCTTCACTAGTGCTTACTTTATATATTGTAATGTAAACGATTCAGACCGTCTTCAAAGTTCTGGTATATAGGAAGTAGGCGTGGTTGTGAAGCGATTTGGCCTATTTTAACAACATATTATTGGGAGGTAAGGAAACTATTACAAACCAAGTTTCATTGAAATCTGTCGAGTAGTTCCTGAGATATGGTTTTTGAACCATAAGTGGGCGACGCCACGCCCATTTTCCATTTTGTAAAAAAATCTGAGTGCAGCTTCCATCTGCCATTCCTTATGTGAAATTTAGTGTTTCTGACGTTTTTCGTTAGTGAGTTAACCCACTTTTAGTAATTTTCAATTTAACATTTGTATGGGAGGGGGGCGTGGTTATTATCCGATTTCTGTCATTTTTGGAATGTATAAGGAAATGGCTAAAAAAACGACTGCAGAAAGTTTGGTTTATATAGCTCTTTTGGTTTGCGAGATATATACAAAAAACCGATTTGGGGGCGGGGCCACGCCCACTTCCCCAAAAAAATTACATCCACATATGCCCCTTCCTAGTGCGATCCTTCATACCAAATTTTATTTCCGTAGCTTTATTTATGGCTTAGTTATGGCACTTTATGTGTTTTCGGTTTTCGCCATTTTGTGGGCGTGGCAGTGGTCCGATTTTGCTCATTTTCGAAAGCAACCTTCCTATGGTGCCAAGAAATAAGTGTGCCAAGTTTCATCAAGATATCTTAATTTTTACTCAAGTTACAGCTTGCACAGACGGACGGACGGACAGACAGACATTCGGATTTGAACTCCACTCTTCGCCCTGATCACTTTGGTATATATAACCCTATATCTAACTCGTTTAGTTTTGGGTGTTACAAACAACCGTTATGTGAACAAAACTATAATACTCTCTTAGCAACTTTGTTGCGAGAGTATAAAAATATTTTTATGAAAGGTTGCCACTTGATTGAAAATATTAGGTTAATAAATTAATTTCATTGTAGTACAATATTGGTGTCAAATGAAAGGTATGATATATATCTACAAAATGAAATTAGTCGACGACTTCTCCAACTAATGGTAAAACGCACACAAATTTTCCATTAATCTACAAACAAATTAAAATTTCAAAATTTTTAATCTGAAGCTCAGTTTTATTTTCACTATAATTATGTATGTATATACATATATATATTGGTGTATTAACTGAATATAAATCATCAAATCATTTTGTGAGAATGTTGCCACCTGCAAGCAATTCTCAAACTTTGCAGTAATTTCAAATTAAAATTTGTTTAAAAATTAAACAAACAAGAAGCATTACAGCAATCATAAGCCAAATGAGAAAACTGATATATTACAAACCTATTGAAAAATACGATGCCTTCCACTCAAAAATTACCTGCATCAGTTAATTTTTCTCGAGCAAAAACAAAAAACAAACCTTCAAATTCTAATAGATTTCACAGATGGACGCTGATTTCTCACACTCAACCAGCAAAAGTGTGGCGCAAATTTAAGCAAACGAAATGAAAAAGAAAAACTAACTTATTTAGCTGAAAACTAACTGTAAGTTGCTGCCGTAAGCTTACACATGTAACAGCAACATAGAAACACAGCAGCATTCGTGTTAAATATTACAAAAAAGAGAGAAAACGAATAGTTTACATATTTTCTGCACGACTGCCACAGTAATTCTTAACACTTGCCACTGACTTGTGGCATGCAACACCAAAATGCTAGTCTACTACACGTGTGCAACAAATTCTTCATACATATATACATACATATAACATATAAGTATATACGAGGTAGCGTAGTGCACTGGTGTGCAGATTTACATGCATGCTTGCTTGCGCCTAGATTTATGCCAATGCATTCCATAATACAGTATAATGTTGCTGCTGTTTTTGTTGTAGTTGTTGTTGATGTGCCTGTTCGTGCTAGGTTTGCCTTGGTGGAAGTTAAAAGTTTTGCACAACTTCAACTTCAGTGTGGCATTTCATTCAAATTGCGAGCACTTGCAGGACAAAGCACTGACTGCATGTCATATAGGGTGGTTCAGTGGTGAGTTTATTATTTTCTTAGTTTACTAGAAAATTATGAAATTACTAAAACAGGCTAGCAAAAGGCAAAAGCAGAGTTAGTCGTAGTTTCAGAACTGCATAGAGAGTATAAGTATCGGTATTAGAACCACCCTATACTTGTATATTATATCAGTTTGTATGTGTATGTGCGTGCTTGCCAGTGCTTGCTCATGAAGTTGACACCTTTAGTTGTGCTGCCAACGTGCGAAATTTAAAGCAATCTCAAAGTTATGAATTCATATGCATAAGTTGGCAGGATAGTTACAGCGAACAGAATATAAAACTTATTTCATCCGCCCCTAACTGCTTAAAGTTGTGCAATAGTAGTTAGGCATGAGAAAAAGAACTATTACAAATTGCCGGCAAACTTCAGTAATTTTTTTATAAATTTGCAAAAGTTATTGAAATTTTAAATCTGACTTGCATAGGCTCTAAGGCTAAGACATACATATGTATATCTATATATGAGAAATATGTATAATTTAATTAAAGTATTACAAGAAAATCCGAATTCGATTTTAAACTTGAAAATAATGAGCAGAGTTCCACAAGTTCAACAGCGGAAAAATAAATGGATTTCGAACACTGGATAGATAATTCTTCCCAAGAGAAATACTTTTCTTTGTAGCAAGGTCTCCTCTGACAACCTTAACTTAAGTCATCCACATATCCACACTATCCCACAAATGAATAATAACGAACACCAGCCACTCACTTAAAACCAACAAGCAAGCTATAATGTAACAATGTATAACTATCGCGCTTATAACTACTTAGGAGTGGATGTGTAAAATGGCAAAAACAGCAACTATAAAATATTACACAAATAATCACAACTTACACGATGCTCAAATGAATTGTCAGCGGCAAGTTGCTATCGTCGGAATTGCTGTCACACAAGGTTGGGTTGCAGCGACAACTTGTGACAACAATAAAAGTAAGTGAGTAATTAGCGGTAATGTGGTTAAGCTGGATGAAAAGTAATGGACGCTTTAGTTAAGCAACTGCCAGCAACATGAGCACAAAGATATACATGCATATGAGGGGAATCTATTAACACAGGAGACAGCAAAGACTGACAGCGGTTGAATAGTAAATGAAGCGCTGCAAATGAAAATATGTAAAAAATACAAAAAAATCAGAAGTGTGCATATGTATTGTGTACAAAGAGAATTTGAGAGCTAAGTATCATATTTTCATTGTAAATGTGATACTTTAAAGAATTTAATCGCTTTATTTGAACAGTATGTAAATCAAATAAATCAATATTTTTTTAAACCCACTGACACCCACAAATATCCCCTAGTGACAATGCTTTTATTAACTTAGAATAGAATCACTCAAGCGTTCATATGCAGCGCGGAAATTTTGCTAAGCGAAGCGGAAGTGCAAAGTTTAAAAGTTTCTTATGCATCAGGGATGAATAACTGATGCACTTCTGTCAAGGGCTTTTAAAAAGTTTGTGGCTGACGAGGGAATTAGTAAAACAAAAAATAGCCAAAATTGTTTTATAGATGCGTGTTGAAAATGAGTAGGAAATGTTTAAGAAAATGCATTAATTCGATTGTCATTAGGCGCCAAGGTGAAATCAGCTCATCATTTCATCCTTCAACGTCTAGCATTCGCCAGACTGAGATTAAAACACCTTGCTTAAATTGACATTAGCTGACTCCAGTATTATGTAATAGATTCCGCTTTGTCGAATTTTGAGAATCTTCCTAATTCATTTGGAATTTTTTGCCATCACAGAGGACAGCGCTCACAGCTATACTAGTGAGATGTTATGCATGCGCAGAGTGGGAGCTTAACCTAACCTGACCTAATCTAATCTAATCGAACATAATCTAACCTAATCTAACCTAACCTAACCTAACCTAACCTAATCTAACCTTACGAAACCTCACCTAATCTATCCTAACCCATCCTAACCTAACGTAACCTCACCTAATCTAACCTAATCTAACCTTACGCAACCTCACCTAATCTAATCTAATCTAACCTTACTTAACCTCACCTAACGTAACCTAATCTAACCTTACGTAACCTCACCTAATCTAACCTAACCTAACCTAACCTAATCTAACCTTACGAAACCTCACCTAACCTAACCTTACGTAACCTCACCTATTCTAACCTAAACTTACCTAACCTAACCCATCCTAACCTAATCTAACCTAACCTTACCTAACTTAACTCAAACATATTTTCTTCAAAATTTTCGTAAATCCATTAGGATGAATGAGAGCTTGCGATGCTTTAATGATAAAACATCTTTAAGCAAAACAAGCAAGCTATTTGATAATTCTTAGTAAGATCCCTCTCGGAATCCCAACAGGCCTTATGATAGCTTAAGAGTGATCGCTTGCGATTAGCCTCACCTGACTTAAAACTTATTCTTATACATACCCCACCATATATCGGACAATGGAGGTGGATTCTCATATCGTAGCTTCGTCTATGCTCTCTAAGGAACTTCAAGTATCCCATTTATGTATCTTCAATTTGCTAGAGTATCTAAGGCTCAGCATGAACTTTTTCTTTCTTTTCACATCACACCGCAAAACTTTCCACTGAATGCGCGCTGATAAACCATATTGTTTTAACAATTGCAGTTTTCCCATTTATTTTCCAATCAACAATGCATGGAAATTTCAATCTAATTAACCTAAATGCATACGAAAACCAAGAACAACAAACAGCACAATAACAACAACATGCGTTGCACAGACAATAAAGCATATTGAGTAAGCAACTTAGAACAAATGCATTCATTTATTCAAACCTTGCTGCACACCACACTTCCTGGTGATGTTTCCTGCTGCTGCTGCTGCTGGCGAAGTGGAAGCGATAGACTTTGTGGCAACACTGCAGGAGCTGCAGCAGCGCACCCCAGCCGGAATACGCCGATATATGTATGCATGTATGGGTGTGTGTGTGTTTTCAGCATTTTTATGCGTTTGAAAGTGTGATATTGTACGCCTGTCTTGCTGCTACACACACTTAGATGCATACATGGCATGGCATGACTTGCCCCACAACTGTCACGCAACGCCAACAACTGTCAGCAATGGCGAAAGGCGGCGAGTACTCTCCAAAGAGACAGGATAATAAATTGAATATGCTTTTGTACTTGGAGTTGTTGTTGTAACTCAAATGTGAATGTGTGTACTTGTAAGTGTGCTTGTTTTGTATTGTAAATGGAGGTTGTCGACAGCATATCCCTTTTACCACAAATGTGCTGAAACTTTGAATTTATTAGTGTCACACACACACTCACACATACGAGTACAAACAATCACACTAATGCTTGTAACTAAATACAAATGATTTTACAAAAAAATAAACGTTTGTATGTATGTATGTATGTGTGTTTGTGTGCGTCCATCCGGATTCATGCAGCAGCTTTGTCCTGCTCTTTGTAATCGTAACTGTATCGCTTTTTGTGGCTTTTAGTATGCGTGACCGCAATTGTCACATTTTGAAAACAAAGGAACACCCGTACTCGAGTGCGTCCCCCGACTTGTGAAAGTAATCATATTCTTTATTGTTACTGTTGTCAGGCACACACACTCACAGAAACACTTGGTCACTAGTAGTGCACTCCTGAGTGCGCGCAGGTTGGTCCCAGCGGTCAGGATTGTCAGTTAGTGCTTTGTTTGGCAGCTGCTGCTGATACTGCACTGCTGCTGTTGGAGTGCCCGGAACAATGGCGAAATAAAAATTGAAATGAAAAAAAACACGAAACAACAAAATACGTAAGCATAAAAGGATACTCAGCCAAATTGTTTTAAACGACCAACCAGTGCTGTGTGGGGGACGAAATCGGTGTGATTTTCGATTTACACACGCATCTCACGCCAATGCTTCGAGTCGACTAATCGTCGACAAATAGCAGTGATTAATCAAGCAGCAACGCAATTTGTATGGAGAAATGTGCATGAAATGAAAAGGATTGTTTTAATGAATTGGTTTTGGGCGCAACCGCTGTGTGTGTGTGCGGTTGTAGACCACAATTGTTATTGTGAATTTATGCATTTCCATGTAAAACCACCATTTTTATTAATTTCTCTAACTTCTAAATATATATTAGAATAAGTAAGGAAAGGCTAAGTTCGGGTGCAACCGAACATTTTATACTCTCGCAATTTATTGAAGAAATTTTATTAAGATAACACCCAAATTTACCTATAAATTCGGCACAAAGTTTAATAGAATAACGAAAATCGTGCCATATATAGTGAATGAGGGCTGAGGTAATTCCTGAACCGATTTCATTCAATTTCACCAGCAAGGTACACTATATCCAATACTATACACGCACTTAATTTCGCAAAGATATATATCTCACATATTAACCAATACATATATGTAGATTAAAGCCCACCGTATTTTTGAAAAACCTATAATTAGATATATGGGAGCTTGGATATGTTATGACCCGATTTTAATACTTTTTGGAACAGAGACACACTATTAGAAGAAAACAATTTCCTCTGAATTACATTAAATTATCTAAGAGATTTACCAATATTTTCGGTTAAAATTTACCCTTAGGCGCTGAGTTCAACATGTCCAATATCTGGGGTCTTGAAAAGTTATAGTCCGTTTTCGACAATTTTTTCTCAAGTGAAGCCAGATATGATATGCACTATTTGTGTAATGTTTTATTCCGCTATCTTCATTGGTTCCTTATGTATACATTATAAAGTGAAGGAATCAGATGGAATTCAGAATTGAGTTATATGGGAAGTAGTCGTGGTTATGAACCGATTTCATCCATTTTTCACACGTGTCATCAGGGTGTCAAGAAGGTATTATGTACCGAATTTCATTGAAATCTGTCAAGTAGTTCCTGAGATATGGTTTTTGACCCATAAGTGGGCGATGCCACGCCCATTTTTCATTTTGTAAAAAAATCTGAGTGCAGCTTCCTTCTGCTATTTTTTCTGTAAAATTTAGTGTTTCTGACGTTTCTCGTTAGTGAGTTAACCCACTTTTAGTCATTTTCAACCTAACCTTTGCATGGGAGCAACTTAGCAACTTTTGTTGCGAGAGTATAAAAAAAGGCGCATACAAAAATGATAACAGCATACACATAAGATTAACACATCTACCAAAGAGCCAGTGCTTCTGCGTGTATAAGAAAGAAACGCTGAATCCTCTAAAAGTCAAGCTTCTCCTCGAAGCTGTATAGAACGATTCGAAATTATGAGTTCTGCAACGTTGACCAGTAATACCCAAACCAACAACACCCTAAGACAAGGTGTCGAGGTACCCCTGCTAATGGCGCAATTATTCGGCCTAAATGGTCAGTGGGCAGAAATTAATAGCTGATCGTGAACGGCCCCACCGAGGACCGAAGGAAGTCTCTACGTATACCAGCTCTGCGGACGAGTAACCAAACCTTTTCTGCCGAAATAAACACAAAAACAACGACGACCAACCAAAAACCTACGGTTACAGGCCCTAGGGAAGTAACTACGACATATCGGAATCCAGGAACAATAAACGAATCTCACGAAGACAATCTGAATTCCTCGCCTCCAGTCAGTAGACTATTAAGAGTACTAACGGTTGTACCAGACATAGTATGCCGGTAGTGACAGCTGTGGGAATCAAACGCGTTAACCAAAAAGTGAACATAGAACCCTCCATGAAAAGTGAATACCAACAAAAGTACTCGAAAAATTCCTGAAGGGAGTGAGGGGAAAGATAGCCAAATATTAAGTTGCTGACACCTCAGTTCATGAAGAGAAAATCAGGCGCTAAAAGCAGACGGAAGCAATCCGAACCTTCGGTTAAAACAGTAAGGGCAATTTCCAGAAAAGCAATTCCCTTAACGAACAGCAGGAAACACTGCCCAAAAACCTACGCAAGGAGGAACCGAGTGGAGCAATACCACCACAGCTAAAGATTTCTGCTATGCAGCCAGAGACAGTCTAGTCATTATTGGCTACCTCTACTCATCAAGCACTATACAGGAGAGATGGGTGGAGATTGAGGTCAGATTGCGAGTCTAGTTTTAAGCTTATGTACTCGACAATCCATCGGACCCCCTTCCTCAAGTTCATGGACTAGACCTCTTTGGATTTCCTGGCAAGTAGGGTTGCTAAAATTAGCGATGCTTTTATATGCTCTAAATTTAAGCTTATGTATATCCTCCAAGGATATCTAATGCTCTAATTTGGCTCCCCACTACAGAAACCAGGCGAAAAACTCCTTAGATGCATCAAGTAGCAAAAAAATGCTGCTAAGAATGAAGCGCTGTACCTACAGCCATCGAGTTTCCAGAGTTAGAATCACAATTTAAAATCACAAAGCCAGAGTACACAGTTCCACTAAAATTTGCAAGCAAAAATTGTTGACGCCGAATTTAAATGCGCCAATTGCAGAACTACCGGAAGAATTGTGTTAAAAGTGAAAATTGTGCTCGAAAGCTGTTGCAGCTAAACAAAGGGCAATAAATATGCATAGACACCCAACCACCCACTGGTGACTGCCGACTGACTACATGCAGCTGCGAACGAGACGCAACACTGTCACATGAATATTTATGAGCACAAACTTGGCAAGCCCGCAGCCTGGCGAGGTATTTTCGAAGAATTTATGCGCGCACATTTGCACCGGGATATGATTTCAAATCAAATTTGTGAGGCAAATGGCGGGCCATGATCAGAGACATGAACATGTCTATACACGCACAAGTCTAGATTTAGGTATATATGCCGTTATATAATTTTTGGGCTCAAAATCCGGGAAATGCCACAAATTTCAACACTTTCGGCTGAAAATTGCGTTGGGTGCCTGAAAATGTGTGACATACACGCATATGTATATGGGGTACTGTAGAAGGGTTCGAACTTTATCAACGAAATCGATGTTAACGGTTATTTAAGCTCCACTTGCACCCACGCTCTCCCTGCTTAGTTTGAAAATGTGTTACAATATTTGCTGCCGGCAGTGTGGACCATGGTAAATAATACACTTGTGGCTATGAGGCACTGTGGCTCTGTGGTTTTGTGGCACAATAGCCGCATGCTCCCTTGATTGAGCAATTTCAATCAAAAAATTTCAAAAATTGCTACCAGCAAAGCTTGTTAAATGGCAAAATGCATTCTACTTGCTCAACTACAGTTGCTTACAATTCAATTTATTGGCAAACTTATGTGATTCACATACTCATTTACATAACAACAATGCAATGCATTTGTGCATTCTTCTGGCTGGCCGGAAGTGATTTTCAGTTGCTTCAACAGAAATGTGTGCATACGAAATATGCAGTCGGCAACAGCAACAACAATATAATATTGAATTCCATTTTGCACACATATCAACAAATGCAACAACAACAAACACCCATACAGATTCATGCAATTTACACTTCCCTTGTCATTTGGTTTAACTAACAGCAGCTGCGCTTGCAATTCCAAACACATGCTGTTACATGTGTGTTAGTGTGTGTGTGCTAAATCTATTACAAACACAATTTTAGTGTGCATATGTACACATAACGGTGTGTTGTATATGACTGAGAGCATAAAAATTGCAAGCAACAGTTGTCACAGTTTGTAATTTCCGTTTGCGGTGATGTGTGCCTCATTGTTAACGCCAGCAGCGCTTCGACATACACCTAAACACATATGTGACTCAGTGCAGTTGCCACAAATGCACTCAAGTTGCCAAGTGTTACCAGGCATGCCGCATAAACTCGCACACACCTACCAATCTCTAGCATCTAGCACTCAAACAGTTATGTTGGTTATGTTCGCCTCTAACTGTTCGTGCTTCGCAAAAATATGAGTTCATTTGCCTTAGTGTACTGCCGTTTGATTGGCTGAATTGGGGCACCGAAGTGTAGACGGAAGCTCACTGTTGTGTTGCTGCATTCCGGTTGATGGATGTTGCACCTTACTGAATTTAAAGACATTAGCAGTTCAGTTTGCTGTTTGAAAAAAGAATTTTTAATTATTTTTTAATATAAATAAATTATATTTTTTAATGCACTTGAACAGTTTTATGAACCAAAAGCTTTATCGACAGGTCAAACAAAGCTTTCACAAAAATTCCAAATCTCCTCTATCACTTTTATTGTCCGCTTAATTAATAAAGAATACTTAAAAATGAAAATAGTGCATACTCAAAGTTGTCAAAAGCACTCCAGCAGCAAGTTTCCCATACCTTCCCACACTTTCACCTTCTACTAAATAGATTTTGTACTTACAACCCTTTTTCTTAAAAAAAAAAGCTTAAAGCTCCACTTAGTCACACGATTAAACCCTCTTTGTTTTAACTTGATGAAGGTCATAGAACACTCATCTCATTACTGTTCCATTAAATTTCAACATTTTACATTTTTTATATTTTCTTTTACATGAAAATTTCACCCACCCACTCATTTATTTATTTTTTTTTTTTTCAAATTACCCTTAAGTTTGGTCACTGCAGTGATTCTTTGTTGACTGGTTGAACATCATTTGATAAATCACTTTTGCGCTTCACTCGTTTCCAATTCAATGAGCTGCATTAATTTCAGCGACGCAGAGAGCGAGTATAAGTTGTAGGGGATTAGGAGGGTACAGTAGGAAGAGAGTATCTGGAACATAAAGTGGAGAGTGAAGTAGGTTAAAGCATGAGTTAGGTGCATTAAAGACTCTCATAAAAGCGTTCATAAATCAAAGAGAAACGTTTGTTGCTGTCAGGCAGCGTTAATAGTATAATATTTACGGAGAGAATTATTGGCAATTTAAATAAAATTGATTTAAAATTAAATGCTATGATAGATCAGCGAATGGTGGAAAGATTTCTGCGGTTATTTTTCAACAAATACAACCAACAAAGAAATGAGGACTATATATTTTTATAATATTAAATAATATAAATACAGGGTGTATAAAAACAGAAAAAACATACTTATTTAATAATTAATTATTAATAATTAATACAAAATATTTAATAAGAAAAAAAGAGAACTAGCTTCACAGGACGATTTGAGGTGTGTTCAAAAAATAACGGGCATTTTAGTTTTTGAAAAAACAATTATCCTCAAGTGTGAGCTTTTAACAAATGAAAAATACCAAGCTTATAAAACCACGTCTTATCTTACCAGCTGCAATAGACAAAATAAATTATTGATAAGTGTATTTAGATCATAAAGTGTTCCTGTGTTCCCGAAACTAGCGTTTGTGAGGTGTTTCGACGATTGGCAGAAGCGCTGGCATAAGTTCATAATATCGAATGGATTTTATTTTGACGGCTGTTAAATTAATGTAAACGATCGAATAAATATTTTTTCGAAAAAACCAAAATTCCCGTTATTTTTTGAACACACCTCGTGCATTGTGATCAGCTAAAATAGGATTGAATGAATGGGCAATGAAACCAGATATCATAGATGACCCAAGCATCAATAGAGATATGGGAATAAAACTGAGCCCAAAATAGTTCTCTATATGGAAAATATCAAATTTATAATCGGCAAACACTTTCAATACCTCCTACTAATCCCCTATACCATATAAATATGAAGATTTATGTCCGTCCAGTATACAACTTTTTCTATCACCTACCACGAATAAACTGATTTCGGTCAGTTCGATATACTGTCAAGTATTTTCTTACAAAAAGGATTTGTTGATCGTATCCTGAGATAATTAAGCACCAACCTAAATTTCAGTCGACAATTTAGATTTCTGATTTCGGTAGCAAAACTTTTTTGGCCAAAGAATGAAAATATGAATATCGAAATAATTCACTTCTTAAAACCTCAGTGAACTAAACTTCGAAAGTTTCAAAGCAAATTGATGTTAAAAATATAATTTTCCACCAAAGTTATTACAGTTATCCGACATACATAAAAAAATAGTGACAAGTGGGCTCTCCAAAACCACGAAAACATCTTCAAATCATACAAAATCCAATTCAGTAATCAATCCCAATTGCTATATATGTATATACATATATACATATTTGAGCGTAACTACATCCATATTTATTCCATAATTCATTAAAAATATTTCACACACAATATCAAACTTACTGACCCATAAAAATATACTTTCAATTTCAATTTCGTAAACTAAAAATCAATTTGCCAGCTTAGAACTCTATACGGGAATTCTGAAATAAAATCCATTTACACAATGCCAAAAATATGCAGTTAAATATAGAATATATATTCGAGTTTGTTGTACGCTTTCCATTTGCATACTCATGTGATACTCGTTTGATACGGTAGATTACGGTTGATCGCACGATTTAGTTACATTTTCAGCGTTTATTTGCTTAGCTGGATGATGAAAAAAATAGAATGATTAAAGTTCAAAAATATATTGGAAAATACTGATGCAGCTTTGTAAATAAAAACTATATTCAATAACGAAATTCCCAACTATCCGCATTTCGTAGAGTTTTAGTGGAAATTTAATCAAATATCAAAGAGCTTAGCGAGCCAAAGCGAAAAAAAGTATTAAGTGAAAGTATTTCACACAAACACATCCACATACTTGCATATGTGTGCGACCAAAAGCATGTAAATATTTGCGCCGAGCGTTTGGGAATGTGGAAAATTGCCCGCGAAATTCACGGCTAATAAATTCTCCATTGCTTTATTGCTGTTTTTGCTTTTTCTAACTTTTTCTAAGCACACCGCGAATGTGGGTCAGCAGCCGCAGCCAACTTTTGGGGAAAAAATTGTTGTGGAGCGCAAAAGATTTGTGTATTTGTTTGTCTGTCTTTTTGTGTAGTGCAGTGTAGTCTTTTCAATGGCACTTGCTCAGCAGAGTTGATTTAATTTATTTTATTTTTTACATTTTCGGTTTTGTTTCTAAATTGACTTGCTTTTGACCAGCGCGCGCAACAATTCTTCATTGTGCGCTGAATTGGCCGCCTACAAAGGTTAACACAACTAGGCTCAGCACAAACGTATGTTTGTGTGTTTGGTGCGCTGCATGCAATTTGTCGGCTCAATGTGTTGCAATTCGCTCAAAGTTCTAAATTTAATTTGGCAAAAGCTTCAATTTATACTGCCAAAAATAGAAGTGCAGGTCATGGTCTAGAAATTATTGTGGTTCAAAGTGGCAGAAAAAGTTTTGCCGAAAGGGAAATTGCGGCCGGAAAAACTCTATTGACTGAATCCGATTTGTTTTTAGAGCTTTTTTGTAAGTGCTTGACCACTTTCGGATGCCTAAAACCACCCACCATATAAACACATTTCCTAACTTAAAGTTTTATATATAATTTGATCCGTCATTGATAAAAAATCAAGGCGTTCTTTTTTCGAATATATAATAGTGGAAACCACATTGTATGTATGTATGTGATTGGCGTTGAACCGTTTAGCGGGTTATAGCCGAATCGACGAGAGCGCGCCACTCCTCTCTTTCCTTCGCAGTTCGGCGCCAGTTGGAGATCCCAAGTGTAACCAGGTCGTTCTCCACTTGGTCCCTCCAACGGAGTGGAGGCCTTCCCCTTCCTCGGCTTCCTCCGGCGGGTACTGCATCGAACACTTTCAGAGCTGGAGTGTTTTCGTCCATTCGGACAACATGACCTAGACAGCGTAGCCGCTGTCTTTTTATTCGCTGAACTATGTCAATTTCGTCGTATAACTCGTACAGCTCATCGTTCCATCGTCTGCGGTATTCGCCGTTGCCAATGCTCTGAGGTTCGTAAATCTTGCGCGAAATTTTCCTCTCGAAAACTCCTAGTGTCGTCTCATCTGATGTTGACATCGTCCAAGCTTCCGCACCATAAAGCAGGACGGAAATGATAAGCGACTTGTAAAGTTTGATTTTGGTTCGCCGAGAGAGGACTTTACTTTTCATTTACCTACTCAGTCCAAAGTAGCACCTGTTGGCAAGAGTGATTCTGCGCTGGATTTCGAGGCTGACATTGTTGGTGTTGTTGATACTGGTTCCCAGGTATACGAAATTATCTACGACTTCGAAGTTATGACTGTCAACCACATTAATTATCATTAATCTTCTAGTTATCTGACTACGGCTCACAAGATCTTTTCATTGAAGCCTTGGTTTGAAATATATAAAAATATATTCTTAACAATGGTAATAAAATCCAGGCTTCATAACATTTTCATTCTCACTGACTATAGGATCATAAACTGACCGATGTACTCTCTAAGATGTCAAGAATTTCTTAAATAACTGGAGAACTTCAGGGGATTTTTATTCCACTGCCTTTTACGCATAATTTTTGTTCAGAATAGAGCAAATATTTATTAATGAATATCCAAAAGTAGTTTCAAAAATTTTAACATAGTTTGATAATATATGCTTTAGCGGGTTTGAAGAACCCAATTGTCAATATTTTTGCGACTCGGAAGGTCGATAAAAGAATAAGGTTAGACGTGTTTTTATGAGATTGGCGATATCCCAAAAATCGAGTTTGTGAGGTGTTTCGACGATAGTAAAGTATGGAGTTTATTTTGAAGACTGTTAAATTAATGTAAACGATTGAATAAATATTTTTTTGAAAAAACCAAAATTCCCGTTATTTATTGAACACATCTCGTACATTGTGATCAGCTAAAATGGGATTGAATGAATGGGCAACGAAACTAAATATGATAGATGACCCAAGCATCAATAGAGATATGGGAATAAAACTGAGCCCAAAATAGTTCTCTAGATAGAAAATAATCGGCAAACTCTTTCACCCAATTGAATATACTATATAAATATGAAAATTTTTGTCCGTCCAGTATACATCTTTTTCCATCTACATACTACGAATAAACCGATTTCGGTCAGTTCGATATACTGTCAAGTATTTTCTTACAAAAATGATTTGTTGATCTTATCCTGAGATAATTAAGCACCAGCAATAATTTCAATCGACTCACATATTCATTTAATGTAGATTTTCGATTTCGGTAGCAAAACTTTTTTGGCCAAAGAATGAAAATATGAATATCGAAATAATTCACTCCTTAAAACCTCATCGCTCTCATCTCAGCGCTTTAATCGCTTCCTTCCTTGTTTGGACTAAACTTCGAAAGTTGCAAAGCAAATTTATGCCAAAACAAGTAAGGAAGGGCTAAGTTCGGGTGTAACCGAACATTTTATACTCTCGCGATTTATTGATGTAATTTTATAAAGACAACTCAATTCGACCCATATATTCGGCATAAAGTTCTATAGAATAACGAAAATCATCATAAATAGTATATGGGGACTGAGGTAATTCCTAAACCGATTTCACTCGTTTTCACCACCAAGATACAATGTATCGAAGACTATACGATCACTTAATTTAATATTACTTATAATTAGGTATATGGGATCTGGGGGAAGTTATGACCCGATTTTTACCATTTCAGGTCCAGACAGAAACTGTTATAACAAAAAAAAATTCAGAGGGAATGAATTACATAAAAATATCTGAAAAATTACCCTTAGGCACTGAGTTCTTCATGTTCGATATCAGGGGCCTTGAAAAGTCCTGGTCCGATTTTGACAATTTTTCCACAAGTGATGTCACAGCTCAAATACAGTATTTGTGTAAAGTTTTATTCCGCTAGCTTCATTGGTTCCTTATGAATACATTATAAAGTGAACGAATCAGATGGAATTCAAAATTGGGTTATATGGGAAGTGGACGTAGTTGTGAACCGATTTCGCCCATATTCCACCCGTGCCATCAGGGTGTCAAGAAAGTGTTATATACCGAATTTCATTGAAATCGGTCAAATAGTTCTTGAGATATGGTTTTTGACCCATAAGTGGGCGACGCCACGCCCATTTTCCAATTTGTAAAAAAATCTCAGTGCAGCTTTCTTCTGCCATTTCTTATGTAAAATTTGGTGTTTCTGACGTTTTTCGTTAGACAGTTAACCCACTTTTAGTAATTTTCAACCTAAGCTTTGTATGGGAGGTGAGCGTGGTTATTATCCGATTTCTTTCATTTTTGGACTGTATAAGGATAAGGCCTAAAAGAAACGACTGCAGAAAGTTTGGCTTATATAGCTTTATTGGTTTGCGAGTTATATACAAAAAACCTATTTGGGGGCGGAGTCACGCCCACTTTTCCAAAAAAATTACATCCAAATGTGCCCCTCCTTAATGGGATCCTATGTTCCAAATTTCATTTTCATAACTTTATTTATGGCTTAGTTATGACACTGTATAGGTTTTCGGTTTCCTCCATTTTTTGGGCGTGGCAGTGGACCGATTTTGCCCATTTTCGAAAGCAACCTCCTCAGGGTGCCAAGGAACATGTGTTCCAAGTTTCATTAAGATATCTTAATTTTTACTCAAGTTATCGCTTGCAAGGACAGACGGACAGACGGACGGACAGACATCCGGATTTCAAATCTACTCGTCATCCTGATCATTTATGTATATATAACCCCATATCTAACTCTTATATTTCTTGGTGACACAAACAACCGTTATGTGAACAAAACTATGATACTCTGTGCAACAGGTTGCGAGAGTATAAAAATATAAGTTGCCACCAAAGTTATTACAGTTAACCGACATACATACATACAAGTTAACTATTTTGACTAAAACTACTACAACACCCTTCCCCTTGACGATCCGTGCGTTAAGTGCGACTTGCGATTAAGCAAACTTTAGCACTGATATTAATTTCATGCAACAGCCACACGCATAGCGAACTCACTAAACTCATGCTCATTAATACCCACAACTTTGTAACTAACGACAACAACAACTACGGCAACAAAAACACAAAACCACAGCCGCACAAAAGCACTTTAAGGACCCTCAAGTGTAGCACAATTTTTGCCACGACACGACGACAGCGCTTTATGTCATTCACTTGTGTCAACTCTCGCCCAGCCATTCATATACATATGTACATCTATACGAGTATATGGCTACTTACATGCTGCTTTGACACTTTCTTATTTCATTAAATTTTCTCAACCATTTGTGCATTGCATTTAGCGCAACTTAGCTTATCACTGTGTCGTTTTCAATTTCAGTTAAAGAGCAAGCTTTGACGAAAGCATGATAAACCTTATCGTGGTAATTTACTGAGAGTGACAAGTGAGAATGCTGGCTGGCTGACTGACTGGCTGGGAAGCACAATGTTGCTGGAAGTGCGTTTACTTTGAATCTAATGAGCAACGACTCAAGCGGGTCTACAACTACAAACATACACACACACACATGCTTGTAGAGCTGCCATGAATGGCGAAGCGTGTTGAGCTTGCGCTTCTGCAGTGGCTTCTTGTGCTGTATTTACAACAATTTGCATGTCAGTCACGCCTTAGCGGGGGATAAATAATGTAAGCGCCACAGTTGGGGGGGATATAAATATAAAAGAGCACACACGCAGCTTACTATGTATTGCTTACACTCTATATACTCGTATATGAAATATTCAATATTTGCTGATACCTTTAGTGGCTATTTGTAAATAGATTTGGTTCTTATTATATCTGCAAAATAAGAACCAAAAATATACAAACTTTTTATTTCATAACTGTGAACCCATAATATTACTCCACAAGTATATTCCAGACACACTAAACCACTAAGTACGCGTGACCAGAGCGACGACGCCAATGAACTCATTACAAGCAAACGCTAATGAAAACCAACAAATAATTAATTTATGTGCAGCTACCACATATTAAGCTAAAGCACAAGTATATAACGGGTGTTATTTTCAGACGTGTGATTTTCAATGAACCAATACTTTTTTCAGTTACTTGTTGATTTATACTCAGTTTGGTTTGTCATTTCATAATGAGCAGACTTACTCCAGAACAACATTTATTGCTGGTTTACGGCCACAATTGTGTGACAAAAAGTGGTCGTAAATTGGGCCTCTACGATGGGAATTATTCGAGTCAGCCACGGCGATCATTTTAAAAACATAATGGCAAATCTATATCCTTATAAAAAATTTAAATTCTTATCCATAACATTAAATTATATCCGTCTCATTTCTTCTTGTAAACCACAAGTCTAAAAAAACACCCTTTACGAGTCTATATATAAGCACAAGTGTGTATAACTAACAAGCTAACTAATTGCGCGTCTACTTTACGCTCGTAACTGCAAGCGCGTTAATAAAACTAAATTTCACGTTGAGTACTTCATTGATAATTTGCGCGCCACATGCGCTCATTAAATACACACACATCAGCATATACACTCGCGCTCTCACAAAAAATATATACAAACATATTTTTGCCTTCATATTTGTACATTTCCGCTAAAATCTTTCGCAGTATATTCGCCCTTCCTGAAGTTCGCTTTCGTTTTGTTTTCACACACATTAATTTTCTTGGCATATTCGCACAGCCAAATTGGCTGTGTTGCTTCAAATGATGCGGAAATTTGATTAACTCATTGTTTTCGCACTTGTTGTTAATGTTGTTTTTGCTTCGGCATTTGCTATTTTTGTTTAGCTAACGTTAATGTTATTCTTATTCTTCTTTTTTTCCTTTCGGCTCTTGTTGTTTTTGTGTAAGACTTTCGTTACAGTTTTATTATGATTTGATTTTAGCGTCAGCCATAAATTTCATCGTTTCACTTGTTGTGCTATGTATTCTCCTTATCTAAAGCAACACGTTCATTTTATGAGCAGCCTCCCTGCTCACTCACTTATTGATTGCGACTTAAAGAGTTTAATGATTTTTCGATACTGCGTTTGTAGAGAGAATAATATTTCTAGGCATTGATTTTTAAAGAATACGAGTATAATCTATTAAATATTCTTGAATGCCTAAAGGGTGTTTTTATACTCTCGCAACAAATGTTGCTAAAGAGAGTATTATAGTTTTGTTCACATAACGGTTGTTTGTAACACCCCAAACTAAACGAGTTAGATATAGGGTTATATATACCAAAGTGATCAGGGTGAAGAGTGGAGTTCAAATCCGAATGTCTGTCTGTCCGTCCGACCGTCTGTGCAAGCTGTAACTTGAGTAAAAATTAAGATATCTTGATGAAACTTGGCACACTTATTTCTTGGCAAAATCGGACCACTGCCACGCCCACAAAATGGCGAAAACCGAAAACACATAAAGTGCCATAACTAAGCCATAAATAAAGCTATGGAAATAAAATTTGGTATGAAGGATCACACTACGAAGGGGCATATTTGGATGTAGTTTTTTTGGGGAAGTGGGCGTGGCCCCGCCCCCTACTAAGTTTTTTGTATATATCTCGCAAACCAATAGAGCTATAACGGGTGATTTTTTTGAGGTTAGGATTTTCATGCATTAGTATTTGACAGATCACGTGGGATTTCAGACATGGTGTCAAAGAGAAAGATGCTCAGTATGCTTTGACATTTCATCATGAATAGACTTACTAACGAGCAACGCTTGCAAATCATTGAATTTTATTACCAAAATCAGTGTTCGGTTCGAAATTTTTTTATCGACAAATTTTGTTCAGCGATGAGGCTCATTTCTGGTTGAATGGCTACGTAAATAAGCAAAATTGCCGCATTTGGGGTGAAGAGCAACCAGAAGCCGTTCAAGAACTGCCCATGCATCCCGAAAAATGCACTGTTTGGTGTGGTTTGTACGCTGGTGGAATCATTGGACCGTATTTTTTCAAAGATGCTGTTGGACGCAACGTTACGGTGAATGGCGATCGCTATCGTTCGATGCTAACAAACTTTTTGTTGCCAAAAATGGAAGAACTGAACTTGGTTGACATGTGGTTTCAACAAGATGGCGCTACATGCCACACAGCTCGCGATTCTATGGCCATTTTGAGGGAAAACTTCGGAGAACAATTCATCTCAAGAAATGGACCCGTAAGTTGGCCACCAAGATCATGCGATTTAACGCCTTTAGACTATTTTTTGTGGGGCTACGTCAAGTCTAAAGTCTACAGAAATAAGCCAGCAACTATTCCAGCTTTGGAAGACAACATTTCCGAAGAAATTCGGGCTATTCCGGCCGAAATGCTCGAAAAAGTTGCCCAAAATTGGACTTTCCGAATGGACCACCTAAGACGCAGCCGCGGTCAACATTTAAATGAAACAAGTAAGGAAAGGCTAAGTTCGGGTGAAACCGAACATTTTATACTCTCGCAATTTATTTAGAGATTTACCTATATTTTCGGTGAAAAATTAACCTTAGGCATGTTTGATATCAGGGGTCTTGAAAAGTCATGGTTCGATTTTGATAATTTTCCCACAAAGTGATGTTACAGCTCAAATACAGTATTTGTGTAATGTTTTATTTCGCTATCTTTATCGGTTCCTAATGTATATATTATAAAGTGAAGGATTCAGATGGAATTGAAAATTGAGTTATAAGGAAAGTAGTCGTGGTTGTGAACCGATTTCGCCCATTTTTTAACCGTGTTATCAGGGTGTCAAGAAAATATTATATACCGAATTTCATTGAAATCTGTCGAGTAGTTCCTGAGATATGGTTTTTGACCCATAAGTAGGCGATGCCACGCCCATTTTCCATTTTGTAAAAAAATCTCAGTACAGCTTCCTTCTGCCATTTCTTATGTAAAATTTGGTGTTTCTGACGTTTCCCGTTAGCGAATTAACGCACTTTTAGTCATTTTCAACCTAACCTTTGTATGGGAGGTGGGCGTGGTTATTATCCGATTTCTTTCATTTTTGGACTGTATGATGAAATGGCTAAAAGAAACTACTGCAGAAAGTTTGGTTTATATAGCTTTATTGGTTCGCAAGATATATACAAAAAACCTATTTGGGGGCGGGGTCACGCCTACTTTTCCAAAAAAATTACACTCTAATGTGCCCCTCCCTAATGCGATCCTATGTTCCAAATTTCATTATCATAACTTTATTTATGGCTTAGTTATAGCTCTTTATGTGTTTTTGGTTATCGCCATTTTGTGGGCGTGGCAGTGGACCGATTCCGCCCATCTTCGAACTTAACCTTCTTATGGTGCCAAGGAACTCGTGTTCCAAGTTTCATTAAGATATCTCAATTTTTACTCAAGTTACAGCTTGCACGGACGGACAGACGGACAGACGGACAGACGGACAGACGGACGGACGGACAGACAGACATCCGGATTTGAACTTTACTCCTCACCCTGATCACTTTGGTATATATAACCCTATATCTAACTCGTTTAGTTTTAGGACTTACAAACAACCGTTATGTGGACAAAACTATAATACTCTCTTTAGCAACTTTTGTTGCGAGAGTATAATTATCTTCAAAAAGTAAATGTCATGAACCAATCTAACGTTTCAAATAAAGAACCGATGAGATTTTGCAAATTTTATGCGTTTTTTTAAAAAAAAAAGTTATCAAGCTCTTAAAAAATCACCCTTTATAAACCAAACTTTCTGCAGTCGTTTTTTTTTTAGCTACTTCCTAATACAGTCCAAAAATGAAAGAAATCGGATCATAACCACGCCCACCTCCCATACAAAAGTTAAGTTGAAAATTACTAAAAGTGGGATAACTCGCTAAGGAAAAACGTCAGAAACACTAAATTTCACATAAGCAATGGCAGATAGGAACTGCACTCAGATTTTTTTACAAAATGGAAAATGGGCGTGGCATCGCCCACTTATGGGTCAAAAACCATATCTCAGGAACTACTCGACCGATTTCAATGAAACTTGGTTTGTAATAGTTTCCATACATCCCAATGATATGTTGTGAAAATAGGCCAAATCGCTTTACAACCACGCCTACTTCCTATATACCAGAACTTTGAAGACAATCTGAATCGTTTACTTTACAATATATAAAGTAAGTACTAGTGAAGATATCGGCTCAGAACTTTGCGCAAATACTATGTTAATAGTGTGGCAGCCCCATTCTAAAAATCGCCGAAATCGGACCATAGGTTTTTAAGGCCCCATATATCGAACACGAGGACCTCGGTGCTTCTAACCTAATATTATGGTTTCCAACTTTCAATGGACTTTATACAATATATATGACGAATATGTGGGTCAAATTGTGTATTATATAATATAAAGAAAGTTAAATATATAAATTGCGAGAGTATAAAATGTTCGGTTACACCCGAACTTAGCCCTTCCTTACTTGTTTGTTGAGTTGTTTGTTCGATTCGCAACTCTCCAATTTTTCCTGAATCGAAGATATATTAATAGTAAAAAGCCAATTTAGTTAATCTGCAAAAGAGAGAAAGAGACTATTTCTATTAGCCACTACTTTTTCTAAGTGATAGAGATGTTGCTCAAGGAGATTGAGAGAGAGATAGAGCGAGAATTAAAGAGATCATAAAATGAATCACGGGCACTATGAATGAATAGAAAGACCGTGATTTAAAGTGATGAAAAATTAATCACGGACGCTCTATGACACTAGTTAAGATTTATTGATATTTTATTGAACACAAGTTCACGATTCTCTTATAAAATTTTAAACATTTATTTATTTATTTATTGAAACTTTCCAATTAGGTCAAATATTATTAAAAATTTCTGGTAATATCTTTTCCCAAACAAAATTTCCAGTTTTTACATTTTTTGAAATTTAATATATTTTCTTTACTTGCACTTCAAAATCAAATTTGAGTTCACTTTCACTAAAAGCGCAAACACACGCACACACAAACATACAGATTTTAATGAAATTCAAACCTTTCACTGCAAACACTGGAGGCGTTCATGGATATAAAAGCAAAGTTTGTGCTAATAAGGGAAGAGCTGCTAAGTAAAAACTATTTACTACACGGAAGCTGCAGAAAAGATCCGCACACAAACCAAACCAAAAAGGCAGTGTGAAATCAGGAGACCAACAGAGAAGAGCGTGCCACAGCAAAGGCACACTCAACGCGGTGGGTGGTGGGAAGTCGACGCTTCGGCAGCGCAGAGATTGCAGTTAGCAACAGCGATAGCGCGCTATTGTTTCGCCTCATGCTGCTTGCGCTTATCTTGTCTACATTTACAACAACAGCTCATACCATTAGCGCCGACATAAGCTCTGCAGCAGCTGTAAAAACATGAAAGGAGCTGTCAAATATGTATCTATGCTGGAAAAAAAGGCTGCAACTAGTCACTCGGCTGTCGCATGCGTCTGTGCTATGACATATACAAACTGATATTTCCATTTAACGTACAACGGTTTCTTTTGACCACTGCTTGATCCGAGGTCTGTGAGATTTTGCCAACATTCAGTGATTGTCTGTTAAACTGCGCTACGAAGTAGGATGCCATGCTTCTTCCATTCTCTGGGGAGCACTCACACTCACTCATTAGTTTATTTTAGTTTATGGATACATTTCTTGGCACAGCACAGCGCAGCACTTTCATTACATTGTTTGCCCTTTTTGCCTTGCTCCTAATTTCCATCATATTCTTCGCCTTTTACAGCGCGCTTTTACTGCCACACCAGCGCAACTAGCTTCTTCGTTTGCAGTAAAATGAAATGAAGTTTGCAGTCAGTTTGTTGTTGATGCTGGTGTTGGTTCAATTCAATCTGAAATAGTAATTTTCTCGCTGGGTTTCGTCGGTACGAGGTTTGACTGAAGGTACTCGAACTGTAGAAAAGATCTCATATCTTAAGAATGGTAAAATTGTTCAAGTAGCAAAGACAAATAACTAAACAAATTCAACTAAGTAAAGAATTTCTTGATGACCTCAATTGAATATTGAGCCTTCTTGCCTTATCGAACCACCCTCGTATTCTTTCTGTGCAATTGCCGTTTTTGAGCACAAAAATTTCTAACTAGAAACTACTCGGCGAAGACAAGTGAAAATTGCATGTAAAACATATTTGAAATTCGCCGCGTTAATTGAAAACATTCGTAGACAAATGACAGTTAGATGGATGAAATGGAAATTTGGAAAATGCAGCGGTCAAATTTCGTTTGTGCGCTCTGTTTCAATTAGCTTACATAATTGAGTTGCATATTGCATATGCCTAGCTATGAATTCTTTGCCACGATGTAATTGGAGGTAGACTTAGAAGAGCACATAAAAGTCTCAAAACTTTACAAAGTTAAATTGGTGAATACTTTACACTCTCTGTGGGTTTTTATATTGTGTTCACATTTCTAATTTATATAATTTTATCATAAATAAATAATTAAGCAATCTGAGAGCAAGACTCCATTTAACCTCTATAACGATGAGACAGTTTTTTTCGATTTCGATTTCTTTCTCATCAACCTTTAAAAAATCACTTTGCTACTTTTTGCTAAGAATCGCTCCATGTCAATTTAATGCGAAAGCAAGAAGCGGATCGGTCTATGATTTTTGTGTGTTCCTTATAATCTATAGATGATCTTGTCATCATTAAATCACATAATGTAGGATCAGCATACGAGCTATGTTCAAAAACTAACGGCAATTTTTTGAAGGCGACAATATTAATGTGGACGAATAATAAATATTTTTTAGATTCCCGTCATTTTTTGAACTTTTTTGAACATAGCTTTAATAGAACTATCATTTTTATACTCTCGCAACAAAAGTTGCTAAGAGAGTATTATAGTTTTGCCCACATAACGGTTGTAACGTAACGGTATATATACCAAAGTGATCAGGGTGACGAGTAAAGTTCAAATCCGGATGTCTGTCTGTCCGTCCGTCCGTCTGTGCAAGCTGCAACTTGAGTAAAAATTGTGATATCTTAATGAAACTTGGAACACGTGTTCCTTCGCACCATAAGAAGTTCGAAGATGGGCGGAATCGGACCACTGTCACGCCCACAAAATGGCGATAACCAAAAACACATAAAGAGCTATAACTAAGCCATAAATAAAGTTATGAAAATAAAATTTGGAACATAAGATCGCATTAGGGAGGGGCACATTTGAATGGATTTTTTTTTTGGAAAAGTGGCCGTGACCCCGCCCCCAAATACGTTTTTTGTATATATCTTGCAAACCAATAAAGCTATATAAACCAAACTTACTGCAGTCGTTTATTTTAGCCATTTCCTTATACAGTCAAAAAATGAAAGAAACCGGATAATAACCACACCCACCTCCCATACAAAGGTTAGGTTGAAAATTACTAAAAGTTAACGCACTAACGAGAAACGTCAGAAACACCAAGTTTTACATAAGAAATGGTAGAAGGAAGCTGCACTGAGATTTTTTTACAAAACGGAAAATGGGCTTGGCGTCGCCCACTTATGGGTCAAAAACCATATCTCAGGAACTACTCGACAGATTTCAATGAAATTCAGTATATAATATTTTCTTGACACCCTGATGACACTGGTGGAATATGGGCGAAATCGGTTCACAACTACGCCTACTTCACATATAACTCAATTTTGAATCCTTCTGATTCGTTCACTTTATAATGTATACATAAGGAACCGATAAAGAAATAAAACTTTACACAAATACTGTATTTGAGCTGTGATATCACCTGTGGAAAAATTGTCAAAATCGAACCATGACTTTTCAAGGCCCCTGATATCCAACATGAAGAACTCAGTGTCTAAGGGTAATTTTTCACCGAAAATGTAGGTAAATCTCTAAATAAATTGCGAGAGTATAAAATGTTCGGTTGCACCCGAACTTAACCTTTCCTTACTTGTTTTTTTGTAAATTTTTTGGAGAATTAAGTGTCGATGGGATGATATTGCCATAGAGAATAACACAATACTCTGCTCAAATATTAGTCCACCAACTTTAGAATATGCTTTCTTAAAATTAAGAGTTGATGTTATTAACAAAAATCATTCCAAAGAAATTAACACATCGTTTGAAAAAAATTAAATCAAACCCTGATTTTTCAAACTGTACTCAAACCATTATTTACCCACATTAACGTACATTTTAATGCATTATGCTTTATAAACAAACATTTATATATTTAAATAAAACAAATATTTGCTATTTTCCACTCAATTATACGGCATTTTAATGGTTTAATTGATGATGACACAAGAAAATGCCAGCTGGCATAATGCCATTCAGCATAAATCAATCTCATTTGCCAATATACGAATATACATATGTATATTTAAAACACACAAATAACTCAGCAATAATTATTTTATATGTATGTGTGTGTCCAAGCATAACCAAGAGCACATTGTTGTAATAAGCTTAGTGATTATCCGTAATCGTTGGTCAAACACAATACATTCAAAGCTAAATGAATAACAGGCTTTATTATTAATTTGCTGCTGTAATCAGTGTAAATAAGTGAACAAGTGAGCGTGAATACTACACTGGCTGTAAAACTACGCAGGAAGTATCAATCAATGCTATTTGTTAATATATTATTGTTGTATAAATTAATATACATACATATGTGTTTGAAGCAGCAATTGTGTTGGAAAGCACACATAAATATCAATAAAAATAAACCGTAATAATCTCAAATGACACAGGTGTCAAAAATCAGGTTAACTTTTGACACAAAAAAAAAATTTGACATTGAATAAAAAATGATACTGTGGTAATAAAAAATTTAATTAATCAATTAAATTAACAAGTAAATTAAAAAAAAATCCATTGCAAATGCTAGAGAAAATAATTATCATCAGAGGAAAATGTTTATATTGTTTCAGTTTAAATTAATGGCGAAAAAACTGGCAAAGCACTGAAGCATGCATATCACAGGTTGTGTATAAAAATTGTGTGTAAAAAACTGTTGATTGTGAATAAAATTTTATAAAAAATAACAGTTTTGCAACATCAACAACTACATATAAAGTTATACACAAACTTATATATTATACGAGAATGAGAAAAAAACGCCAGCAGCAGCTGTTTGACAAAATAATTAGATATCGTATTATTAACAAGATAATCAAAAACGGCAGCATGCACTTAATAGCAAACAAGTAAGGAAGGGCTAAGTTCGGGTGTAACCGAACATTTTATACTCTCGCAACTTATTTATTTAACTTTATTTATATTATATAATACACAATTTGACCCACATATTCGTCATATATATTATATAAAGTCCATTGAAAGTTGGAAACCATAATATTAGGTTAGAAGCACCGAGGCCCTCGTGTTCGATATATGGGGCCTTAAAATCCTATGGTCCGATTTCGGCGATATTTAGAATGGGGCTGCCACACTATTAACATAGTATTTGTGCAAAGTTCTGCACCGATATCTTCACTAGTACTTACTTTATATATTGTAAAGTAAACGATTCACATCGTCTTCAAAGTTCTGGTATGTAGGAAGTAGGCGTGGTTGTGAAGCGATTTGGCCTATTTTCACAACATATCATTGGGATGTAAGGAAACTATTACAAACCAAGTTTCATTGAAATCGGTCAAGTAGTTCCTGAGATATGGTTTTTGGCCCATAAGTGGGCGACGCCACGCCCATTTTCCATTTTGTAAAAAAATCTGAGTGCAGCTTCTATCTGCCATTTCTTATGTGAAATTTAGTGTTTCTGACGTTTTTCGTTAATGAGTTAACCCACTTTTAGTAACTTTCAACCTAACTTTTGTATGGGAGGTGGGCGTGGTTATTATCCGATTTCTTTCATTTTTGGACTGTATAAGGAAATGGCTAAAAGAAATGACTGCAGAAAGTTTGGCTTATATAACTTTATTGGTTTGCGAGTTATATACAAAAAACCTATTTGGGGGCGGGGTCACGCCCACTTTTCCAAAAAAATTACATCCAAATGTGCCCCTCCCTAATGGGATCCTATGTTCCAAATTTCATTTTCATAACTTTATTTATGGCTTAGTTATGACACTGTATAGCTTTTCGGTTTCCACCATTTTGTGGACGTGGCAGTGGACCGATTTTGCCCATTTTCGAAAGCAACCTCCTCAGGGTGCCAAGGAACATGTGTTCCAAGTTTCATTAAGATATCTTAATTTTTACTCAAGTTATCGCTTGCACGGACAGACGGACAGACGGACAGACGGACGGACGGACAGACGGACGGACAGACATCCGGATTTCAAATCTACTCGTCATCCTGATCATTTATGTATATATAACCCCATATCTAACTCTTATATTTCTTGGTGACACAAACAACCGTTAGGTGAACAAAACTATTATACTCTGTGCAACAGGTTGCGAGAGTATAAAAAATTAAACCTAATATGTAACAGTAATTCTAGGCAAAAACGCAAGTTAATTGTTTACTGTTATATTTAACATGACGTTGCTGCAAGTGACAGCAGTTAAAGCTGGAAATTATTTTTTAAATTGAAAAATGCCAATTACGCGGCAGTTAATAAAAAAATGTACTGTTTTAGTGATTGCGTAGGGAATTTCTAGAAATATTGTAATTAATATTATTTTTTTACTAAACAAACAAAAAAATTCTTATTGATTTAAATAGTTAAAGCTCACTGAACTAAATTTATATTATTACCATATTTTAATGAAGTACACAAGAACTTAAAATCGTTCATTACTAATCATCATTGGATCGATTATATACGAGGTGTGTACTAAAAATAACGGGAATTTTAGTTTTTTGAGTATTTATTCATTAGTCTACATAAATGTCGTCTTCAAAAAAAATTATAAAAATATTATCCACTTATGGCAGCGCTTCTACCAATCGTCGTACCACTTCTCAAACTCGACTCGGGATCGCCTTCGGCTCTTTCAGCGATTTCTCGTATGCTTGCAAAACGATGTCCCTTTAAGATTCTTTTTATTTTTGGAACTAGGAAAAAATCATACTGATATGAAAGCTGGGGCATCGTTACAGTATTATTTTTGGGCAAGAATTTACGAACAAGCTACTAAATGTGAGTTTTTAACAAACGGAAATCGACAAGCTTATAAAAAAGTCTAACCTTAGCGGCTGCTAGAAACAAAGCAATGAAAAAAGCTGATAATTGTATCGTACTTCAGTGGCATATAAATTTTAATTTTTTAAATTTTCTGTCACTTTTTGGAATTAAATACAATAATTGGAGAACTATAAATCCACTCTAGGTTAAGCCTTAGGCTATTTCAAATATACACACTGTTTGGTCAGATGCATGACACTGTGCAATATCGGATGATCGTGACCGTGAATTAGGTTATTCACCTTTATTACCGCATTGCTTATGCTTATGCATATGCACAGATGTTGTTCCCGTTTTCTATGATTCGTACATACATACATATTCCCCTTTTTCTATTATCCGTACAAAAGTCCTGCTTAATCGTATTTTCCTTTTACCTTGCCTTCTCATTAGACATAAGTACCTACATATGTACATACTCATAAGCTTATATATACCTACCTACGATGTAACAGCAATTAGTCTAATAAGATCAGTGTGCATAAGCAGTGTACAAGTGCAGGCACAAGAAAAATTAGTAAACGTGCAATTATAATTTTCGCAATTCAACTTGACTTTAATTTATCTTGGGCTGGAACATAATTTGGCGACCGTGACAGGACACGTTTGTTCTACATAAACATTTTCGATCAAGGAAAGCCATAAATTAAAGTTAAAGTTTTTCGTTCAACGTTTAAAAATTCGTTTTTGATCTTGGCAAAAAATGGCTCTGCGTTAATCTAAGCACACATAATTTGCGCATACATGTGTTTAAGTCAAGCTGTGTGAGCGGTAACCTACAATCGAAGCATCATTTGGATTTCTTTTACCCGAGCAGCATTCAGTGCAGGCGCAGATAGCATTTCTTGCTGCATATCAACGTAATTGTCGCTGTAATCCAATTTACACACATTACAAGTTCAACATTTTAACGTTCGTTCGAGATTACTTCTTTTTATCATCATCTGTCGATGTTACCGACAGTTCGTCAACTCATCACCGTTTCATTGCACGAATTCTGGACTTTTACAACACATCTTCGTTGGATTCTGGACATCTGCTTTTGCTACACGTAATACACATCATATTCGTCATTACTCAGGTATTCGTATTTTATATTTTTGCGCCTCAAAATGCCTAATAATAATGAAAGTAATGTACTTAACACGGCTGAGGAAGAGCAAACGCCTTTATCCTCCCTAATTAAAACACGTTCAACAATTTTTCGTAACCTACATAGTTTGAAGCAACGAATTTCTTCTGAAGAAATCGATATCGATACGAATGTTCTCGAATGCCGTTTACAAATTGTTGAATCTTATTTCCAACAGATTTGTGACGTTCAGAGCAATATTGAAACTCTCGCGCCATTAGATAAATCGAGATCAGAAATTGAAGAAACATATATTTCAATCAAATCTAAAATACTTTCGTTAATTAACCCCAGAAACCGTGTTTCGGAGTTAAACACTAGCATTTTCAACGCAACAGCGTTTGGAAATACTAGTTACCAAATCGATTGCCTTCACTTAAATTACCAAAATTTAGTGGAAAGTATGCGGAGTACAAGCGTTTTTTCCGCACCTTTTGCAACATGGTGCATGATGATCCAACAATGCCAAAAGTGGACAAGTTTAATTATCTTTTAAACTGTCTTTCAGGACCAGCGCTTAGCGTAATCGAACCTTTTCAAGTTACCGAGGAAAATTACCCGAAAGCTATACAACGGCTCAAGGAACGGTACGACAACAATGTACTGATTTTTCAGGATTATATTACATCTCTTTTCAACATTCCTGCTATGAAAAAGTCTGACGCAACCAGTCTACGTAATATTATCGACACTGTTGCAGCACTCCGAGGCTCATTACTCTCGTTGGGCTCAGAAAGCGATATAATGAATTCAATACTAATTCATATCGTTTTAACCAAAATTGATTCTGATTCGAAATCAGTTTATAACCAAAAGCAAGAGTATGATAACTTGCCATCATGGGACGAATGCTACAAGTGGTTGAATCGACACTCTCAGTACTTGGAGACTCTTTCCAAAGGGGAAAACGCAAAGGTAACACCGCGAGATGGTAAACTATACGGTAAGAAAACTGCAAATTCTTTCGTCAACTCAATATCAAGTTGCTTTTATTGCAACAATGATGAGCACAATCTAAACAATTGTCCATCATTTCTACAGTTATCAGCTAAGATGCGTTTTGATTGGGTCAAGCAAGCAGGTGCTTGCATCAATTGTTTAAGGAAAGGTCATACGGTATCAAAGTGCACATCGAAATCTCGTTGCCGTGTGTGCCACCAAGCTCACCATTCTCATCTTCATTTTGCCTCAGTTGCAACGACAACTTCGCCATCTCAACAAGCAGTAGAGCCGCAACGAAAAGATCAATTCAACATTCATCATACAACAACTAATCCATCAGTTTCACTCATCGCACGCACACACAAACGAGCAATATTACCTACAGCTCTCATTTATATACAAGATAAATTTGGAGTAATGCAACCAGTTCGCGCTTTATTGGATTCTTGTTCAGAATTAAACTTCATCACTGAGGAAACAGCGAAGAGGTTGCAGCTTAAAAGGTTTTTCTACCATCAGGAAATATCAGGTATTTCAGATATTCGTTCTAAATCAAAGTATGCTGTAAATGCTACAATCAAATCTCGCCTAGGAGATTTTACTTATGTATCGCAATTCGCCATAACTAAACAAATTTCAACACACATACCTGGTGAATTTATTAACATCTCTAAATGGAATATTCCTGAAGATATTCATTTAGCAGATCCGTATTTTTACAAACCGCAACGGATAGATTTACTGCTTAATGCAGAAATCTTTTTTGATTGCCTTCAAGATGGCACAATGTCACTTGGTAAAGGTTTACCTTGCCTTCAAAACAGCAAACTAGGATGGATTGTCGGTGGTAATTTTGAAACACTTTCAACTTCTCGCCCATCTATTTGTAATATCACATTAAACTCAAACTCATCTAATCTCGATTTGATTCTTCAACGTTTTTGGGAAATCGAAAATTTCACCAAAAGGACATCAACATTATCCGAGGAAGAAAGTTTATGCGAACAGCATTTCGTTCAAAACGTTCAAGTGAAAGACGATGGACGTGTACAAGTTCGCTTGCCATTTAAGGCTTCACCTACAACATTAGGAGATTCGTTTTACAATGCCAAGAAGCGATTACTCGCTCTTGAAAGGCGTTTATCTAACAATAACTTATTAAAGGATATGTATGCAGATTTCATTAAAGAATACATCGAACTTGGGCATATGACTGCCTTACCAAATTTCGATTTTAAGAGTTCACATTACATAATTCCACATCATTGCATACTTCGTCCACAAAGTACTACGACCAAGCTTCGTGTAGTATTCGACGCCTCTGTGCGCACCACTTCTAACCGCTCATTAAATGATATACTCATGGTTGGTGCTACAATTCAACCAGACCTGATCATAACATTGCTATCATTTCGTTTGCATCCTTACGTATTAACCGCTGATGTATCAAAGATGTATCGGCAGTTTTTAATTGACAAACAAGATCAACGCTATCAACTAATTTTATGGAGAAACGAAACCAATGAGCCATTGCAGTTGTTTCAACTAAAAACTGTAACTTACGGTTTAGCTTCTGCACCATTTCTTGCTATTCGCAGCTTATTTCATATTGCTGACGTCAATCAAGAGACTTATCCACTAGCATCGTCTGCTATTCGTGAAAGCTTTTATGTCGACGATTTGTTAACTGGTGCAGAAAGCATTGAAAATTTAGAAAAATTAAAAGGGGAACTTATAGAAGTTCTTCGCTCTCATGGACTTTCGCTTACTAAATGGCACTCAAATTCTGCACAGTTAGCTGACGCAACTTGTAATGAAGTGCCAATTAAAACAGCTGAAGAAAATATTACGAAGGCTTTAGGTATGTCGTGGAAACCTTTAGCGGACACCTTCTGTTATCATTTTGAAGTACCTGTTATGCAATCAGTTACCAAGCGATCTGTTTTATCAATCATTTCAAAAATATTTGATATCCTCGGTCTATTAAGTCCAGTAATTATACGTGGAAAAATATTAATGCAAGAAATCTGGATTCGCCGATTGGATTGGGATGAGACTTTACCGCCAGATCTACATGATATTTGGATTCAGATCAAATCCGATTTACACTACATTAACAAAATCGAATTACCTCGCTACGTACATACAACCAGTGTTGACTGTGAATTTCATGGATTCGCAGACGCTTCAACGCGTGCATATGGATGCTGCATTTATGCACGTTCAATCACAAGTGGCACATACAAAACAACTTTGATTATTGCAAAATCTAAAGTAGCGCCTATTAAAGCCCAATCGCTTCCTCGTTTGGAACTATGTGCAGCTCTGCTCTTGAGTAGAACTTGGCACAAAATTAAGGAAAAATTATTAAAGTTTAGCACTAATATATATTTCTGGACTGACTCAGAAATAGTCCTAAAATGGCTTAACACTCATTCGTCAACATTAAATTGCTTTGTTGCCAACAGAGTCTCAGAAATTCAAGAAATTTCAGCTGGCGTTAATTGGAAACATGTACCAAGTATACACAATCCTGCCGATATCGTTTCACGTGGCTCCAGTGCCCAAGATCTGGAAAGTACAATTTGGTTCTCGGGACCAGAATTTCTATTAAAAGATTCTTCGGAATGGCCTGTAAGGAAGAAAGAAGCTAATATTGAACTCAAAGACTTAGAGCGGCGTAAAGGAATAAACCTCAAGTGTAGCAAAAGCAGCAACGAGGGAAATATCATCAATTCCATTATCAACCATTGTTCGTCGTACTATCGATTACTTCGAATAATTGCATACATTTTTCGCATTTTTAACAAAGTTGCTATCAACAATCAACTTACACCAGCAATGATACTTCATCTACCATTAGAAGAACTTCAGCAAACTTGGTGGAGAATTGTCGTATCTATTCAACAGACAGAATTCGCTGAAGAAATTGAAAATCTACAAAAACAACAACAAATTAAATCATCTATACAGAAGCTGACTCCTTTTCTACATGAAATGAAACTTAACGGAGTCACAGTTTCCATACTTAGAGTCGGAGGTCGTTTGTCGAAAGCACCAATACCTTTCGACGCAAAATTCCCAGCACTTTTGCCGAAAGATCATCGCTTCACAACATTGTACATCGAATATCTACACCGCAAGAACTTACATGCCGGCCCAAAGGTTTTAATAAGTTTATTACGTGAACGAGTATGGGTTATAAACGCTCGCGAAATCGTACGGAAAATTGTCCAAAGTTGCGTACTTTGCTTCCATTACAAACCTAAATTAATGGGTCAAATTATGGGAAATCTTCCTGCCACACGCTTGCAAATGCAACGTCCATTTCTAGTTAGCGGCGTTGACTTTTGCGGCCCTTTCAGTACAACATATCGTCTTCGTGGCAGAGCTCCATACAAAACATACTTAGCCATATTCGTATGCTTTGCGTCTAAAGCCATACATGCAGAATTAGTATCCGACTTATCTACTAATAACTTTATACTTTGTCTAAAACGTTTTATAGGAAGACGTGGGATCCCTCAACGCATTTACTGTGACAACGCCACAAATTTTGTCGGTGCTCACGCCAAATTTAAGGATCTTCATCAACAATTCTTCAATAAATTTGCTATTGATGACATCACTAGTTATAGCACCAAAACTGGTTTCGAGTTTTGCTTCATTCCGCCTCGCGCTCCACATTTTGGAGGCTTATGGGAACTGCAGCTTCCCAATCGATGCAATCCATTTTACTCAAAAACTTGTCAAGCGCACATCTTACATATGAAGAGCTGCAAACCGTCGTGATTGAAGTAGAAGCTATCTTAAATTCGCGTCCGCTTACACCGATTTCAAGCGACCCTAATGACGGCGAAGCAGTTACCCCAGCTCATCTCTTGATTGGATCTTCATTATTATCGATGCCAGAAAAAACCATCAACGTCAACACTGTCTCTTCTTTAACTCAATGGCAGCGGGTGACATATCTGAAGCAGCGTTTTTGGGACCTTTGGTCACGCGACTATATTCTTAGCCTTCAACAACGTTCCAAGTGGTTGAAACCAGAAGCCAACATCGAAATTGGACAAATGGTCATCATACATGAAGCCAACTTGCCTCCACAGCATTGGTTACTTGGCAGAATTATCGACACCACTGCAGGTTCAGACGGCAAAGTGAGGGTGGTGGACATCAAAACTACAAAAGGGATTGTGCGGAGAGCCATCCAGAAAATTGCACCATTACCTATATCTTATTGAAATGCAAGCATTTCAATGGGGGGAGCATGTTTGGTCAGATGCATGACACTGTGCAATATCGGATGATCGTGACCGTGAATTAGGTTATTCACCTTTATTACCGCATTGCTTATGCTTATGCATATGCACAGATGTTGTTCCCGTTTTCTATGATTCGTACATACATACATATTCCCCTTTTTCTATTATCCGTACAAAAGTCCTGCTTAATCGTATTTTCCTTTTACCTTGCCTTCTCATTAGACATAAGTACCTACATATGTACATACTCATAAGCTTATATATACCTACCTACGATGTAACAGCAATTAGTCTAATAAGATCAGTGTGCATAAGCAGTGTACAAGTGCAGGCACAAGAAAAATTAGTAAACGTGCAATTATAATTTTCGCAATTCAACTTGACTTTAATTTATCTTGGGCTGGAACACACACTATATAGCCCTTTAGTTATATCGTCAAGTTAGGTGTAGAATAATCATTGCAAAAATATGCGCATTTGGTTGCAGAAGCAATCGGCACATATATTCTAAAACCTATATTCGAACTTAATCCTCGCTCTATATATAGAAGGCAGACAGAAATGAAAAGATGCAAAAGTGTTTAAAAAGGTGGCATTTATTGAGTTACAATTTAGGAGCCTTATCGCTTTCATTTTTTCTCTATTTTAATCATAATAATATTCAAATTTGAGGCCAAATTTAACAAATCTAATATAACATTATAATGTAGAATTATTAAAAAAAGTATGTATTTGTTATTGTCCCGTCACCAAAAAGAACAACGCACCTGTCTGACCCAAGTCGTGCTTTGTTATTGATTCCGGTGGTTTAAGCTTTGGTCACGTTCCACAAATACTCACACACAAATTTGCGCATGAAATAATTCAACAACTGAACTCAGGGACAACTAAGCTCGGTTAAAGTGCATGTAAATAAATGAGCAATGTATACAAGAACGTTTTTTAATAATGGCCACAGCAAATACGCACTGATTTAATCACGTTGAAAACACTTTGTCAACACTCATATACCCACAAATATTGCATTGTGCGTGTGTCGGTGAACTGGGGCGCTGGCGGATGATGAAAGTGTACTTTTCCAGTTAACTTTTTTCCGCTTTCTCTGGATTTGTTTATTTATTTTGATTAAAAGTGACAGTTACATGACAGATACGCGTGTAAGCGTAGTGATTGATTGTATGATTGATTGTATGATTGATGGTTTGTTTGGTTGATTGGCGTGTTGTCTGCTGCTTGAGTGAGTGGTTAATGTGGCAAAAAGTTCTCACATTTGCTTTTTTGCTTTGACTTTTTCACTGCTGGAATTTTCATTTTTTTAATATGATTGTAAGTTTTTTTTATTGAAGTGATTTGATTTACTTATTATGTAAATAAGTCGTGAAATCTGTTGATATTACGTATTGGAGAATGACTCTTAATAACAGTGGTAAGCCATTTTAATATTGTATTGTATTTAAACAGAATTCACTTGTCAGTTGTATTGATTTTCGTGAGAAACTCATTTTTATTAGCTAATAAAAAGTTTGTGAAAGTTTAAAAGCATTTCTACTATATAATACATACCCGATGATCTTGAGTACATTGGCAGCGATTAACCGTCTTCTGAGATATGAGCTTGAAATACATGATCTCACTTTCTCTGACCTCCTGACCTTAATTTGGTCAGTAGATGAAAGCTCTTTAGCGGTGAAAGCTTTAATAATAAGTTTTTTTTATGAAAGCTCTAACTCTTATTTTTTTATTGAGTGGAATCTACCAATTATAGTAAGCTACTGGTTTTAAAAAGTCTTCGATTTCATGAGTAGCTTTTTGTATGAAAGCTCAGACGTTCAATCTACAATTAAGCGTAGCCGATTTTTCCCTATTAGCAACATTTAAAACTTCGCGAATGCATTGTTTTGCTGCATTCTTAATTTAGTTTTTCTTTTATTTCTTTTTATAAATTTTATGTCATTGCATGCATCAGTTCACCAATATTAAACTTTCAACGTCAAAGCACATACAATGCAAGTGAAAGGAAACAGAAAAACTTTGAATTCATTTTATCGAATTGCAAAACTTTTCTCTGCTTGATAGCTTTCTTCACAATTGCATTGATTTATTTTGGTAGAGAAATTTAATATAAATAAATAAATGTCCACAAAGGGATTTTATTTATTTAGTCACAAGTGCATGTCAACGAGCTAACTGTAAATACACATACACTTATACAAATATATATATGTATACACTTATATATGTAAGTGCCTTTCGTCAACTTAGCCGCAAGCTTTCGCCTTAGTAGCCTTGTAGTCCGTACGTTTGTGTTATTTTTGTATACGTTATTTATAAAACTTAGAAATTGTATTGCGTTGATATTAAAAATACTTGCAATGGAAACTTGTGGTCAAAATAAATGTGGTAAAGCATTCCTTGCTTCACACAAATTGATTCGAGTCCATGGCAAGCTCAACTTCTACAGCAAAAAAAATTCGATTGCATGCATGCTTGAAAGCGTTGACAAGCCATAACAGTTTAATTTTTTTCATTTCAGTTTATTTTTGCTGTCAAGGGTCAAGTCCTTTACATAATAGCAAAAGTTGCAATAACGAGATACTCGTTTGCGAGCAGTCTTCCAACACTTTCTTCGCTGATATGCTGCTATTCTTCGATATTCATTTACACATTCGCACATAATAAGCAGCTTTTTGAAAGTATCTGTGCGCCTGCAGCGTCTCACACCCTCTGCCATGCCAACCATCGTTTAGTGGGCACTCATTTCGCCGCTATTGTCATTTAAGTCCCCATTGAAGGTTGCGCCTTCAATCCGTAATAAACATTGTTAAGGCTAAATTTGCTTCCGTTTATACTAGATTTTATTGCTGTTTATCGCGCGCTGTTTGGCCGGACTGACTCTGCCTCGCGGCTACACAACTGTTTATACAACTGCCTGCGTCACCCAAATCTGGCATTTTAATGGATTGCAATATTTTCTTAACGATTTTTATTGTTATTTGCATTTGCTACAACTACAGCATTCTTATTGCGTTTTTTTGTCACTTTCAAATTGAAATTTATTCCATTCTATTTCGTACACTTTTAAATAGTCGAAATTAAATTTAACTCCATACATACAAATACATATATACAGTTACATAACATTTTTACATAAATATTTAAACTATTTTTTCTCTCTCTCTTTCTTCTTTTTCTTCTTTCGCCAACTCAAATATCTTTCACTGTTTATTGCCTTCACCATCGCCCAGCGCAGGTTAGCTGTTGAAAGCGGAATTTATTTATGTCGAACGGAAATGGAAATGCTCTAACGGCATTCGTGTTCAAATTTTATTTCATTTCCATTCAGCACCTTTCGCCCCCATTTCCTCTGCACCGCCATTTTGCGGTTATCTTAGCGGTGCGAAAGCAAAACAAAAGAGTTGTGTGTGCGCCAGCGGGCGGGAGGGTGTTGCAAGTTGTGGTTAGTGTGAAACCAAGTGTTTATTTAAATGTCTGACACCTCAGCAAATAATCGAATAAATATATAGCAGCTTTTAGTTGTGGGGGAGAAAGTTTATTGTGTAAACGTTAATGTAAAAGGGAATAAAAGCGTGCTTTTAATTTTTTTTCGCTGTTTGAGTATTAAAAATAAATTTGCTTTTTTCGCTTCATTTGCAATTACGTAACCAAAATTGTTTATTGTAATTTGAATTAAATTAAGTTGGAATATTATAACTTTACAGAAGAACAAGTAAGGAAAGGCTAAGTTCGGGTGAAACCGAACATTTTATACTCTCGCAATTTATTTAGAGATTTACCTATATTTTCGGTGAAAAATTAACCTTAGGCATGTTTGATATCAGGGGTCTTGAAAAGTCATGGTTCGATTTTGATAATTTTCCCACAAAGTGATGTTACAGCTCAAATACAGTATTTGTGTAATGATTTATTTCGCTATCTTTATCGGTTCCTAATGTATATATTATAAAGTGAAGGATTCAGATGGAATTGAAAATTGAGTTATAAGGAAAGTAGTCGTGGTTGTGAACCGATTTCGCCCATTTTTTAACCGTGTTATCAGGGTGTCAAGAAAATATTATATACCGAATTTCATTGAAATCTGTCGAGTAGTTCCTGAGATATGGTTTTTGACCCATAAGTAGGCGATGCCACGCCCATTTTCCATTTTGTAAAAAAATCTCAGTACAGCTTCCTTCTGCCATTTCTTATGTAAAATTTGGTGTTTCTGACGTTTCCCGTTAGCGAATTAACGCACTTTTAGTCATTTTCAACCTAACCTTTGTATGGGAGGTGGGCGTGGTTATTATCCGATTTCTTTCATTTTTGGACTGTATGATGAAATGGCTAAAAGAAACTACTGCAGAAAGTTTGGTTTATATAGCTTTATTGGTTCGCAAGATATATACAAAAAACCTATTTGGGGGCGGGGTCACGCCTACTTTTCCAAAAAAATTACACTCTAATGTGCCCCTCCCTAATGCGATCCTATGTTCCAAATTTCATTATCATAACTTTATTTATGGCTTAGTTATAGCTCTTTATGTGTTTTTGGTTATCGCCATTTTGTGGGCGTGGCAGTGGACCGATTCCGCCCATCTTCGAACTTAACCTTCTTATGGTGCCAAGGAACTCGTGTTCCAAGTTTCATTAAGATATCTCAATTTTTACTCAAGTTACAGCTTGCACGGACGGACAGACGGACAGACGGACAGACGGACAGACGGACAGACGGACGGACGGACAGACAGACATCCGGATTTGAACTTTACTCCTCACCCTGATCACTTTGGTATATATAACCCTATATCTAACTCGTTTAGTTTTAGGACTTACAAACAACCGTTATGTGGACAAAACTATAATACTCTCTTTAGCAACTTTTGTTGCGAGAGTATAAAAAAAGTAACAGCGTCACTCGGACCTTCGCCTTTTTTAATCATAGAAATTGAAAAGCGGTACCCGACCTTTTACTCAATTCAGACATTTGACAGAGTTGTTTATACATATTATAAGGAACAAGTAAGGAAGGGCTAAGTTCGGGTGTAACCGAACATTTTATACTCTCGCAATTTATTTAACTTTATTAATATTATATAATACACACTTTGACCCACATATTCGTCATATATATTGTATAAAGTCCATTGAAAGTTATAAACCCTAATATTAGGTTAGAAGCACCGAGGTCCTCATGTTCGATATATGGGACCTTGAAAACCTATGGTCCGATTTCGGCGATTTTTAGAATGGGGCTACCACACTATAAACGTAGCATTTGTGCAAAGTTCTGCACCGATATCTTCACTAGTGTTTACTTTATATATTGTAAAGTAAACGATTCAGATCGTCTTCAAAGTTCTGGGATATGGGAAGTAGGCGTGCCGAACCGATTTGGCCTATTTTCACAACATATCATTGGGATGTAAGGAAACTATTACAAAGCAAGTTTCATTGAAATCGGTCGAGCAGTTCCTGAGATATGGTTTTTGACCCATAAGTGGGCGATGCCACGCCCATTTTCCATTTTGTACAAAAATATGAGTGCAGCTTCCATCTGCCATTGCTTATGTGAAATTTAGTGTTTCTGACGTTTTTCCTAAGCGATTTAACCCACTTTTAGTAATTTTCAACCTAACCTTTGTATGGGAGGTGGGCGTGGTTATTATCCGATTTCTTTCATTTTTGGACTGCATTAAGAAGTGGCTAAAAGAAACGACTGCAGAAAGTTTGGTTTATATAGCTTTATTGATTTGCGAGATAAATACAAAAAACCTATTTGAGGACGGGGCCACGCCCACTTCTTCAAAAAAATTGCATCCAAATGTGCCCCTCCCTAATGCGATCCTGTGTTCCAAATTTTAGGTTTTCAGTTTCCGCCATTTTGTGGGCGTGGCAGTGGAGCGATTTTGCCCATTTTCGAAAGCAACCTCCTCACGGTACCAAGGAATATGTGTTCCAAGTTTCATTACGATATCTTAATTTTTACTCAAGTTATCGCTTGCACGGGCAGACGGACAGACGGACAGACGGACAAACGAACATACAGACAGACGGACAGACGGACGGACAGACATCCGGATTTCAAATCCACTCGTCATCCTGATCATTTATATATATATAACCCCATATCTAACTCTTTTATTTCTTGGTGACACAAACAACCCTTATGTGAACAAAACAACATGTTGCAAGAGTTTAAAAATATTAGACCCCTAATACGAACGACATCGGAAAGCTTTTTCTGAAAAGCTTCTCATAAACCATCAAACTCCACTTGAAAGCTTTCAGGATATTACTTAATAGTTTGAACTAGTAAATGTAACCATTTCTCAAATTATCACATTTATTATTAGTGCATGGCTTCTTAACAACAAACAAAAATTAACTAAAAGGAACAATAAACCCATTTCTAGGAATATTCTAGCGCCACCTACCGACTTTAAATAAGGTAACCTTTCCAGGTAAATTTAATTTAAAAAATCGAACATTCTGACAACGTTAAAGTTGATAAGCTTTCAATGTAATAGATTTTTTTTAAATAAATATATTCTTTATATAAATTTAATCAATTTAATTTTTTTCGAAGGCTGGTGGCAACTCTTCTAAAGTAATAATACAGACAAGTTCACTGATTTGGATGAAATTACCTATTTCTGAAAACAGCTTTGAAAAAATGATTTTCTTTAATTACAACTATATTGGAAATTGAGCTTACTTGTCACCAAAGCCCCCAACTTCATTTTCAAAATTATAATCTAACTAATACTAGGGGATTATGTCAATAAGCTCATTAATTGCTGCCCAAGTTTCGCTGAACTGGCTTGATTAACGCACACATTAATTAAACACTCGAGAATAAACTTTGCCACTTTTCACGCTCTCAATTGGCATAATTTACCGCATAGCAGTCCGTTAGCACTTGCTTACTAACTTATTTGCGCAATAACTATTCCGAAAGAAATCGTAAACAAATTAATTCAACTTATTGACAAACAGATAAAAATAAAATACGCAAAATAAAACAAAAAACTACAATTCACTGAATCAAAGCAAATTGTCGAGCAATTCATTAGTATTACCAAAAGTTTGTGGTTGCTGGCCACAAAGTGTGCGTGCATGGGGAGGTAAGGTGACGTGAGGGGAGCAGAAGTGTCAACAGCGACGAAGTTTGCGGCGTATGATTGCCTGTACTGTGTTTCCTTTGCGCCATAATATTCTTTTTTCGTTTCATTTTTATGCCTTGATTTAATTTGCTCTCTCTGTCACTGCATCTCTCTGTCCTTCTCTTTATCTGTGCCGTCCATGCAGGGTGCTGTGGCGACGATGCAAATGAAGTTTATGACTTCAATCAGCGAAAATGGCAAGAAAACTGATTTCTTTTTTTGCATTTTTTTTTTGCTTTTTTTTCTCTTTTGAGTGCACTATGCCTTTGCTGAGAGCCTGCAGTTGGTGGAAAGGCCTTTGCTGGGCGATGTGACTCACACGATGTTTATCATCAGCGGTATTCCAATTTGCATACTTTTCTTGGACTCGCTGATACTCAATTTTATATTTGCGCGCTTCGCCATACTTTTATTACTGCTGCCGCTGCTGAAGCTGGGCACTGCCGTCAATTGGTATCCATAGAGATGCGCTGATTGCTGCCACGGAAATGCAACCATAAAGAAGAATTGTTAATTGCACTATAAATTACAGGAAAACGAAGTCTTTTGTAGATTATAGAAATATCCCTAATGAATTGAATGAATTGAAATTGTCGCTGTGCTTGCAATAAAATGCACTATTTTCTGGTTTGAATGTATGAATATATGTGAAACACAATTTGTATTGCTCCATAAAGCACAAAAGCTCATAAACTCATAATTATAGTTGGCTTACAAATGAACAATTAGCGCGGTAATTAACTCAATGTGGCGCATTAATGATTTCTAATGAAAAAATATAATGGGTGGTATCAAAAACAAAATTTATATTTATATATATGTAAATCTACAAATTTCGCTAAAAAAATTCTTCAAACCCTCGAATATTTCCTCACCTTCAGCACATACTCCACTGTCCCCCACTAAAACTGTCAACACCTGCATTTTACACCACATCCACAACCGTAAAGTTGGCTAAAAAGTTCTTCAAGCCAACACCATGAAAGTGACATGAATAACAAAGAATTCAAAAATCTACTGCTTTAACTTAAACAGCAGCTAACTTCGCTATAAATATAGACGTAACTTTACCTACAAACCTCCGCTAGTCCTTTGTTGCTGACAACCAAGCAAGAGTCTAAAGTCGTTTTGTGAAACTTTTCCAAAGCGTTGCATTTCGTTCCATTCACTCGGCTGCATTTTTTGTGCTGCCAGATTTATGACTTTAAGAATAGAACTTTTTTAAATTTGCGCTTAAGCGTAGTTAAGAAATAGTTAACTGCTTTGTTCGTTTCACTTTAAGTATGGACAGATAAAAAATACAATAATTCCGGAGATATTTACTTTTATTACGAGAAAGAGAGAAGCTAAGGAGAACACTTAAAAAACTATTTATTTTTTTAGTCAGTGGCGCCAGTAAAACCAGCAGTTATTGCTTCGAAAATCAGCTTGTCAATTAGCTAAGTTGTAAAGTTATACCTTAACGTGATCGAATGGTTTTCGGTGAAGTATATTTCAAAAAAAAATATTGTATTATTTCCGTCACCTACGGCCTGCTTTTTTATCCAATTTTATATTTAAAATTCCAAGAAAAGCAATCGACATGTAGATTTCCCGAAATTTCGGGATCCCGAAAAAATGTACAGAAACCAATGACCTCGGCGAAAAGGTAAGCAAACCCCGGTCAAAGGTCAATGACCTCGGCCAAAAGATAAACAAACCCCGGCCAGAGGACAATGACCTCAGCCAAAAGGTAAACAAACCCCGGCCAAAGGTCAATGACCTCGGCCAAAAGGTAAACAAACCCCGGCCAAAGGTCAATGACCTCGGCCAAAAGGTAAACAAACCCAACAAAAGGTCAATGACCTCGACCAAAAGGTAAACAAACCCCTGCCAGAGGACAATGACCTCAGCCAAAAGGTAAACAAACCCCGGCCAGAGGTCAATGACCTCAGCCAAAAGGTAAACAAACTCCAGCCAAAGGTCAATGACCTCGGCCAAAAGGTAAACAAACGCGGTCATGTGATGTCAGGTTTGTTTACATTTTGGAGATCACGTGATGACTGGTTTGTTTACATTTTGGGGATCACGTGATGTAAGGTTTGTTTACATTTTGGGTATCACGTGATGTCTGGTTTGTTTACATTTTGGATATCAGGTTTGTTTACATTTTGGGGATCATGTGATGTCTGGTTTGTTTACATTTTTGTGGATTTGGAGCGATCATCTGGGATCAGGTTTTTTTTAAATTATTGTTATTTCAATAACATATTAGTTTGTGCCAAATTTGTTTGGAATTAATGTAGCAGTAGCTGAGGTATGTCATTTGATCTAAAGACTTTGATATATATTAACTCAACATCTATCGCAATATAACTGTAAATATTATAGAGAGATAGTATTAAAGCGAAAGGAAGATTTCAAATAAGGTTCAACTTAATCATTAAAATGTTTTCAGAAGCCCACATTCCATTTGCATTTCATTTTCAACTCCCTGCGTTTGTTTAAATTATTGGAAGTTTTATTTCGAGTAGTGTAAAAGTAAAATGTAGCTGACATCGAAGCAATTTTTTTTTAAATTATACTTACTTTTCACACGCTTCTTTTTAATACGATTGCACAAGTATACTATATACCTACTTAGCATCTATACGCATTTGCATAATTTTTCCTGACACCAGCAACTTTAGCGGCGGCGCCGCTGCGAAACCAACCCGCGGCTAACTCACTATTCACCACCTAATGCCACAATTCAGTAGCATTAATACCGAGAAATGCAAATTGTGTACTTACTTTTCTTGGACCTTGCACTTTTTCACATTTACTCAGCATTTTTTTCCGACGTAAAGCTGTGCAAGAAGTAATAGCAAAAAATTAAGTACATAATTTAAAAGAAGATTTGGAAAAAAGAAAAAGAGTACATTTGCTCTTGGCTTGCATATTTTAAGTAATAACATTAATAGTGCTTTGGGTAGAGATTAAAATGAGGCAAATTGTGCGAAAATTGCACAAGTGGCGGTAATGAAAATTTCTGGATTAAAATTATATGGTTTTTAAAAGATTTTATACTACATACAATTGAGTTTTTTTTTTGTAAATTTACCGCGATTTTTCAAGTACTTGATGAAATATGTGCGCCACTTCGTATACGCAACCTGCATTATATTGAGGTGTGCAAGTAAATAATTTATCAAAATTCTGTTGAAACTTTCTTCGAGACAATTTAAATGTGTTTGTTACAATAAAATTTTGTAAATTTATGATTAATATTTTAAAAATTTATTTCTAAGAAGAAATATTAGTACTTGTTTAAGTTAATGAAGGTATGGCAAATCCTTTGCATTAGTGTTCAAGTAAAGAAATCAACGGTTCAACGTTGATTTTGCAGTCAAAATTTTTAAGAAATTTATTTAAAGACTATGTAATTGTAATTTATATAATATATAATCATTAATATTAGCTTTATATGATTCCTTTTTGACATATTTATATATTCTAATTCCATAAATTTACATAATTTCGGTTAAATTAAATGGAAATTCTCCATTTTGTCTTCAACACAAATACGCCAAATACGTCACGCATGCCTGTGAGGAAATAGTTCTGCAAAATAATTATCATATCATATCGTATATATGTATGTATGTGTGCGTCAACATGAACTACGTGCATATTTATCATTTCTCGTGCGCAATATCTATTTACAGTTAGAAGAAGTTTGATTTCAATTTCCAAAATGGAAATGAAATATTTACTTTCGGTTGCCAGTGAGTCTCATAAAGTGAAATTCCCTGCATATATGTATGTACGCGCGTGTGCAACGCATATCATTTGCCAGCGCGTGACACATTTCTTATGCATCTGCACAAGCGAAATTATTTCATATGACAACGGTAAAGTTTCCAAATACCGCCAAAAATAAACACACAGCGTTTATGTAGTTTGCCTTTAGCAAATACGAGTATGTTTATGTGCAGACAGGCGTGTGTATAACATAAAGAAAGTTCCGTTAACTTCTCCTTTTTGTTTGTGTATGAAATTTGAGTTTCTAATAAACTTGGAGAAGTCAAAATCGAGGTTTATTTTTTGTTTTCTTTTGTTGAATTGAGATTTTAAAGTAAGGCAGCCGCAGGAGTTAAATGGATTGAATATACTCGTATAACTGCAAGGTGTTAAATGGATATAATATATAACTGTCTATAAGTGGAACGTAAGTTCGAAGACTGACTATGGAGGTATCTTAAATTATAATATTTGAATATTATTTTCGAACTAGCATCATATATTCGATATTGAAAATTGTCAAATATCTGTAAAGATCCTCAAATTTTTCACGGCTTGCTCTACCTCAAAAGGCTTTATCTTAATAAGAATACCCTGAAGGCCATAGTAGAGCACGAAGAACAGACAAAACCCCAAATAAACCAACTAATATCACACAAAAGACAAATGAGGTCAACGCAGCGTTACTCAGCAGCAAGCGAGAACAACGAAAGATAATATGAGTAAGCAAAGATGAGAAGCATTATTAAGTTTCGAGCAAACAAAGCGCAAATTCTATCGCAATATTTTGCCGCGGACGAACAATGAACAGCTGACAGTCGCGCTTAACATTAAAACACCCCCTATCTCGCACAATAGCGATGGCGGCAGAATATTGTGTGACAATCAGCGTGCTAAGCCACCTGTTGCGTGGCAACTTCGCACAAAGGTTGCCATATTTTTAGCGCTATACTCCGCTTCGCTCACAATTTATGGATAATGGTGAACGTTTATTATGCTAATGTTGCTGTTGTTGTGCATGTAATTTTGTTGTTGTCGACGTTACGGTTGTAACTACGAGGCCACACACATACAGTCATACAATCTATTCACTTGTTGTCGTATTTAACTGTTTACTGTTGTTGTTAGTTGTTGGCACAGCTGCGCTCTTCTCTTTTGTTTTGGCGACAGTTGGGAGATGTTGTGGTCTTAGAGTGGTGGTTCGCCTGCGGATACCAAACGTTTTTGGGTGTAGGTGCGGGATGCTGTTATTACAGACATTCGTTCGTTTTGTTTGCTTTGCATAATCTAATATTCATTAGTTATGATGTTCAATGGCACGCATAATATGGAGAAATTAGATTCGACAGTCTTTATTAAGAAATCAGATAAGAGATTGATATATAGAATTTTAAAAGATGTTAAAATTATTAAAAGAATAAATATGTATAGTAAGGAGTACGGTATATATGTAGATGAAGTGCTGGGGTGAAGAAGGAATCCAGGAAAAACAAGTAAGGAAGGGCTAAGTTCGGGTGTAACCGAACATTTTATACTCTCGCAATTTATTTATTTAACTTTATTAATATTGTATAATACACAATTTGACCCACATATTCGTCATATATATTGTATAAAGTCCATTGAAAGTTGGAAACCCTAATATTAGGTTAGAAGCACCGAGGTCCTCGTGTTTGATATATGGGGCCCTAAAAACCTATGGTCCGATTTCGGCGATTTTTAGAATGGGGCTCCCACACTATTAACATAGTATTTGTGCAAAGTTCAACACCGATATCTTCACTAGTGCTTACTATATATATTGTAAAGTAAACGATTCAGATCGTCTTTTAAGTTCTGGTATATAGGAAGTAGGCGTGGTTGTGAAGCGATTTGACCAATTTTCACAACATATTATTGGGAGGTAAGGAAACTATTACAAACCAAGTTTCATTGAAATCGGTCGAGTAGTTCCTGAGATATGGTTTTTGACCCATAAGTGGGCGATGCCACGCCCATTTTCCATTTTGTAAAAAAATCTGAGTGTAGCTTCTATCTGCCATTTCCTATGTGAAATTTAGTGTTTCTGACGTTTTTGGTTAGTGAGTCAACCCAATTTTAGTAATTTTCAACCTAACTTTTGTATGGGAGGTGGGCGTGGTTATTATCCGATTTCAACTATTTTCATGGTGTGTGGTGGGGTACATAAGAGAACCGACTGCAGAAAGTTTGGTTTATATAGCTTTACTGGTTTGCGAGTTAAATACAAATAACCGATTTGTGGGCGGGGCCACGCCCACTTCCCCAAAAAAATTACATCCAAATATGCCCCTTCATACTGCGATCCTTCATACCAAATTTTATTTCCATAGCTTTATTTATGACTTAGTTATGGCACTTTATGTGTTTTCGGTTTTCGCCATTTTGTGGGCGTGGCAGTGGTTCGATTTTGCTCATTTTCGAAAGCAACCTTCCTATGATGCCAAGAAATAAGTGTGCCAAGTTTCATCAAGATATCTTAATTTTTACTCAAGTTACAGCTTGCACAGACGGACGGACAGACAGACATTCGGATTTGAACTCCACTCTTCACCCTGATCACTTTGGTATATATAACCCTATATCTAACTCGTTTAGTTTTGGGTGTTACAAACAACCGTTATGTGAACAAAACTATAATACTCTCTTTAGCAACATTTGTTGCGAGAGTATAAAAATTATATACGATATGTGTTCAAAAAATAACGGGAATTTTCGTTTCTTAAAAAAATATTTCTAGCTCTTTCAGCGATTTTTCGTAAGCATGCATAACGACGGATCTTTAAGGTTCTCTTTATTTTTTAAAATAGGAAAAAGTCATGCGAAGCCACGCTCCTTAAAATACGTCTTACCTTACCAATTGTAAATTTATAAAAATAAGCTTTTTTATTAGGAGTAATTGAAGTAGGGTTCGAGAGAAATATAATGAGTGTTTAATAAAACCATGATTTTTTTTTGCCAAAGTGGATGAAAAACCTCTCCTAAAACTAGGAGGTGCCATGTTTCTAGTCCAAATATGGCACTGATCCATATAAAAGTCAAGAAAAACACATAATTTTGCATTTCTGACATTATATTTTCGAGAGATTGAGTTAGGGCAGCAAAAGCGAAATTTCAGTTATTTATGATATGATTCCCTCTTTAACAACAAATTCAACACATAGTACTTCCATTAACACTACTCAGTGTGTAACAAGAATACGAGTGAAAAAATGTGGAGAAAAACAATCTCTGTAAGACCCCTCAAATGTAGCAACCTAAATAAAAAACTATAAAATTAGTTGCTAAGTGATAACCACTAAAACGTGTAGCAACCAAAATAACAAAGTATAAACAACATGCAATGAAGCAAGTAAAATGAAGGCGAATATTATTTAAAGCTCCATTGCATAAGTACCTTACAAATACATATGCAAGTAAATAATATATGTATAATATAAAGGTGAATCAAACGCATGAATATGCAAGAGTTTACGCTAAAGCAATTAATAGGCCGAACTTTTCTTTTTAGTGTTGGGGTGCCACTTCATTTTTAACTACAAGAGAGAATAGAGTTAGAGGCTTTAAATCTAAAAAATAGACTGAAATAGTCTCTCGAAACAATAACGTATCAAATATTTACTATATTTCTTTATATACATTAAGACTTGGGTTTCGAACCCACAACTCATGTGTAGACAGTAACACATTCAACCTACCCAACTGCGTCAGCACTTAGCACACTCGCGCCCATTGTCACTTTGCGAATGTTCAGCTCAGTTGCATATCCCGCTGGTGTTGCAAATTGCGCGCTCCAGTCTCCTTGCGCTCGAGTGCATTGTCGGCGTTGGAGCGTTTCGCGTCGGGGCGTCTTGTCGCCTGCAGCTTGTAAACAATTTATGGATTTCCTTGCGCAAATGTGCTTTTCTGGCGCTTTTGAAGTGGTGAAACGATATTGGCAACAACAACAAAATGTCATTAATGGCATGTCACACCATAAAATACCTAAGAATATTATGAGTTCATGAGCAATTGTGGAGTGTACTTATATGTATGTGTGAAGTTGAGTTGCGTGACACTGGAATTTCACACGTTGCAAATAAGCTTCCTTACCACTTAAAGAATTTTGCTCTCCTGGAACTATCGAAAATAAGCTTCAAAGAACTTAAACTGGCAGAAAACCTGATAAATATAACCGGTGGTCTGACACTGACATATTTCAGTACTCGACTAACGGCGTTGGTTGAGAAATCGTTGGAGATGGACTTAAACAAATTGGAGAACTTAAACTGATAAGTATAACCGGTGGTCTGACACTGACATATTTCAGTTCTCGGCTCGTGGCGTTTATTGAGAAACCGTTAGAGATAGTATCTTCTGGAGTTCCATAAAACATAAATCGAGTCCTCGCACCCATTAAAATAACAATCGAGAACCAAAATAGTGATGCTTTCGGATCAAGGGGTTCCAGCACCCCAAAATTTTACTATTTGACTCACCCTATAGTCACTAAGAATAAATTCACCGTACGAATATATTCTCATTATTATTGATAGGTAGTATACAGCTAACCAAAGACATTCCGTTTATCTTATCAGCGTGAGCTTGATTTGAACTCTAAACAACGTATTTTAATAACAATGAATTTGCGTTGTTTTGCTTATCATTTCGTCTTGCGACATTGACTAAGCCAATACACTCAACAACATGCAACAACAATATTAATATCTCATTAATTAGCATATAAAAGCTTTGCTGCTGTCAATGGTAAAACAGTCACTGATTTTACACGCCAAAGCGAGAAGAACATGAAGTTCGCAATCATTTGTACGGTATTAGCTTTGGCTTATTCTGCCAATACGCTTTCAGTTGGTGGATATGGTTTTAAGGGTCCAATATTTGGAAGTGCATCGTCGAAACCACAGCCTCAAGCGGAATTAGAAGCAGTGGTGACTGAGGTAGCATCAGTAGAAGAGAATTTCCTTACAACAGTGGACTCAAAATCAGTGACGGAAGTGAAGAATGGAGATCCTGTTTCTTTTGTAGATCCGGTATTTGCGCATAAACCAATATATGACTTCCCAGCGACACATCAGCTTGAAGTAGAAGCAGAGGCAGATAATTACACTACAGATATGGAATTAAAATCAGAAATTCAAGCAGAGCCTGAAGAACCTGTTATACTTATAGATGCCGAGCTTGTACACCAACCAACTAATTCAGAGCCTCTGACAGAACTCGAGAAACCTGATATTCTTGTTAAGCCTAGTTTTCTGGACAAATTTCCAAATCCGAGCATAATTGATCCATACTAAAATAGTAATTGAATGAGTGAGATTAAGAGTTGGATACTCCATCTAGAAACAATAACTAAAGTAGAAGAGGAAAGTAAATAAAAGTTTAAAAATTTCTTTTTAAATATACTGGAGAAATAAAGAGAGCAAGATGAGAAATTATATTTGCAAATTTATTTTTACAATAACAACTTGTCATAATATTTTTCATTAAGAGCGCTTTATTTCAATTAAAATAAATTCATTTATACATGATTATTCCTACAGTTGTTTAAACTAGCCAAATAGTAAAGCTTTTAAGTAAAATAAATCAGGAATGCAAATAATAATAATGAATATTTTAGCTTGAGCAATTTGGAAAAAAAACTAAAATAGATATAGAAACACAACTCTTTACAAATGCATACAAATATACTAATATTCACATAGAAAATGAAATCAAAACAATCATATAAAATGTAATACAAACTCACACAAATCACAACGAGCAGGGAACACAGTTTCAATGCAATATTTATTACATAACATATGTAGGTACAACGGTATAGTATGAATACACAAAACTTACGTGAGCGGAGTAAACTATTTGAATACAGAGAAATGTCTTTTGCATTTGCGATAAAATTCACATTCTTCACTGTTATTTAAAACCAATTCAAATGTACATTTGTTGTTGTTAACTGCACTTGTTAGCTGACATGCGGTATTTGTTTGGATATAAATAAGTTACGAAAATAAAATAACTCGTTAGCTCTTTGAACAACGAAAAACAATTGAAGTGTCTTGTTCTCTGAGAGTAATATTCACCATATTTTATGCAAGTCTGTGTATGTAAGAATCTATGCATGTGGACAAATGTTTACTTATTCTTTTCAAGTTCGATCGGATTTTAAAAGTAAGTATTTGTATGTAGATATTGTGGTATAGCAACTGAATACAAAAGTCGTTAGTAAAATGGTACTGATGTACTACTGACATTGTTACCAATACTGGTAAAGAACAGGTATTTAATATGTGATTGTCTTGAAAAAATAAAATTAAAACAAGTAAGGAAGGGCTAAGTTCGGGTGTAACCGAACATTTTATACTCTCGCAATTTATTTATTTAACTTTATTTATATTATATAATACACAATTTGACCGACATATTCGTCATATATATTGTATAAAGTCCATTGAAAGTTGGAAACCATAATATTAGGTTAGAAGCACCGAGGTCATCGTGTTCGATATATGGGGCCTTAAAAACCTATGGTCCGATTTGGGCGATTTTTAGAATGGGTCTGCCACACTATAAAGGTAGTATTTGTGCAAAGTTCTGCATCGATATCTTCACTAGTGCTTACTTTATATATTGTAAAGCAAACGATTCAGATCGTCTTCAAAGTTCTGGTATATAGGAAGTAGGCGTGGTTGTGAAGCTATTTGGCCTATTTTCACAACATATTATTGGGATGTAAGGAAACTATTACAAACCAAGTTTTATTGAAATCGGTTGAGTAGTTCCTGAGATATGATTTTTGACCCATAAGTGGGCGATGCCACGCCCATTTTCCATTTTGTAAAAAAATCTAAGTGCAGCTTCCATCTGCCATTTCTTATGTGAAATTTAATGTTTCTTGCGTTTTTCGTTAGTGAGTTAACCCACTTTTAATAGTTTTCAACATAAACTTTGTATGCGAGGTGGGCGTGGTTATAATCCGATTTACTCCACTTTTGGAATGTATAAGGTAGTACCTAAAAAAAACGACTCTAGAAAGTTTCCTTGATATAGCTTTAGTAGTTTGCGAAGTTTTAGAATTTTTACTCAAGCTACAGCTTGCACGGACGGACAGACAGACATCCGGATTTGAACTTTTCTCGTCACCCTGATCATTTTGATATATATAACCCTATATCTAACTCGTTATGTGGACAAAACTATAATACTCTCGTAGCAACTTTGTTGCTAGCAACTTTGTTGCGAGAGTATAATAAGTGGTAACCATCGGTTTGGCCCAGACCTCCAGTAGAACTTGAGATTATTTTAAACAAGGAAGGGGTAAGATCGGGTGTGACAGAACATTTTATTTAGTTCTCTTGCAATATATTAATTATTTAATTTCTTTAAGATAATACACAATTTTTACCGTATATTCGACATTAAGCCCACTAGAATAACGAAAACCATGGTATATTGAAGCTGGGATAATTCTTGGACCGATTTCAACTATTTTTGCCACCAGGCTACATTATATCCAAGATCATAAACTCACTTAATTTTGCTGCGATATATCACCTATTAACCGATATATATGGAATGAAGTCACCCGGAAGTTTGAAAATCTGTATATCAAGTATATGGTATATAAGGGAAGTTATGATTTACCAATATTTTCGGTAAAATATTATACATAAGCACTGAGCCCTTCATGGGGCCTGGAAAATTTATAATTCGATCACGACAATTTTTAATGAGCCGGACGCAGTGTTTGTTTAAAGTTGTGTCACCATATCTTCATTTCTTCTTAGTTCATATATTGTAAAGTCAACGAATCAGATCAATTTAAAAATTTTATTATATAGGAAGTAGGTCTGGCTATTAACCGATTTTCAAGAAATAATATTAGGAAAATATTATGTACCAAATTTTATTGAAATTGGTCGATTAGTTCCTGAGATATGGTTATTGACCCATATGTGGGAAGACCCACTGTCCATTTTTATACCAATCTGAGTGTAGATTTTCTCTATTCAAATATACATACCTACATATAAATATGAATATATATAAAATCACAAGTAGTTGCTCCTCAACTATAGAAAACTCGCCTTGATATTCCTGCATTCATACACTTCCAAGAAGGTCCCTGAAACTTAGCAAAACAAAAACGAGCGCGCGCTCATAACAACAACCTCTGCATACAATCCAACAATAGGAAAAATAGCTCAATTTCTGGTTTGCACAGAAATTTCCTTATTATTTTCTCCGCTTCCTTTACTACACTCCTCTTCTCTACTGCGTTGGCCATTGTCGCATGTGGAATTGTAATTGTTTTCATGAGAGCTTTTTGTTTTTGTTTATTTGCGTTGGCTTTGCACTTGTTTTCCTTTGGCATTCAAAAGATTCGCAGCACAATACAAATGAGTGTTCACATGCATTCGCACACACACACACACACTTGCGTACAAGGCGAAGGCTTAAAACAAACCGGAACTGCAATGCTACTTCATATGAATTTCGCTTCTTTTGTTGTCACGGCAGTTGTGTTTGTGTGTGTGTGTGTGAGTAGAGACGAGCGCTTGCCCCATGCGTGAGTATTCGTAGGAAAAAAGTGTTGTGCAACCAAACAGAGGTACTACACTCAAATGCGAATTTACAAGCGGAACAAGCTCTGGCACAATAACGCATTGTATGCCACATTGAAGAGCGCAAAAACAATAGCAACAACAAATCACTGTTGTTCTTTACCTTAACTCGGTTTTGTTGTTCGCTTTTACCTTGTTGTTGTTGTTGTTCTTTTTCTCTGCCATTTGTTACATTCGTACGAGTGAAATTGCGTGCATTTTAATTGTTGGCAGTCATAGTAACTCAAAACTATTACAATGCCTCGCAATAGAAAAGAAGAAAACGCAATTTTTTGCTTGGCGTTAGCATGTGTGCTTGTGTGTTGTGTGGCAATATATGTTTGTATGTATTTGACTTTTAGCTTTAAGGCCTTTGAGTGATTACTATTCGTAATTTTGTATGCATGCTACAAATACTATGGCGCGAGAGTGTGTAAGGTGTAGCCATGGCGTAGCGAGGCATTGAGAAAGATTACGTTTGGTTGCTACAACAAAGTCTTAATTTGTGCTACAAAATGTGTTTGTTGATAACAATTCTGTGGAAATATAACTTTTTCATTCCTCTTTCAATTATCCTGCACCACTTCAAATATGCACTTCATTAAATCAATTTAGCCAAAAGGAAATGCCTTTTGACTCTCAGAGACCTTTGTAATACTTCTTTAAACTTAAAAGTATTTTTTCTATGCAAGATTTGCGAAGGTGTTAAGTGTAGTATTTTCCTCCAACTTATGAAATAAATTTCTTATTCAAATCTTTCGCTCTTACACTATATTCTATACATTCAATTTTTAAACTTAGAACTTTTTAATATTAAACTATATTACATGATTTATGTCGGATTTAAAGTAATCGCAGCAGCAAAGTCTGAGATAAACACTGATGTGTGTCTTTAATGCGAAATGCGCCTAAATGTAGACTAAGTTTCATTTTCATCGTTGGCAAACATCGCCCTTCCGCCTTTTTGTCTTTTGAATTTCGCGGCTATAAAGCGCTATAGAGCTCATATCTGGCAATACTATACATCTTTGAAAGGTCTTGACATAACCTACAAAACGACGCTATGCATGATTAGTTTGGTTATTACGTTCAACAGTTATGGTCGTGTAAACATGGAGTTCACTAACGCCGAAATTCGCGCTCTTTTAAAATTTTCCTTCGTTAAAGCAAATCCGCTTGAGAAACGTTCCATCAGATTAATGGTATTTTGGGGGAAGTACTCTAACTCTTCGAACTGCGGAGAAATGGTTCCGACTATTCAGAGCGGGTGAAAACGACACCATGGATAAGCCAGCCGGAGGAAGACATGTAACGACGAATACCGATCAAATCATAGAAAACACCGGCATGTGACATCTCGTGACATCGCCCAGGAAGTTAATCACCAAACCATTTTAAACCATCTGCAGAAGGCTAGATCCAAAAAAAAACAGCTTGATTTTTGGGTGCCGCATGATTTGACGCAAAAAAAACTTCTCTGCCGAATCAACGCCTGCGATATGCTGCTGAAACGGAACGAACTCGACCCATTTTTGAAGCGGATGGTGACTGGCGACGAAAAATTGATCATTTACGATAATATCAAGCGAAAATGGTCGTGGTCGAAGGCCGGTGAATCGTCCCAAACAGTCGCCAAGCCGGGATTGATGGCCAGAAAGGTTTTGCTGTGTGTTTGGTGGGATTGGAAGGGAATAGTGGATGCACTATGAGCTGCCCCCATATGGTGAGACGCTTAATTCTACCATCTATTGCGAACAACGGGACCGCTTGAGGCAGGCGATCGACCAGAAGCGTCCAGAATTGGCCAACAGGAAGGGTGTAGTGTTCCACCAGGACAACGCCAGATTACACATTTCGTTGATGACTCATCAGAAGCTACGGGAGCTCGGATGGGCAGTTATATCGCATCAACCACCTGTTCCTGTCCATGACGAACGCCCTTGGTGGTGTAAAGTTGAACTCAAAAGAGGCTTTTAGGAAGAGGATGTCCGAGTTCTTCGTAAATATGGAAATAGGCTTCTTCGGGTGGGTATTATGAAGTTGACGTCTAGATGGAAACAGATTATCGAACGAAGCGGCGCATATTTGAACTAAATCCGAAACTAAACTCAGCGATATTTCAAGCGTTGAAAATATGACCTTAGTTATCAAAGTGAACATACCTAGATCTATAAATATTATTAAACATAGTAAAATGTTATAATGAGTACAGTGGCGTATGAGTAACATGCTCTCAATTGAATATTTTGTCCAAGGAACTTTATTATCTTCATAAATAAGGACCCCCAAAAACGTTTCCACCATAATATTGCAACATTTAGTGCTGTATGATATTTCTAAAACTCTTATGTCCGGTTTCACAGTCCGTACTTAGGTTAAGCTTCGAAGTCTTCACATTTTTCCTTTTTAAAACACACAAAAAAATATTTTTTTAGTTTATTTAAAATTTTAAATATTTTTTATTTTATTTTGATGAAAAGTTAAAAATCAGAACAACCCTAATGCATTAACACATATACAAAGATACCAACATGCAAGCGCATTAGCTAGCATACGTCACACACATTTCATTTTCTCACGATGGGGAATTGCTAATGGATGCGACTTCACTGCCACTTCTGTTGTCCCAGTTGTGTACAAAAGCCAACTCCAGCAGCGCTCTTTGCCCTCTGCTTTGCGCCACAATAGTAGCACGCACACACATACACAAACACACTTCGCTTCGTATTCAATCAAGTTGGAGTGCGAGTATATGCACTTATGAGCCATACATAAATCACTGTGATGCGACGAAGAGGAGGCGACCAAAGAACGATTGACAGATTCTTAATTAATTTGCGGCAATCTACAAGTGGATGGTGTTGAAGTAGCACAACACAAGAAGGAGATGTTAAGACAGTCTGCTCCCAGACAACAGGTCGCTGCTGTAGAATCTGCAGAGGAGCTTATAAAAAGTGAATATGAGAAAATCAAAACGGCTGTAAACTCAATCCGCTATAACGAAAGTGTGTTTTGCAACAAAATTCCGTCACGCTTTAGAGGGATTTGAAAATTATTAGATAAAATACTTTAAGCTGGAGAGGAGTTAGGTAAATTTGTAATTATATTTTTTTATTTTTATAAAATTGTTAGGATAAAAAAATACAATCTGAATAATACGATAAGTTCAGAAACAAGCTAAAACTTATTTTTTTTAAAAGGTGTTGCCACCTTTTTAAAGATTTTATTTCAATAAAAATTATAAGTTAATTGAATAATTGAAATATGGGTATTAAAATATTTTGGCACTTCAACATTCACAATAAAAATAAAGAAAGCTCAAAAGCTGAAATACTCTCACATATACAGTTCATTTGAAGCAGGTCAATGATTAAAAAAATATTTTTCGAAGTCTCCAAAAACCTTTGTCTTATCAACCGCCGTCGTAAATAGCTCAGAGGATAATTGGCTACATACACAAAATACTCTCAACCCTCCAAAACCGCACTTCTTCAAAACCCAACACTTTGGTATTTGCTAATTAATGAAATTGTCACTGCCCAAGAGCACATATACGAAAAATGTTTTGCCAATATGTGGACACTGCCAACTTAGCAGTAGAACTTTTCCAATTAACACCACTTTGCCAGTTCACCGCCGTGGAAAATTGCAAAGAAATTTTTCGGAGATTTTCAATTGTCAATTCGAAAGCAATTTTCCTGTGTGCCTAATTGTCAGCTAGCGAATAATGCTCGGCATCTCACCAAAGCAGCGAAATAATTTATATACAAAGTTGAGTAGGTGAGCACTTTAGTTTTGTTTTAGTTTTTGTGCATTACATTCAGTGGGAATCCGCTCGCTGAAACTGTGGTCACCGCTGCGCCAACAGGCAGAAAACTGCGCTGTCATTATGAGAACTTAAGTTGTTAAATAATTTCACTAACTAGTTTTAGAACATTTTCAAGTCATTTTCGCAGCGGATCCAATTAGACGACAACAATGGCGGTGGACCGTACACCGCGTACCCACCTGCTGGCTGCTGCTGCTGCTTTGGCGGCAGTGTCATCAATAAAATGAGTTATTGTCGGTGCATGCAGCAGGTCACAGGACTGTTGTTGGTGTTGTTGCTGGCGTTAAGTTATAATGACAATGAAGTTGCTACATTGCGATAGTTTTCTCGTTGCGGCTGGCTCTTTCCGTGGTTATAATGCTATGACTATGGCATTTCCGCTGCCACTTTGCTGCACTTCCGCCAACAGAGTGTTGAGCAAAGTTGACAGCAGCGCAATAATTTGATTGTTTGAAACTTAGGTCGTTAAATTTTACAGTTAGAAAGTATTTATTGAAATGTAAATAGGTGTATTATGCATTTTTTTAAATACAGTTGACTGCAGCTTAGCTTCTGTATATTTTATTTAAATTGATACACCTCCCAATAAAAACCGACAGCCGAACGATTTTCTACTCGACTTGCACTCCTGCTCTCTGAGAGCACTCATCAGCATCTCGGTATAAGGGAGCTGTGGGACTTGATATGCCGTCCTTACGTACAGCTGCAACCGGAACCATTGGTTTTCGGAAAAGCCAAAAAAACAGCTGGTATGATGAGGATTGTCGTCTCGCAGTGGAGAGAAAACAGACTGCCTACCTCGCAATGTTGCGATCGACCGCAACACGAGCGGGATGGGAAAGATACCGAGAGCTGAAGAGGAAAAAAAAGAAAGAGGCCGAAATGCGTGAGTACGAAGAGCTTGAGAAGCTGGCAGACAGAGGAAATGCTCGAAAATTTTACGAAAAAATGAAGCGACTTAACGAAGGTTTCAAGACCGGAGCATCCTCATGTAGAGACCAAGGTGGTAATCTGGTAACCGATGTCCAGGGCATACTGGGATTATGGAGGGAACACTTCTCCGACCTGCTGAATGGCAGTGAGAGTACAACACCAGGAGATGGCGAACCCGATCCCCCAATCGATGACGATGGAACAGATGTTCCATTACCCGACCATGAAGAAATTCGAATAGCAATTACCCGCTTGAAGAACAACAAAGCAGCGGGGGCCGATAGATTACCGGCAGAACTATTCAAATACAGCGGCGAAGAGCTGATAAGGTGCTTGCATCAGCTTCTTTGCAGAATATGGTCGGAAGAAAGCATGCCTGACGATTGGAATCTCAGTGTACTCTGCCCAATACACAAAAAGGGAGACCCCACAATTTGCACCAATTACCGTGGGATAAGCCTCCTCAACATCGCGTATAAGGTTCTGTCGAGCGTATTGTGTGAAAGACTAAAGCCCACCGTCAACAAACTGATTGGACCTTATCAGTGTGGCTTTAGACCTGGAAAATCAACAACAGACCAGATATTCACCATGCGCCAAATTTTGGAGAAGACCCGTGAAAATAAGATCGACACACACCATCTCTTTGTCGACTTTAAAGCTGCTTTCGACAGCGCGAAAAGGAGTTGCCTTTATGCCGCGATGTCTGAATTTGGTATCCCCGCAAAACTAATACGGCTGTGTAAGCTGACGTTGAGCAACACCAAAAGCTCCGTCAGGATCGGGAAGGACCTCTCCGAGCCGTTCGATACCAAACGAGGTTTCAGACAAGGCGACTCACTCTCGTGTGATTTCTTTAACCTGATGCTGGAGAAAATTATAAGAGCTGCAGAGCTAAATAGAGAAAGTACAATCTTCTATAAGAGTGTACAGCTCCTGGCGTATGCCGATGATATTGATATCATCGGAAGCAACAACCGCGCCGTTTGTTCTGCGTTTTCCAGACTAGATAAAGAAGCGAAGCGTATGGGTCTGGTGGTGAATGAGGACAAGACGAAATATCTCCTGTCATCAAACAAACAGTCAGCGCACTCGCGTCTTGGCTCCCACGTCACTGTTGACAGTCATAACTTTGAAGTTGTAGATAATTTCGTTTATCTGGGAACCAGCATTAACAACACCAACAATGTCAGCCTTGAAATCCAACGCAGAATCACTCTTGCCAACAGGTGCTACTTTGGACTGAGTAGGCAATTGAAAAGTAAAGTCCTCTCTCGACGAACCAAAATCAAACTCTATAAGTCGCTCATTATTCTCGTCCTGATGTATGGCGCAGAAGCGTGGGCGATGTCAACATCCGATGAGACGGCACTAGGAGTTTTCGAGAGAAAGGTTTTGTGGGAGATTTATGGTCCCTTAAACATTGGCAACGGCGAATACCGCAGACGATGGAACGATGAGCTGTATGTGTTATTCGATGACATAGACATAGTCCAGCGAATAAAAAAACAGCGGCTACGCTGGCTAGGTCATGTTGTTCGAATGGATGAAAGTGCTCCAGCTCTGAAAGTATTCGATGCAGTACCCGCTGGTGGAAGCCGAGGGAGACCTCCACTCCGATGGTAGGACCACGTGGAGAGGGACCTGGCTTCGCTTGGTATAACCAATTGGCGCCAAACTGGTAGAAGGAGGGATACGTGGCGCGCTGTTTTGGACTCGGCTATAACCGCGTAAGCGGTGTCTACGCCAGTCAAGAAGAAGAAGAAGATACATTATTACAGCTCACAATGACTAATCAATACGTAAAGATCATGCACTCACAACTGGCCATCACTCATACGCACCGTTGCACATTCGAAATGTGAAAACAGTTATGCTGCAAGCTGGGTAGCTAGTAGAGAGATATACTTATCAGCTGTATGCAATGCATTTTACTTATACGAGGGCTGTTATATATATTTCTGGCCTAGGCAACACTAAGTGTTGTCAGGTGCAATCTCACATTTCCATTGGAAATTTTGACATTTTTTAGCATAACATCACTCAGAACATTTTGTCATTTTTCGTGAATTTTTTTATTTACAGGAAATTAAAAAAATCATCTCGGTCAAAAAATGGAAAAAACTCGTGACTTTCGACGTGGATTATCGCGACAAGAGTGCATCGATGAACTAAGATCTTTGTGTGGCTATGAAGCACCATCCTATAGCACTGTGAAAACTGTGAAGAAAACTGGTACAACGAATTCAATCGTGGCGACGAATTCCGTGAAGGTCGTCCAAAAACAGCCGTTGTGCCAGAAAACATCGATGCCGTACGTGAACTGATAATGCAAGACCGTCATATAACATACCTTCAGATAGAGGCATGCCTATGCATTTCTCCCACCAGCATACATTCGATATTGCATGAACACCTGGCCGTAAAAAAGGTTTGTTCTCGTTGGATCCCGCACAATTTGACATCGCTCAAAAAAAGTGCTTCGAAAATTGATTTGAGCGCATGCAAAAGTGTATAAATCTTGATGAAGAAAATTTTGAAAAACAATAAAACCATTTTCGTTGATAAATATTCCTATTTTCAAATATTCCTATTTTACCAAAAAGTTACGTATACGCACTGGTTGCTGTATTGCGTGGCAGGCAACATGCAACTTGCAGGCAGATTTATGCACATATACATATGTACATACACAAGCTGTCCGAAGCAAACAATGAAAACAAAGTGAAAATGGAGAGGACTTGCAATTGCTTTGAGGCAATAAAAGTTGCCAAATTGTCAAGGAAGACAATGGAGAACTGTAGAAGTGAGTAACTAGTTACTTTTTGGAAAAGGCTAGCTTTTTGACAATGTATTTATACGCTAGCATAGCCTAAGGAATGCACTCACAGTCTTAAAAAGAAGCACTAAATTTACAAAATTAATTGGATTCAAAATTTTTAAGTTTGATTTTAAATATTGAAAAAATACTTTTGATTTTTCGAAATTTTTTTAAGTTTGAAATTTTTCACATATCTTTGTGAGCTGCTCCAGTAATGGGTTCTTGTTTTAGATTTGACACTTGGAAAGGTACTGAAAGCTGCATTTTTTCTCCTAAAATATGATTAATCGACGCCACCCGAACTTAACACTCCCTTACTTCTTTTACTTTGAATTTATGCAATACCACTACTAAGTAAAATTAATTACCTTAGTATAACAAACAACCGAGCAAATAGTATACGGTCCATTTAAGTAATTTAATATACTCAAACTTCGAAATGTAATCATCTCTTTGCTCTCTACAAGCACACTTACTTACTTATGTGCGTGTGTGTGTGAATGCATCGTTGTACGTATAATTCTTGGTAACCAAATTATTGTTTGCTGTTGTGCCAGCATTGTGTATTTGCTTAATTCGGTTTAATATGTGTATGCTAATTAATTTGCAATTAAGCGAACCAACAAATGCCTGGTAAATTGCATATTCATTATGCATTATATTCTATAGTCTATTGTGAATGTGTGTGTGCCTTAAGACACCTGTTTATGAAGCTAATTAAAGTGCAAATAAGATAAAAATTAAATTATTATTATTATTATTAATTTTTTTCGTCGACCATCTTTCTGTCAAAGCTCGAGAATTCGGCTCAAAAAGTGACATTTTCAGTTGAGAATAAGTTTGGGATGCAAACAGATCTCTACAAATGTTTTGTTGGGTAAATGTTGACACAAATGTCCAAGATCGACATAAAACGATTTAATTGATTTAATCGATCAGTGTTTGACCCTAGAGACACCTATTGGAAAACGGCAGAAGCAAAGTTGTAGACCTAATATTTTTTATATGCCACAAATAGAAGCGAATTTCTTTAGAAATCATCCAGTTCATAACATTAATTTAGTGGTGGATTTTATCTGGCGTTATCGAACTCATATAAATAGTTTTTTTTTATTATCAAACGCATTAACAAGTCCGTTTGTAGGCTTCTAGTTTCTAGAACCTCGTATATACACACGTATCTTATCAGCTTTAATTACCGTCTGTACTCTTCTCTGCCGCTTCTGTTGAACACGAATAACACGAACTTTAATTAATACGATGTTGGTTCATATCAACTTGGTAAGTTGAAGACAACAGATTTCTTAGCTTTTCATTAAGCATTTGAGCATCGATTTTTTATTTTCTTTCCACCTCAAAGTTGACATTGACGAATGTTGTTTACAACCAAAAAGGTTGAAGGCAATCATTCAACAAGTGATTCCAACTGTCATAGCCGACAGTGCTTCTGGAGGTAGGTTGAAATGAATTGCAGCTAGCGCTTACTAAATTGTAACTGTTATTTAAGCTGTAATTTACAGTAAATTTCAGTTTACTAAATTTATTAAAAACCAATCTCGGATAGATTTGATTTGAAACTATTTGGTTCCTTTGATGCTAATCTCGCACCAGAACCATCTAAATTATAGGAACTCTAAAAATTGTTCTGAGCGCTACCAACTCTTCCAAAACAGTTCAACAAAATCAATTAGGAACACTTTATTCACCGAGCACGTCAAGGACTGATGAAATATAGGATAGTAGATATATAGACATGATAGAGAACGGAGAACTTCTTTCTATGAAGCAAAAATGCGGAAGCTGTTGAATGGCAGTAATGACAATCCTGATTGGTTAGAAGGGGTTTTAAAGACAATACGCCCTGAGTAAATGACTATGTTGTAGGTTTCCAATGTAAGATCATAAAAAACTGAATCGTGACCTCAACAAATACTAACTGCATTCGTTTTCATAACAAGAAATATTACACAAAAGGAAAATATTTATTAAACCAACCGAATTTTATTACAAGCTCTTAGTTTGATACATTCACATATTAATTTAAATGAATTTTCGGTTTTCTCTTTTTCATTACAATCAAACCGCATTACTGTTTTTTGACTGGATATTTTGGTTTCGGTATATTACCGGGTATATATTCGGGTCTATCGTATTCAATGTGACCTAAAGCTGCATCGAAACGGAAATGATGTGTCTCTTCGCCCTCTATTGGTGGATGCAAGGCCGGCTCTTCTTCTTCAATCACTGGCCCCACAGGTGGCCCAAGTACCCGATCGTCATCGTAGTAGTCGAAGGCATTGGCGACAAAAGCCAAAACAAGCAAATAAAACAAAGTGACGAATTTCATGTTTGCACCGTATCTAGAACAAGACTCACTCACAAACTATACAATGCAGCGGATGTGTTTAGGCTTTTTATAGTAGTCTTACGAAGCAACACGTCATTGGACTCGAACGAAAATTTCGTCAGCATTTTGTACGATTTGACAATTAATCAGCGCGGTTGTATGTTTTTGAGGAATTATCAGTTGTTTCTGAGTATGTTGACAAGACCGAATCAGTAAAAGACTGTATTGCTAGCTTCATATCACACACGTAATTATTTTTATGTTCAATTAAATTTTGTAAAATTGTGATTAGATACTAAGTACACTGTGAACATTTCGAAGATTTTTCCAGATTTCCGTTCAAGCAACTCGTGATGTCAGTTTGTATTTAGTTAATTGTTGTTGTATACTTACAAACAATTTCCAGACCATTTCAAGAAGTGCATTGACCACATGTTACCAACGTTTGTCATTGCAATAATCAGCCTTTAAATGAAGGTATGCGATTTAGATAAGTTTAGATAAGCCTGAATGTAGGCAATCCTTTTTAACATTGCCTACATTTAGGATCCAAACTATAAATCTGATTAACTATGTGGAGTTCGGGCCGAATTATAAAAATTCCGAATAGACAGAATGGAATCTATAGTATAGGATTACAATTGAATATACAAAAATGGTGCATGTCTATACATACATACATATATCCGACAGAGAGCTCTCAACTCGGCAGCATTCTCCAAAAACCTTTAGCCAGTCGGACTAGACAATAAACAACGCCCATCTATTCAACAGAACTTTAAATAAACATATATATAGATAAATACCTACTTACTACTTACTAGAACGAAAAAAGACCTTGAAGAGCTCACAAGTCTACAAAGAATTTCGACAACTTTTTTGACATAATACCTACAAATCTATATCTATATTCTATATTTATTCTATATCCATATTAATATTATAAATGCGAAAGTAACTCTGTCTGTCTGTTACTCTTTCACGCCTAAACGGCTGAACGGATTTTGATGAAATTTGGTATGGTGACAGATGATAACCTAGAAATGGTCATAGGCGATAAATAATCACGCCATCGTTCTTAGGGGATAGGCAGTAGGCAGATAACTAAATTGAGTTAGTGATTTTTAGTCGTTTTTGTTGGGATTTTTGCTCTTTCACGTCTAAACGGCTGAACGGATTTTGATGAAATTTAGTAAGGTAATAGATGGTTACCTAAAACCGGATATAAAATCAAAATGATCACGTCATCGTACTTAGGGGGTAGCAAGTAGGCAGAAAACTGAATTCAGTTAGTAATTTTTTTATGGTTTTTGCTGGGAGTTTTGCTCTATCATGCCTAAACGGCTGAGCGGATTTTGATGAAATTTAGTTAGGAGATAGATAGTACTTAGTTACATTTTTATTATTAGGTAGTTAAGGTAGCTGTTAGATGTAGGTATTTTCTTAACCAATCATTCATATCTCTAGGTTTACTTAGATACGTATTAAACATACGTACCCGGACGAAGTCGCGGGTAAAAGCTAGTACATATATAAAAGAAAGTCGTGTTAGTTACACCACTTATAACTGAAGAACGGCTGAACCGATTTGGCTTAAATTTGGTTTGGAGGTAGCTTAGCACAGGGGGCAGGACATAGGATACATTTTATACATTTTTCGTGACAAGAACGTGAATAAACTGTGGCATAAAAAACGCAACTGACATTCCATATAAAACACAAATTTATTTTTCAAAACATCTTAGTAGGCTTTCTTTTCATAAAAATGAAAACAAAAAAATGATAGCCAAACGAAAAAAATTCAGTCAAAACATTTTCATTTTGACAAAAAAAAATAATGTTGCCTATGGTTGAACATTTGAAGATTTGAAATTTTTAATTTAACCCTTTATCTAACCGTGTGATAGTTATGTTACAAATCGTTTTATTGAGTAAAATTTTTCTTACTGTTATTCTCTTCGCTCTTCGGGCAACGTAACATTTATTAACATGAGATAGGATATAACATAAACGGGAACGGGAATGTAATCTCCAGAAAGATTTAATAGTTCAAATGACCCCTGCTGAATACCCAACAAAAAGAAGTTTATGATACACTAATTTATAAAGGAAATGGTAGTTGATATATCCTGCATATACCAGGGACAGTTCTGAAAAGACATTCCTCATGCCAATAGTTTTAGCCATTGTTTGCGCGTGAATGGCAGCCACATTGTTCGAAAGATGACGTACGGCTCATTCAAGACTATAATTCAATTCAACATGTAATATTGCAAAACAATCCGTGATGACCCAAGTTTGAAAGACATCAAAAGTTCTCATATAGGACGAATGCATAAAACTGCATTAGAAGCACTTAACCGAACAGTAAAAGATCTACACAATGACAACTGACATGAGAGTTGTGTTACTAAAATATATGTCTGTTGAAGATAACTCTGAGCAATTGCTGAATTTCGGAACGGATTTCTAAGAATAAAGACATAGATGACTTAAACTACAAAATTCAGAATGGGATCATTGGTCCACCTCATTCATTCAAATCTATTGACTACGGTGAAGATGAAGCCACCAACTATTCAATTGCATTTTTAAACTCCTTGGATGTGCTTGGCTTGCCGCCGTACAATTTACGACTAAAGATTGGCTCCGTAGTGATCATATTGGGAAACATAAACTGTGCACCGAAACGCATTTGATGGTAAAAAGGAAGAAGTTCTCATTTCGAGGATCTCGATAATCCCTACCGATATGACGTTTGGGTTTAAACGACTTCAATTTCCGATTCGTCTTGCATTCGCTATAAATATTAACAAATGACAGGCCAATCCTTGAAAGTCGATTATAAAACGAAAAATGCCGTCTATCACAAGGTGCTTGACTGGAGAGTGCAAACCAATGCTGAAAAATTAATAACAAACTAAGAATAATTGAAATACTTTATTTCTTATGTTATTCTAATACAAAAATGAACTCAATAAAATTTCCTCATTTATTGTCTCTAAGGCGGAAGAAACTTCTCCGCTGGGTCAGCTAGTATTTAATAAAGAAACATTTTTTAAATTTTCAAATGCATTTATTTAATAATTTTTTATTGGCTAAAGCGTTATAATACATAATAATCGATAATGCTGGTTAAAATTTAAATATTACTTAAGCGCATGCTTTTATAATTTTATAAAAATAAATCAAAAACTAAATATGTCTAGGTATAAGGAAAGTGTAGAAGATGTAAAAATTATGCTACGGGATTATAAGCTAAAAACGGTAAGTTTTTCTACGAGAATTTGAAAAAAAATGTGTATAAATATATAATATATGTATGTGTAAGTGGTATTGTGTAATTTCATAATTTCGTAAAGATGCCTTCACTATCCATTATCCAACCATTTGGCACGCTTTTAAAGCTTTTTCGCCCTCAAATTCGATGTTGACAAATTGCTGGCGGGCGCACGTAGGCGCGTCGGACGCGCCAACTCCATCGGCACTGGATTGCCCTTGGTGCGCTGCGCCAAGTGGATGCGCGTCACTTTGGTGGTGAGCGCGCGCTTGCGCAACAGCACCGCGCCCAATGTCTTCATAGCCTCTTCCGTGCTGGAACTGCCACTGCCGCTGCTCGAGTTCGACTCGACCGTTTTCGGTGCCAGTACCAGCGATGAGCAGACGTTCCGAGCGGCGTGTCGCGTCTTCACAATGCTGCTGCTTGAGGCACGTACTGGTATTTTACTCGCCTGTTGCTGAGGTTTGCTTGAAGGAGGCGCCATGGATGCTTCTTTGGCTGCATCAGTGGCGCTTCTATCGCGCAATGAACGCCTGCGTTGTGTAACTTCACTGGCGGTCTCATTGTCGCTAGTGTCGCCACCAGCATCATCCAAATTGCCACCGCTCATCGACAAACGCCGGCGTGTCATCACGCCGCCCCGTTGCGGTGACGGCGTACTCACAGCTTCATTGTTGTTGCTTTTGCGACGTTTCTCCTTCGGTGCGCTGTTGTCTTTATCGTCTGCGCTGGAAGTATCAGCGTGCTTTTTGGCGCGCACAACGGATGTTGTGTCCGCTGTCGAGCGAGTAGTAGAGCGCGTGCGCGTTTCGTTAGTCACATCCGTAGCGGACTCAATATTGGCGCGCGGCGCAGATTTGGTTCTCGCATCCTCAGCTTTACGCGTAGCGGATTTTGAAGCGTCGTCAGCTTCCACGCTGGTTGCGGAGCTAGATTTATCAGCTGCATCCGCGTCAGCATTAACGCTCGTGCGCTTGGCCGATCGTGTGCGCTGCGCAGCGGTATCCGCGGGTGTTAACGCGGCAACACTTGTCGCGGAACGGGTGCGCGTTGCGGAGCTTGCGTTTGTCGTCAAATTCGAATCACTTGAAGCGCTCGCTTTCGCTCCAGCAGACTTTCTGGTCGCTTCTGTGTTCTTTTCTGGCTCTGGTATTGTAAGCGAAGTGGAGCGCTGTCGCTCACTTCTGCGTGTTGGTCCGACCACTTCAGTGTTGTTCTCCTTTGTTGCATTTTCTTTCAACGGCTCGCTGGGCGGTGGCGAGGAGTTGCCACGGCGCGGACGCAACTGTTTCTTAGCTGGCGTTTCAGCACGTAGACGCTTCAAAAGCGGCGACTCTAAACGTGGCGAATAAGGCACCACGTCGGCGGTTGCGGCGCCAGTCGGCTTTGGTGTTGAGCAGAACGTTCGTTTCAAATTGACGCGTGCAGACGTCAGGGCTTTTGTCACGCTGGTGGTTTCGGTGTTAGTTGGTTGTTGGTTTACAGTGTCAGTTCGGTCTTCAGCCTCGTCTTCAGTTGAGTCAGTGTCCTAAAATGTTTGTATTGTTTTATTAAAATGATTATTTGCTTTATTAAAGTTAGTTGTCTTAGTTATGTGCTTTACAAAATATTTTGATATTTTATAAATGGAAAAACTAAAGTCTATTCTAAGGACTTCTAAGTAAATTCGAAAATTTAAAACTAAACACCAAAACAGTTATACTAAGCAACGCACCACAACCGGCAACCGGCGTCCCTCTCACACCGCCTCACCACACGCATACAAATCAGTAGCATCATTTTCAATTGGTGAATTCAATGTACGCAAATACATATATATTTTTTATATATAGACAGGGTTTATACAATATTGGAGAATATGTAAATAAAACTACAAACTAAGTGCAAAAAATACGTGCATTAAATGGGTGGTGGCGTTGGTTGACACTGGTGGAAGCGGTTATTTGGGCGTGGGCGTATAGTTTGGGTTAGTAATTGTGCTGAGCTAACTACAGTTGTAATCCTCGTCGTCTGGTACTCACTTGATTCGGCGCCGATTGATTTGACTGACTGCGTGTGGCACGACGTTGCGTTTCCGTTAGATTCGCCACGGATATGTCACCACCACCGGCACGCCGTTGACGTCGCACTATGGTGCGCGGCGACATTGCCGCCGGCGGTGAAGGTGGTACAACATCGGATGTATTGAGCTGCTGTGGAGAAAATTTTGAAATTTGTTTGCGATACAATTCATTTTTTCTTTTTGTAATTCCATTACTTACCTCTTCAACTTCGTTGTTTTTGGCGGCGCTTCGTGTCGCTGCACGCGCCAGTAGCCTGGTTGCCGGCGGCGGTAATTTCGCTTTTTCTTGCTCCTTGCTCCGCGTTTTTATTGCCTCCTTCGGCTGCGCCTTCGCCGGCTCTTGCTGTGCTTCCTTTGCTTTCTCTGGTTTATCGGTTTTCGTCGCCGACTGCTCGACGGTTTGCTGTTTGTTGGACTCCTTCGTTTGCCGCTTAGCTGGACTTGAGGCGCTACGCGTTGTCGTTGCTTGGCTTTGGCCAACTGCTGCATCGCTATTTGTTTTTGAATTTGATTCAGTGTCGTCGACGTCAACATTAAGTGTTGGTAGGTTTGCACGTCGTTTATTACGCCCTTTTGCCGCATCCTTCGTCGGCTCCGCGGCTTCCTCCTCCGCTGCGTTATTCTTCTCGGCATAACGTAAATTGCGTCTCACACGTGTATTGCGCACTTGGTGCTCTTCACGTGCTGGTTGCTCGGATTTCTTATCGGAATCTATGCGCGCCTCAATGCGTATCTTCGGCGAGCGTGGCGGTCCATCAGCCGCCTCGTTGTCTGATTGGCCACGTGTTGAATTCAGCGATTTGCGCAGATAACGGTGACCCACGCGATTCTCGCGTCCATATGTTGTCGGCACACGCGCTGACGGTGAGATGTCCTTCGTTATTATGCCACCATCGGCGGCTTGCTCAGCGACTGTGCGCGTATCCAAGACAGTAGGCGCCATTTCTTCGCTCGAAGTAGCAGGCTGTGACGCCAACTCAGTAGCGGCGTCAGCAGCAATGTCCTCTGATAGCGTGGCAACACTTTCTGTGCCATCAGGTGGTGGCTGTGGCGGCGGTTGTCGTGTTGCCTCATCCACTTTCTCACTCACCGGCGCCGCTTTACCACGTGCATTCTGTCCGATTACTGTGTCGTTGTCGTTCACTGTCTCATCGTTGCTGTCCTAGAAGTGGAATTAGCGTTAGTTTAAATGATATTTCAAAATAAACGTTTTGTATACCTCCTCGCCTTCGGAATCGTTTGCTGCTGCCTTGTGGGCAGGATTGTATGTGCCATCGACGAGATCTTTGAAGTCTATGATGAGCTTGATTGTTCGCGGATCAAGATCAGCCTAAAGAAAGTATTTTAATTTTATATTAGGAAGGACCTTTCACATATATTTTTTTTACTCCTCACCTTTATCAACTTATCGGCGGTTTCTTTCATTTCCCGCTTCAGCTGTTCATTCTGTGTGACACTCAACTCGAGCGTGATCAGCTCTTTGGCCAGCAGCTTGCACAAGTCTTTGTTAGTCAAATTGTTCAACATCTCTTGCAATATAGTTTCGGCAATTTTATTGTGTATCCAGCCGTCGGTTATGGACGAACTCTCCTGCCGTGTGGAGTCGATGATGAAACGTGTTATAGTTTCAGGACGTATCTCGTGCAACGGATTCTCATAGGGTGCACTTAATACAGTGGTCAACATTGGCAGCAGACAAGGCTGTAGCAAACCATGCCGCTTGCATTGAATAAGATTTTCGAGAAAAACGCCCAAGATTTGGTTAATATTTGCATCTGTTGAGATATAATAAATATGTTGAGAAATATATGTATAACAAAAAATTAAAAACTCGTTAACCTACCGGTGCTTGGATTAAAATAACGCAGCAGCAATTTTTCAATGATATCGCTGGACTTGATGTAGCCACGTAATATGAGGCGACAGAAGCCAACAATGATGGCACTAACGATGCATGTGTCATCGCAAGTGTCGAGGAAGTGTGACATCATATAGATGACATCCACACCCTGACCGGCGCTCAGCACATTGGAATCATCTTCGCTATCCAGAAATTCTAATGTGTTGTATAGCTGGCGGCCACTTTTCTTCGTTTTATTTTGGTCCTCTTGTTTGGCGAAATTATCCAAACCGTATCTAAATAAAAAAAATATATATTAATTATTAATTAAGCGTATGGACAGTTTGATGCGAAAATATACCTGTCCAGCAGCTCAAAAATACACGTTATTGACGTCTCCCATATGCGAATATTGTGATTTTTGAAAAATTGTGAATACAACTCCTCGAATACATCCTTGGCCAACACCTCGTACAGCATACTGCAGGCTGTACCGCATTTCAGCGCCCAATCACGTATGGCTATTTGATTCGAAGCAAGATGGCGACATATGAAATCCTATAAAAGTACAGTTAATACAAGTTTTGCTACAACAACTCAACAACTTGAAACACTCACATTATACAATTTCAAAATGCTCGGATTGAGTGAACGCACTTTGGGTGAAACGACCATGTGGAAGGCAATTTGTAAACTCTTCAATATGCACTCGGGTTTCAATGTTTTACGCAATTGTAACGGGCGATTTAACTGAAAATAATACGTAAAATTTGTAACTTCATATTCAGGCACTAAAACGTGATAATAAACTCACCGCATCAGCATTGGGATGATTCTCCAAAAGTGGTTGCAATAAGTTTGCATATTCTTCAGTAGCAGTAAGCTTCTCTTCAGTTATTTGTTGTGCACGCATATAATCTTTTTGCTTTACGAAATTCATTTCTTGTTCTTCCAAATCGAGAATTTTCACTTTTAGCGATGATAATTTCAAATTTAGATCGGCATTTGAGGAAGTCGCTAATAGTTCAGTGATTAATGTGCGATCGTGCAACAGATCATTTTGTTTGTTATTTAAACCGCATATATCTTGCACGATTTCCACAATAAACTATATATAATAAAGATTTATATTAATTTTACAAGTGAAGTGAGGTTAGTTTAGCATGCTGCTCACCTGTATACGCGCATTTTGATCAGTTATTAGATTTTCGGTGCAGCGTACGATCATCTCGATCACCTTCTCATCCAGACGGAATGTTTTCAAAAGATACGCCAAAAGTTTCTGTAGATTACCACGGCCGATTTCATCACCCAAATCGAATGTGTAGAGCATTTCAGTGAGCGAGAGCAGTTTGTATTGGAATTCCATTAGCTCAAATTTGTCCATGTCCGCTTTTTGTAAATGACAGAAGCTGTAAAGCGTAGATGTAAATGAATATTAATACATAATTAATATTTTTTATAAAATAATTACGACTTACTTCTCCACATAAGTACAGAATGTACTCAATTCGGGCACAATTAAATCGTGCTCTTCGGCCAATTCCGTTTGTAAAAACTCGGTCAAAGATTGCCAATACAAAGCAATTTCCATGGATAGCTTTTCATATGGCACCAAACGATGCATTTCACCATCTTCATCTAATGGCACACATGCAATCAAGTCATCTTTTTTCTGACGCCTTGAAAGTATATATATAAATATTTTTTTTTTATTTAAATACTCAAATCAAAATATAAAAATACTCACTTAAATAACTCCTTCAGTGTCTGCTTTGTCACTTTACGAAAACGATCAATTTCACTCTCACTAGAATCTAATTTTAACGCCGCTATTAAAGCGATAAGATCTTTTTGGTAAGATTCTATCCACTGCTGTAACATTATTGTGACTACCACTTTGCGTACAGCTTCGGAACGATCGTTAAGTCCCTGCTGTAGTAAGGTCAAACGCTGTGACACTTTATATGAACGCACCGGGTAACTACTCATGTGTAAATATGTATGTCGACGCACTTTCTCGTCAATGTCCCACAATCGATCCAGTATATAAGGTATTGTATGGTAGTTGCGTCCCATACATGTTATTACAGCTTGTCGCACACGTGAGGATGGATCTGAGCAAAGATGAAACTGATAAGCACGCAGGACTGGATCGTCTGGATTGTCTGGTACTTGCAAACGTTGCATTGCCAATATTGCTTGCACACGCACATTCGGCGAAGTATCATGTAAACGATGCAGCATATATTCTAATATACGATCGCATATTGCATCATCTAATGCGGCTTCTTGACCAAGCGCTTTAAGTATCATGTTCACAAATTGACAAATACGAAAACGTATGTGTGGATTGCGCGAAATGGTCTATCGAGAGAAAAATAAGTAAATTGTTTCCATAGCTGTAAAGCTATAATTTTTAACACTTACCGTAAGCAACCACTTGCACATATCAACCAACACAGGATGTGTATCTTCCCCATCATATGAACTTACAAATTTAGAACAAAATAATAAGGTCGTTTCTGCGTACTCATTACCCTCATCGGCCACCATTGCAGTTTTTATCATTTTGATGAACGTAAACATGAATGCATCATGATCCATCTACCAAAAAATATAAGCGCATAATCAAAAAAGAGTAAATACCAGAACGCGTTTTGTTGTTTACACACCTTGGCGTACAGTTGCTTCAATTCCTTAACATATTTTTTGTGGCTAGTTTCATTTAATTGCACATTGGACATTATTGTGTACATGGGGCCGTGCAACATCATCGAATTGCTGGCTGTAGCACTTACAGCACCACCCCGCTGACGGCTTGCAGCAACTGTATTTTCTTTTTCTTCATCTGCAATTGGTATTTTTCGTTTTCGACCCATCTTTTAACAACTTGTGATGTGGGTTTGCGTTAACAATTATTTATTTTATTATAATTTGACACAAATTCTATAAATAAGAAAAAAATGCTAACGCTTACTACACGATTTCAATAACTTATCTTGTCAAACGTTCCGTTAAAATTTTCCCAAGCAGCGTCCCTTTTTTCAATGTTGCCACACTTTCAGCGAATATTATAAATATGGAAGGGTTGCATTTCACACTTGAATTTTGAGTAATCGGTTCAGACAAATAAAAATTAATATATATTTTCAATATTGATAAAATAACAATATATTGATATAAAAATTAATATATTTATATAAAAGAAGCATTGATTTTTAAAATTGTGTATATAATTTTAAAAAGTTTAATAACCATATATATATTTAAAGTAAAAAAATCATATTTTCCAGCACTGAATTCAAATCAAAACAAAAATAGCGATAGATTGAATTGGAATTAGCGTGGAATGCTAAAACGTGCCGACATAACATTAACATAATTTCAAAATTATTGTGTTTTTTACAATTTAATATTTAAAAATACTAATTGTAAAAATGAGTGACACCTCTCTTAAAATAAATAATTCTGACTATACAGTTTATGCATCAGCTGCTTGCAATCCAACTCCCCATTGTGCTGACTGGGGTGACAATGGGTTGATTGTTTTCGGCGCACACTTTTCCGTAGCAGTCGTTGATCCAAATGTAAGTAAAATTTTTAAATTAGTTTAAATGTGGGTAAAAATAATAAAATTTTTTCTTCTAAAAAGTATAACGGCTCCGCCAAACACATTGCTACTTATAAAGGACATGAAGCTCGTGTTAATGCAGTACATTGGTTACGCTTGCCGTCCGCCGAACCAGAGTCATACTTCATATCAGGAGCGGATGATTGTAAAGCTTGCATTTGGCGTTTTGATAAACCATCTGATGATGTGCGTTTTGATCCACTTATACACGATGGCCCAGTCACAGACATTACAAGTCTTTATTTGGCACACAATAATTGGTTAATTGCCACAGCTGCTGAGCAGACTATAACATTGTGGAGCTTCAACAACTCAAACATAGAACTAGTGCAAAAAATAAGCAATACCAATAGTTACACGCTTGGTCTCAGTCTATTTCGTATGCCAAAAAGCGAACAATTTCTTTTGGCTTTTGGAAATGATAAGGGCAACATATATCTATGGGCGCAAGACAAGCCGCTGAAATCCAATAGCACTGAGGAGGATGCAAAACCATTTCGTATGGTGCATCACATGACCGGTCACGAGGACTGGGTACGTGCACTTGATGTTATCGAAGATGGTGACGACATTTTATTAGCAAGTGCGGCTCAAGACAATTTCATACGACTGTGGCGTATTTCGAAACGCACGCAGGAGCAGGCACTTGAAAATAGAGTAGATATTTGTAATATAATGGAAGAAGATTCCATTGAAATACGTGTAGAGGAGAAAATTATACATTTAAGTGAAAGCAATTGGTGTGCGATTAGCTTGGAATCGGTGCTTTACGGACACGAAGGTTGGGTGTATGGCGTAAACTGGCACCGATCAAAGGAACATGGTGAGAATAAATAACTTCATTAAGAATTTTTCAAATCTGATAAAAATAATATTTATTGACATGCTCATAGGTCTACGTTTGCTTTCCGTTTCAATTGATAAGTCGATTATCATTTGGGCGCCTAGTGAAGATGGTGTCTGGATGGAACAGGTGCGTGTTGGCGAGGTCGGCGGTAATTCTTTGGGATTTTATGGCGGAAAATTCTCCAGTGACGGCAAATCCATATTTGGACACAGTTATCAGGGTGGTTTCCATATTTGGCATCAAATGGCGGATAATGAAAATCTTTGGTCACCCGGTGTCATAATAGGCGGACATTTCGACGAAGTACGCGATTTGGCTTGGGCACCAAATGGTGAATTTTTAGTGAGCGTGTCCGCCGATCAGACTTCTCGTATACATGCACCATGGCGTCGTGCCAATGATCAGAGCGATGATATGGTAACTTGGCATGAATTAGCACGTCCACAAGTGCATGGATATGATATGCAGACAATTGCAATACTCTCACGCTACAAGTTTGCGAGTGGTGCAGAAGAGAAAATTGTACGCACATTCCAGGCCTCTGCGAATTTCATTGAAAACTTCAGACGCATAACCGGTGCTCAAGATGATGCTGAGGGAGATGCCTTATTGGAAAGTATGCTTTCTTGCAATTCAAAGCTAATATACAAACATTTAATCGTAAATATTTACCATAGCATTACCAAAAGGTGCGTCTGTACCTTCACTCGGTCTCTCAAATAAGGCCGTCTATAGTGCTGACATTGATTCGGTTTCAAAAGAAAAACACATTAAGGACGAATACCCGGAAAATTATTTCATACCGGTTACACTGGACTCACCGCCACAAGAAGAGACACTTATGCAAAATACACTTTGGCCAGAAATGCAAAAGCTTTACGGTCATGGCTTCGAAATCTATGCACTGGCCGCTTCACCAGATGGCAAAGTGTTGGCGTCAGCATGTCGCGCCACAAACGAGGAGCATGCGCAAATAATACTTTGGTGAGTGGCGATATTTCTCAATTAAATTTGTGTATAACACAACTTATTCAAATTACTTTACAGGAACACCACAACGTGGAAGCAAATTCAAAAGCTTGCGGCGCATAAACTAACAGTAACCCAAATGCGATTTTCACCAAATGGTCGGCTCTTACTCTCTGTTTCACGCGATCGGACTTGGGCACTTTTCGAACGTGTTGAAGATACGTCCAGCACCAATAATCAACCTACTTATCGTTTGATACAAAAATCGGCTGCTAAAATGTCAGTGCATAGTCGTATAATTTGGACATGTGATTGGTCGCATGATGGCAAATATTTTCTGACTGGTGGTCGAGATGCAGTGCTGGGTGTATGGACGCAAGCCGTTGAAAATAATGAGTGGGCTGTGTGCCTCAAAGAAACCTACTCAAACCCAGTAACTGCACTTGCACTCGCACCAACACTGGTAAGAACTGGAGTGTATCAGATGGCTTTAGGCTTTTCGAACGGTGATATTTTGCTGCAACAGTTGGAAGAAGTTGGAAAACAATTAAACGTACTAGGCGATGCGTAAGTCTGAAATATAATTTAACTCGTTATTTTTGTTCATTTTAATTTTTCTACTTCGGTTCTGCAGCAAAGTTATTTTTGAGAAGGCGCATGACTCTGCTGTGAAACGAGTGCAATTCCAGCCATTGCGTGATGCGAATAACAGTACTTCCGACCATTTTCTTCTTGCTAGTTGCGGTGACGACCATTTCGTTAGAATATTTAAGTGCCCACATACATTTGAGCACAAAAAAGCGTGAATGCAATAAATATCTGTGGATGTATGAATATCAAAAGTAATAAATAAAACGATTGTACATACACATATTTTTTATTGATATAATCAATTCACTTTAAATAAACACTTATTTTAACATAGACTTCATTGTAAGGAAAATAATTTGAAAAGTATAAAAGTTTAATTTTAAAACACTAAATTTAATAAACATGAACAAATCTTTTTGTTGTATTTGTAGCTTCATTTGCAGGCAACATTTCCGTTACAAAAACTATACGACCATCCTTCGTCAGTGCAACGTCACAAGTGCGATCAGTTTCATCACAATAAGTATTTTTTAAACAATTCACAGATGGACGTATGTCAAGCTAAAATAAATATAAATTTGAATAAATAACGTATGAATTGGATGCGATTTCAATTAAATAATAATTATTTATTTGATTCGAATTATTAGCAGTTAATTTCCATGACTTTACTTTTTATAGATATAATAAAATTATTTTTGTTCTACTTACGTTCCATAAACTCTCCAAAGTGGAACTGAAAACACAGATGCGGCGGTTATGACAATCTGCCACAACTATTATGCCATCATCGTCACAGCACACACCAGAGGGACAAGAAAATTGTAAAGTTCCAAATCCACGATTGCCTTTAGTTCTTATAATCTGTAACTCATTAACATTAATATAATACATTGATTAATGTATATATATATATATTATATATACCTTTTCCTTCGCAGGATCAATAAGATGCAAGCAGTGATTTGCATAATCTGTTATAATTAGGTTCCCCTTGGGTGTATAACATATGCCACGCGGTGTTATTTCGTAACCAGTGAACTTGCAAATACCTAGCGGTATTTCACGGATGAAACGTCCATTATGCTCGAATTGTTGTATGCGATGATTTGCCGAGTCCGTAACAGCAATTTGTAAATTTGAGTTAACAGAAACATCAAATGGGAATTTGAAATTTCCACATTCTGAGCCCAAACTACCAAATGATAGTAAATATTTTCCACCTGATGTGAATACTTGTATACGATGGTTATTTTTATCTGCAATAATAATTCGACCACTTTTGTCCACACAGATTCCAGCGGGCGCATTAAACTGGCCATTGCTGCTCCCTTTTTGCCCAAACTTATACATAAATTGTCCTTTTGAACCAAATATTTGTACATTATGGTTACGTCTATCAGTAATTAAAAATTGTCCTACTTTATTTACACAAACTCCCCAAGGACGTCCAAGGTGACCATCATCAGTCCCTTTGGGTGCAAAAGTCAATGTCGGTAAATCTGAACGTAAAACTTTGACAATTTCAAATCCAGGTACTGCTTGTCCAATACCAATGTTTGTACTATTTTCATTTTGTTGAGTTTCAAATATGTTAGTTGTATCTGTTTCCGCATTTGGTTCAACTTCGTTATTAAGATTTGCTTGAAATGTGGTAAAGAATGTATTTTGTGAGTTAACATCTTGCAATACATTTGGAATGTTGAATATGTTAGTAAGGTCATTTTGGCCATCAAGTTCAATGGACCCTAGGGTTTCTATATTCCTCAAAACGTTACTCGGTAATTGAGGTGGATAAAACTTATAAAATTCCTCTTTATAATGTTTTCCCTCATATAATTGAGCAAACGTATCCACTTGCCGCTGTGCCTCTAATACTTGCGTAACAATGTAGAAATTTTCTAAACGGGGCCCATTACCAAAAAGCCTATGTAATTTATTAGTAGCATTGATTAAACCTGTATATGATGCCCTCAATGTAGACATTTGCTCATACATAACGTCCATTCGATTTTTATGCATTTTATTTACAATCTCTAAAAGATTATGTTCTCTTTGCTCCAAAGCCGCTATAAGCGGCCGAAAAGTATTCCGTATGCTTTGTGCCAACATATTGCAGTTGTAATCAATATTTCGGGTACATTCCACTTCTTCAAAACCAATATTTTCGAAACATCTCGAAGCCAAATTACCACATTGTGTGAGGTGATAAATTAAATCTTTCCTATGGGTTAGGAAATTGTCAATTTCAAAACAATTGTGTGCGGCATGGCTTTCAGGTATGCAATGCTCACAAAGTAACGCTCTGCAATCTTCACAAATATACAGTAAGATTTCATTGTGTACCCTACATCTCTGCATGTACCGCGAAGTATTGCCTATATTTGGCGTCATTGTTGAATCACTAACTTTGCTTCCAGACATTTTATTGTTGCGCGATTTTTCTGAAGTGGTTATTGACGGCACCTCATGCGGTTTTAAATCAACTATATAGAAGTTCCAAAAAAAATTAGAAATTTACGAAATAATGTGAAGTTTTAAAGTATAACTTACCAATTTCCCCTTTATTATTCTTTAAAAACTGTTTTGGTTTAAAATGCTTCGAACAGACTATCGCTAATTTTAAATTTATTTCATTACCTTTATGGCAAAAATTTAACCATTTATTTCTTAATTTTGTTTCTTTTGGAAATGGAAAGAATTGATATTTTCGGTTATTCGTTTGGTTGGAGCAATTAAAAACCGAGCACTGCATTATGGACAAATAACGGAACCCCACCAATAACACATACAACAATTGTCAATTACAGTAATAAATAATTATTTATGAACAAATTAATTGTATTAAGTTGATTTCAATTTCTGGTGTAACGAATTTTATAATCGTTCACTTTATAGCCGTTGCAAAATTTTTTTAAAAGAAAGTTAAATTTGACAGTCTCCATAAAGATGTAAGTCATTCAATCAGTAATCGATACATACAATTTACCGATTAGAAAATTCAATTCATTGAATTTTTTTTAATTTCGAAGGAGAAAATAATTTTATTTAGGTTCTTTTTGTTTGTTTATGTTTATCAATTAATTTGATATCTTTTGGCAATTCGCATACATTGTTATGATATGTGATAATATGTTTAATTATAATGTTTGCAAATTTCTTGGGATGCGCCTCTGGTTGTCAAACTTTTGTTGGTATTCTTTACGCAACCCTTCACAACAACAATTTTGTTTTCTATCTGTAGGCTTATCTTGTTGCTGACCTTAACCGCATCAATTGCGACATGTGTATATAGAATAAAAGTATATTCATATGTATTCATTGAACTAAATTTTCAGCAGACTCTTTCTCGTTTCGGTTTCTGTGGGTAACACTATTTGAGGAAGTCACCATAATGATACACATTAAGTGCAAGGACACAAACTTGGAACCAATACCCGTTAAGGTAATTTGGTTTTATAGTTTAGTTAATGATTCATATTTCTTTATAATAAAATATAATTTTTTGTCTAGATTGGTATAATTGGTGGTAGCGGTCTCGATGATCCAGATATTTTAGAAAACCGTAAGGAAACCGAAGTCAACACTCCATTCGGCAATCCTTCAGATGTTTTGATCGAGGGTGAGATTGGAGGTGTGAAGTGCGTATTATTGGCACGTCATGGCCGTAAACACAACATAATGCCAACTAATGTAAATTATCGTGCCAACATCTGGGCCATGCGTCAAGTTGGTTGCACACATTTGATAGTATCAACAGCATGCGGTTCGCTGCGTGAAGACATCAAGCCTGGTGATTTGGTGGTACCAAATGATTTCATTGATCGCACCACAAAACGCGCACAAACATTTTACGATGGTGGTGCGGAAAGTCCGCGTGGTGTTTGTCATTTAAGTATGTTCCCATCGTTCAGTGAACGCGTGCGCTCGCTGCTTGTTGCCACTGCCAAAGAGTTAGATTACAATGTACATGATAAAGCAACGATTGTAACAATTGAAGGGCCACGTTTCTCTTCACGCTCTGAAAGTAACATGTTCCGTCAATGGGGTGGTGATCTCATTAATATGACGACATGTCCCGAAGTTGTGCTGGCCAAAGAGGCAGGACTTTTATATGGTTCCGTGGCTATTGCAACTGATTACGATTGTTGGCGCATGGGTTGCGAGGGTGTGAATGTGCAAGATGTGCTAAAGACTTTCGCCGCAAATGTTGTCAAAGTAAAGCATATACTAATGAAAGCAGTGCAGAATATAGCCAAAGAAGATTGGACCGAAGACATTTTGGATGCCAAGGTACCACTTATATTGCATTATCTAAGACATATTTATTTATAACATTTTAAATGATTTTTACATAGGAATGTGTTTGCAAGAACACAATGTCTGGTGCAATGTGACGCTTTTTACGATTAAGCCATGAAGTTACTAGTGAAATCATACAACGCCGACGTCCCCTAATATCCGGCTCAAAATTAAACGATTCGAACAACAAAATGGATTTTCTGCCTAAATTACATTCTATTTCAATACTGTATGACTTAGCTCCAGCCACGAAAAGACAAGCTGAGCAAGGGACAACTCATAAAAAGCAAAGAAAAACACAGCAAAACCAAAACACGGAATATACAGCATAATTATAAAATAATTGCATTTAATTATATTTTACTATACCACAATATGTTATGGCTAAATACTATTATGTAACAGCATTTACTCTTCCATATTTGTAACTGTGGTCGTTCGCATTTGAAATATTTTACAATAAAGTGAAAATCAGTTAATTTAATAACAAATGTTTGGCATAATTATTTAATGGAATGGTTCTATACTCCATTTGTACACCTCTTGATATTCCACTTGTTTCTCTGTAATCGCATATTCTGGTTGAAAATATGTCGTTGTAATTATTTGCTTTACAAACTTTTGTGTTGAAATTTACAAAATTTTAAAGTCACGTTATAAAAATAATATAATATTATTCTGGAATTCTGGTAAGCGCACAAAAGTCATTTCACTTACCTAAACAAGACAACTAAATCAACATGGCGTGCTGCGAGAGGGAAGCGAAACCTGCACCGAAACAAGCGCCTGCAGAGGCAGGATGCTGCGGTTGCATGGTCAAAGTAAGATGAAAACAAATAATTAACAAAAAAAAAAGATAATTAAATATTGTATCAATGTGTTTAGATTGGCATAATTGGCGGCAGCGGCTTAGATGATCCGGATATATTAGAAGGACGTAAGGAAAAAACCGTTTCCACTCCTTATGGCGCTCCCGCTGATGTGCTTATTGAAGGTACAATTGGTGGTGTTCAATGTGTGCTGCTGGCACGACACGGCAGGAAGCACAATATAATGCCAACCAATGTTCCATATCGTGCGAATATTTGGGCACTCAAAGAAGCGGGCTGTACGCATGTACTCGTGTCTTCGGCTTGTGGTTCGCTGCGAGAGGACTTCCAACGAGGTGATTTGGTCATACCCGATGACATCATCGACCGTACAACACAACGTGTTGAAACATTTACTGATGGCCAGCCTGGAAGTCCCCCTGGCGTATGCCATTTACCCATGTCTCCTTTGTTTAATGAGCCCACACGGCAAATCTTATTAGCCGCAGCAAAAAAACTAAATTACAAACCACATGAACGTGGAACAGTCGTATGCATCGAGGGGCCACGTTACTCATCGAAGGCCGAAAGTAAAATGTTCGGAATGTGGGGTGGCGATTTAATTAACATGACTATTGTGCCCGAGGTGGTGCTGGCTAAAGAGGCGGCACTTCTATATGCCGGTGTAGCAATCGCTACCGATTACGATAGTTGGCGGGAAGGACATGAAGCTGTCAGTGTAAAACAAGTGGTGGACACTTTCGCAGCAAACGTCGATAAGGTGAAGAATATAATGAAAGAAGCAGTGAAAATGATTTCGCAACAGAATTGGTCAGAGGAAATACAGAAAGCTAAAGATTTGGTTAAGAATAATAACCAGGCTTTAAAGTAACCGTTAGGCTATTTATATAATTTAGTGATAACCAAAAAGTACCAACGACATAAACATATAAAATTGTATTAAGAAAACCCCGCATGAAATTCATGGCCCCCAAAATTACAAAGTAAACTAACTTATATACTGATAAAAAAATAAAGCAACCAAACAGAGCAAACAAATTTATGTTCAATTATCACCGCATAAAAATTAAAAAATATGAACTTGTAAGTATGTATGTATATTAAGTTATATCGTAATTATTAATCTTCGAATTTAAATTAGTACATAGGTAAGTCAATATCTAATTCATACACACACACAAACTGTTTAGGGACATTTTCGCTCCACCTGTCCTTTGCCTGACTCTTCGTACTCTTGCGACGATATCCACATTTGTTGGAATGTGCCAATACTGGCCAAAATCGACCCACCGATCCAAGCGCCAAAACGTCGTTCGACACTACCGTTAGCCGAAATCATTTTCAAACGTGTGTTGGAAGGAGCACGTAGCTGTAAGTCGCGATTTAGACGCTCGGGGAATCCTTGCAAAAGTGTGTTGCCGCCCGTCACTACAACTGAACCGAAGAGTGATAAACGCACATCCGCGTCACACATACCCACACTTGTAGAGGCCAATTGTCCTGCACCGAGCATGGCATGGTCGAATAAACTTTCCGCCAATTTAAAACGTTCTGAACCAAACTCCTGATGATAACCATTGGGGAATTCGTAATGCACACTGGGTATTTGCGCGGCCACTCTTTCATCATAAGGATTCTCTAATACTTGTAAAATGTTCATTTGAAAATCTTGTAATAATGATTTGAGCATATAATTTTGCCATGACTGTGTCAAATTCTCGGGCAATTTACGCAAAGTGAAGCGGGCATTATCTCGTTCTTTAACAACATCTTTCGAGGCAATTTTATATGCCGGAGATAAATCTATACCCTGTTTTTCGAGATGTTGGCGGCACTGCATAGACAAGTAATCACCACCGAGTGGAGATTTCACAACCGCCTGCGATAGTACGTAACCTTCGTGCACAGGCACCGCAGAGGTGTGTGTTGCGCCACTGTCTACCACCAAAGCGGTTGCACGACCACTCGAAAATGCCGCTAACACTGCGTTCTTAACCAAATAAAAAGCGGGCACATTATACTTTTCGAACATGAGTTCTGTCAGTTTTTCACGGTTGTTACGCACATTCCAAGATGCCTCAGAAAATAGTACAGGATGGTATTCAGGTTCTGATTGTATGACTTTGGCATACGTGTAGTCAATTACTTTTTCAAACAGATCCCAATTGTCGATCATGCCATCTTTCATATATGTTTGTATCTCCATTTGAGTACGCGGCACATTTACATATGTGGTGTCGACATAATATTTGCGTGTATCTGCATCTACAGGCAAAAATAATTAATAAATGATTTAATTTAGAAAGTTTCAGTGCATTTTTTATAATTACTATTTTGTGTTATATTGTTGTCAGTTTTTGTTTCCAAATCCATATTTGTGTCCGGTGCTGATGGAGCCACCCCTACTACAGACGGAATCTCGGCTTTAGGGGTATCCTCTTGTGCATAACCCACGCGCAAAGAGTGATGGCCCGGATCAAATACAAGCGCCCCGATTTCATCTCCACCATACAACATATTTCCGGCGCTCATTTTTCTAACTTGGTAGGTTATTTAGTAACCTTTTCCACTCTAAATAAACAATATTTTAACTAAAATCCGGCGTTTATTAATTTTGCAATCGTTTGGCGTCTCGTTGTTTATGACAGTTGGATTTCTGACATTTCACAATAGTAAGTGCTACCAAGTTTTGAGTTATATGTTGTTGCCATACCAATGTGTCAATAAATGTGATTCTAGAAGGAAAAATTTAATAAAATAATGCTTTTGAAGTAAAAAAAATTAAGTGGTATATATAAATTAGATACAATATAATATATTGAGCAAAGTTAAAAAAGTATATCTTATTGTATATAATATATATTTTTAAATTTTTTTATTTTAAAAGAATAAGCATTGCATATGGCATCGCTATAACACTTTGCTGAATAATGAAAACAACAAAAGGAAGCTTACGGAAGCGGAAGAGATTTTCCAAAATTTAATTTGTTTTTAATATTTATTCAAAGAAATTGAAATTGTTGTGTTGTGCTCCTTATAATATTAATACATATAATAGATATATTGCATGTCTTGCTAAGTTCTAATCATCGCTGTCATCAGTATCCAGCTGAGCTTGTATTAAAACAATTTGATCATTCAAGTATTGATAAACGACGACTAGCGATATTATTAAGCCAACGACGACGTGCACCTAAAAAATAAGGAAGAAATGAATAATGTGTTCTTTTGAAGCGTAATATTTGATAACTAAGTAGTACCATAATTAAACTCCACGCGTTAACTTCCGCCAAGTTGAACAAAGTCAATCGCAGCTCAATGGATAACACGTTACGTATATCCTTTAGTAGAGTACGAGCGGCCTTCTCAAAACGTGTTTTCGACTTAATAGCTACTTGCACAACATCAAGTATTTGATTTTTCTGAAATTGTGAACGAAAGAAAAATTTAAGCAAAAAAAGTAACCACTAGACATAAATGCACGCACCACTTTGTTGAGCAACCACACACTTGTGCACAAGCAGATATAATCCCAGGAGATAAGCACATAAATAGCTATATTACTTGCATAGAAAATACGCTTCCAAGGTGGAGAGAAAAATAAGTGCCAACTGGTTTGAAAGTACACGAGTGAATAAACACCCGCCAGCAGACAGGAGCTATTCATCACCAACAGCAGCAGCATTTCTTTGTTCAATGCGCCGCTCACAAGCTCCACTTCGGCGGCTACCTCCTCAAATCGCTCATGGTATTGCGCCAATTCCTTATGCAAATTATTCGCTGGCATCTTGACACACGCATTTGTGGCGCTGACACTTGCTGTCATTTCAATACCGTTTTCCACGCTTTTCACATCGGTTGTTAATTGCTCCATTAGCATGTCTTGCAAACCCACTTTCAACTGTCGCAACTCCTCGCGCAACAACCAACAATTCAGTGTGTATAGCTTTAGGGCGCCGGCTAGCGCGAAATGTGGAATAAATAACCCAAAACTTATGAAAATATTATCCCAAGGCGGCAACTTGAATTCCATTTCATAAGCTATATACGCAGCAAAGCAAAGTGATATCCCGAATGTTGAGTATACTAAGAAATAAGCAAATGCCTCCTCCAAGCTGAATTTATGCGCAAACACACGGTTGGAAACGCTAGAAATACCATTGCATGCACGTCCCACTGCAGCCATTGAAAACAAACGAAATATATAGATCTTAACTCCCAGCATCAGATGGGCGCGTATTAGTTGCCAGAAAAACGGAGACACGTCAAAGAAAATTTTCAACAGTGGCGAGTGCATGAAGTGCTGATTAATGCAGATGATGTAGAACAGCGTGAGTACCACGAAATTTACAAGACCCCACAGGGAAATGTGATACCGTTGTGTTTTGGACTCAAAGCTGTGCAGCTGAAATCCGGTGAGTACCAAGAAACCATTGGTTATGCCTAAAACACGTTCCCAATTCATGTTTGACGGCAGTGATTTACTAGAACGTTGGAGACTGGTTGACTAAATTATACTAGAGTTCGGAAATTCTCTCCATGTGATATTGATGAATTCGGTAAAATCGTGCATTAATGATACGAGTCAATTGTGATGCCAATCTGTGCAGACACCGTAAAATGTGTGCAACAACAAATCGAAATTCGGTGAGTATAATCACAATAATTGTGATTACACACACACTTTTATAATGGTCGAAATGTAATTTCCAGGGTTATTAATACCACTTTCGATTCCAAAAGCCAGTGACAATAACAGTGGGTTACCCATAGTTACTTCTAGGCTTTCTAAACTGTTAAAAATTTGAGTGTGCCATTTTGAAATAAATAGTTATAGTTCAGTGGAGAATGCCTTGTGCTGCATTTATTAAGAAAATTCGCAAACATATTTACATTTGCAATGTTTGTTTCGTTTTATTGCGATTTTAGAGTGCATTGATACACTTTTGACACCTCATATCAGCGAATTGTAATTACATACATAGTCACATAGGTGCATGAGATTCCCACATGCTGTATGAATGGGCATTGCGCCAAGAAACTAATTCAACATTAACTGATACGAGATTGTTGATTCGATTTTTTATTGGGAATATTTGCCACGTCGTCATCTAAGTGATTTTAATTGATATCAACGAATCACGTCATATGAATAACCCTTACCGGCATTTAACTATTAAAATTATAATGTTGTCTGAATAAGCTTTGTAATGAATCATTTAAGAGCAACATTTTCCATTGAAATGTATTTTTTTATATAGCAATATTCTGTAAATGTTGTCTAAATCGCAATAGAGAAAGAAGAGTAGTATCAGTTAATTAGACAATCTATTTTTTAAATAATATTTTTATAAATCAGTTTGAAAAAAATACATTATTAGTTCGTGACGTCATGCATGAATGGAAGGTTAAATTTCGTTTACAATTATTATTAAATGAACTGTTAAATGTAGTTCATTTCATTTAAGATCCGTGTCGCAATCTTGTCTCCATGGATCTTGAGATATATGAATAAAACAATAAAATATATTCGTTAAGGTTGGCAATTTAATACCACGGCACGATCTTCTAATTACAAAAAACATATTTTGGGAACTTAGCGGGGTTCCAACCACATAAGAGGATTTTCTATAATGAATTTTGAAACTTTGTGCTAAGTAGCCAATTGGGAAAATATATTTTTCTAAAAAATACTGATCGTTTATACAGTATACTCTCGAAAAGTAAATCGATTGGTATTTTGGGTAATTTACTTATTCCAATAATTTACTTTTCCAAATATATACATAAATTATCTGTTTTTATAATATTAAATGCATTTTTAAACTTAAAAAATTCATTCATTTATTTGCTTCAATAAAACATATGGATTTACATGAAAAACATATTTACATATTTTATTGGTTACTTTGATAGCCACATTTGAGAATACTTGTATTTTAATGGGGTGCCTAATACTTTTGGCCAAGGCTGTATGTATTTACTAAGAAGAGAAAAAATCTTGAATATTCTTTTGTTTTTTTTTCTTTTGCAATATATTTTCTGACCATTTTTGTACGACAATTCAAAAAGACTGACAGCTGATTTGCATCGTTTTCATTTTTAAACCAGCGGATCAAGTAGGAGAGTTTACTTCGTTTCGAATTTTTTATCACACTCTCTGAAAAGTAAATTAAAAAATTTACTTTTTCGAGGTGCATGTGTAATCTTAAAGGTGATTAACTTTTCCGCGATTATTTACTTTCTGAGAATTTACTTTTCGAGAGTATACTGTATTAAGAACTTGCCGCCAAACTGATTGGAACATGTTCTTCTAAAAGAGTGGCTTTCAAAGTGTAACATTTCACAAGTTGGCAGACAGAAAGGTGCTACAAAAACGCTTCTCCAATCTAAGTCGTATCTCTACAATCACCGTCGAAGTCAACGAGTTTGATAAATATTTATTTTTTTTACTTAATATGCACGTTGTCTATGGTCACAATCACGTTTTAAGGCAATACTAAGGGGTTCATTACAAATATATGTATATGTTATTAAGTGTGCTTCTCATTATACTCATATGTAAATAATACTATATTAATTTACTAAATTATGTTTGCCCCGTCTCAACAAGTAGCGTTACAAGTACTTTTTTGAGCATACACTACAGTTGGGGGCCAAAGTCCACATTGGATTAAAAATAAAAAAATAAAATAAAAAAACTTGATATTTATGTGTGTATGTATGTATGTGAGCAGACATTACGTTTTATTTTCAAAACCATCAGAGTCATAAAAGCAGCAGTGCATTTATGCATGAATATAAACAGAGAGCAACAACTGTGTCAAGAGAGAGCATTTTGTGGAGTGTAATGCGTCCATGTTCAATTGAGTAATTATGCCACTCAGTGTGATCACTTCCTTATGAGTCCCGATTTTTATTATTTTTTATAGGTAGATGGTCCCGATTTTGGTAATTTTTACCTCAAATATAGTAACGGTGAATTTATAACAAATCATATTAAATAATAATATACTCTTAAATATTAATAAAAAATATTAATTTTATTCTTGAACTATCGGTACTCAGATGTTAATCTATCAACAGACAACTGATGGAATAACTTATAGTTTAATAAAATTTGCCTTTCTTGAGAACAAAAAGAGGAAAATTTAACTGTAATGTTAAAATATTTGGTTTAATAAGATTTGTTAAACACTAATTTATATGAAAATATCAACATGACAAATTCATTCAATGAAAAAACATAACCTAAAAGTCTGGTTTTGAAGAAACATACAAATGTAGCCTATTTCTTTGCTTATAACCGGGATTATAAGACTCTCTCACATCACTAACTTTTAATTATCAAAATGCCAGTGTATTTACATTTTAGATATTATAGCTATATTTTCACAGCGCGCTCTTGCTCTTAATGTAATGCTCTCAGGCATTTTGATGTGCTCATAGTTTGCGCTCACAATTGGCGATCGTTATGGTTTCTTTAAGGGGGCGCGCCCTCTTCATAAGTAGAAAGATGTACATAAATACTACTTATATATCTAAGTATGTGTACATAAATTAATAAATAAACTCGTATCCATACCTACTCGTATGCAAATTTTAATAGCTGTTTAATGGTATAAAAACCAAACAACGACACAAAGTAGCGAGTAGGCTCTGTCTTGTGGCGGAGATATCTTGTTTTCTGCACATACGCCTGCATGCACATATGTAGATATATAATTTATATACATTTGCACGCAATTACCTGCATATAATCTTAAAAAGCCGCTTTTTAGTTTCGTTGTACAGCGAAAGAGTGTCTAAAGCATAAATAAAAATGCACGTATAAAAACCCGATCAAAACAAAATCGAAAACTAAATGCAATGTTTTAACGGAAAACATAAAATGAAACTAAAATAAAAGTAATAAAATGTAAAAAAATCAATTGAGCGCCATACTGGCACGGAGCGTCGGTGAAGAAGTGCGCGGCGACAACTATAAAAGCGCCAGACGCGACAAGCGAACGTTCAGTTGCGGCGGTGAACGAGTCAGCGAGCGCACAAAATCAAGCTATAAACTAACTAAAATCTGTTTGGGAAATCTAATAATAAATAATAATAAAAATTCGGCACGCGCTATTAATTATTGAAAATAAAAATACAATAAAAACAGAGTGACTTTATCAGGCAAAGAAAGAAAAATTATAAAAAAAAGAAAGTAATAAAAATTCAATAAGGTGATTATTTTATTTAGCTGATAGTGATTTAATGATTTTGTGCTTGGTATTTTGCTATTTTTGATTTACTAGCAAAAAGAAGAAATGTGTTACAGAGTGTAACCATATGTTTTAGCAAGTTGCTGTAAATATGTATAATGAAAGTATATACATTTTAAAATAAAACTCGAAACCTTCAACTATTCATATGAGTATACACACATTTTGTGAAAATATTCACACGGCAAATAAATATTTACAAATTTACAGCGTGTGTTCCAAAGTAAACTTGAGTTGTTAAAAATAGCATAGTATATAGCTATATTTAAATATGTTTTTCTAATGAGGTCAACTGCTTCGAAGATGTACTGCCAATATTTACTTAATGCTTATATAGTGCGTTAATTTGTCTCAAGTGTTGTGAAAGTTAACAAAGATCTAGAAATTGAATTTTGTCTGGACCTCGTATTCAATAGCCTATATTTAAGGAACCCAAAAATATCAAAAGAGAGGTATTGAGTTTAAAATACTCAGCTAAATCCAGAAATTAAAAAATGATATTTTCAAATGATATTTAGCGTTCAACTAACTGTTATCTTGATATATAAAATATTTACTTTTATAATTCCTACTTAAAAATTAAAAAATATATATATATTAACAATAACAAAATGAATCAGCTGTTGGTTGAGGAGAAATTTTAAATTTTTTCCGATTACATGTTACCTGTGTTTCTCAGCTTGAGATCCAATAACAAAAATGCTTGTGTACCCACGAAAAGTTATATACATACATATACAGTGGAACTTCTCTAACTCGAATCACCATAATCCGCAAAAAAAACTTCGAGTTAGAGAGACATCGAGTTATAGAATTTTCATTAAAACATAACATTTTTCAGAAAGGCGTAAAATGTAGGTTTATATCCAGCCTTATTTATTTACTTCGCATAAAATTTTATCTACATTAGTTAAAACCTGTATTCTGTAATTTTATTTTTTGCAGTTTGCTATTGTTTGGCTTTTGAAGTCTGTATCCCATGCCTTTGTGACTTGATTTATGCAATCAATAAGTGTAATACCTTATTTTTTATTAATCTCCATACGATATAGTTCCTCTATAACTCTTTTAAAATTCTGCCTCGATAGTAAAATTTTAAATTTTGTATTATACTCTGGTCGAAAAGTTCGATTTATGGAAGGAGATTTGTATGAAATTTGATTTCTATTGCCAATTCAGTTAGAGTTATGGAGAACTTCGAGTTAGGGAAGTTTGAGTTATGAAAGGAAATTTGTATGAAATTTGATTTATAAACGCTATTGGCAGTTCGAATTATGGAGATCTTCGAGTTATAGAAGTTTGAGTTGTGGAAGTTCCACTGTATATTAGCATATGTCTATATATCTTCAAAATCCCAACGATATGACCGATTTCATATTGAAAAAGCTCGAACCACAGTCCCTTAGTCAACAAAAATGCCCCACCGCATACAATTACAAATTTGTATAAAAATAAAATGCAGATTTATGTTTGTTTGCTGAAATGCTCAGTGTACTTTGGAACGACTTTTGTATGACGCTTATATATATTATATGCATAGTTGTGTTTCTAATGATTTCATTATGTCTCACATATTTTTTTCTATTCTAATTTCAATGACAACAAACGTTGTTTTAATGAACGCACACTACACTTTATTCGATTATTATTCATTGAGGACTATAATAAATTTTAATTGAAAGGCACTTATTTGCTGCAATAACTTGAATTTTTTATTGTTTTTTGGATCAAGAATCATAAAAATGTAATATTTTGAACTTTGCAATAAAATCTCTAATGTTTCTCTCATAAATTACGAAGCAGCATATCTTATATTGGAGTTTAATAAGCTCAATGAAAGAGCTTAACCAAGATCTATTATTATTATTATTATTAAGGAGAGAGTAGATCTTTACTGTTAAAAAATAATAAAGCAATAAATAAATATTAAAAATTTTAATTTTTTATATTTGTAAATATTTATTTGAGCCAAAAAAAAAGTGTGAGATCGCCGAACAAATGAGAGAGAGCAATTAACACTGAAATATACATCATATGCTACCGATAAGATTCGGTTAGAATTTTGGCAGAATGTATATAAATACAAATTCACGGTCACTTAATAGCGAGCGATAATGCTTTGTGGTCATTGCTATGTTGCTCGAGTCTTAACAAATCACAAAAAGCATACTAATAAGCAATCATACTGGCCCGCTATAACCTCTTCGAATAGATTAAAGCCTTCGTAAATTAACGGTTTATTCTCATATTTAGTATAACTTGAAATTTTGCATTAACGGAAATCAACCATTGATTACAACCATATTTCCATCAAACGAAGTAAAAGTATTTATTAAATAAAAGTTAAGTGCGCAGTAGTAGCCGCCCCAAAAAGTAAATACTTGTAGATTTGTACTATGCACCTGCTTGATAACAATAAATTAACTGTTTGACTTTTTCATTATGCCACGCGAATTGATACACAAAAGACCAGTGCCACACAAACGCCGACACCCACACACACTTAGTGGCGTCAGCGGTGATAACCGTTGTGAAAACACACATAATTTGCATTAACATGTTATATATACTAGAAGTAAATAATATTGCTTTATGTATGTACATATGTATATAAGGCTATGGCAAAAATACGTAAATCCATAAATGAAGTTGTGCGTTGCGAAAATCGTTTGGCGTTGAATTTATTCTACTTTCAACTGCATAAATATTGATCTTATCATCTGAAATGTGTAAAAAAAAACTGTTATCAAAGAATGAAAACAAAAATGCATACATACTCGTACTTACATACATATAAGTTTATACAAGTATATATGTTATTGGTAGAAAATCCAACATAGTATTGGTGCCGCTCAGAAGTTATTGAAGGCAAGAATTTGTGTACATATATATGCAAGGCTTCGTGTGCAAGAACCTTGACGATCTACTCTGGTATGTAGATTACAAGAGAAGTTCAGAGGACCGTGTAAAAGTAAATAAACACAGTCTTGTATATAATTTGCATGAAAATGATGTTTTTAAAAAGAGTCTTTCAAATATAATTGGTACGCAATTTCGGAATCAATTTATGCCTATATATTCATGGTTTTATTAACCTCTTCTTTTCAACTTTTGAGTATTCCTCTTACAAATATTATGTGATCTTGAGACTTATGACTCAACAGACAAAACTTAGTTAGGGTACTTCAAGTGGACATATATAGTAAAACATCGTGATGAAGCGAAAAATAAAATCAATTAAGATAATATTATCAATTGAGAGATATATTGAAAATCAAGAGCGTTTCTGCATTCGATTACGAAAATTTTATCAAATCTAAATTAGGAAAACTTTTGAAAATTGTATTTTATTAATTTTTACAGTTATTTGTAATAAAGAGTAATCAAACAAGTAAGGAAAGGCTAAGATCGGGTGCAACCGAACATTTTATACTCTCGCAATTTATTGATGTATTTTTATAAAGATAACACAATTCGACCCATGTATTCGGTATAAACTCCAATAGAATAACGAAAATCATCATAAATAGTATATGCGGACTGGGGTAATTCCTGAACCGATTTCACTCGTTTTCGAAGACTACACGCTCACTTAATTTTATATTACCTATAATTAGGTATATGGGATCTGGGGAAGTTATGACACGATTTTAACCATTTTTGACACATAGACAAACTGTTATAAGAAAAAAATTCAGAGGAAATGAATTATATTAAAATATCTGAGAGATTTACCTATATTTTTGGTGAAAAAATATTCTTAGGCACCGAGTTCTTCGTGTTCGATCTCAGGGGCTTTGAAAAGTCATAGTGCGATTTGACAATTTTCCTCACAAGTGATGTCACAGCTCAAATACAGTATTTCTGTAAAGTTTTATTTCGCTATCATCATTGGTTCTTAATGTATATATTATAAAGTGAACGAATCAGAAGAATTCAAAATTGAGTTATATGGGAAGGAGGCGTGGTTGTGAACCGATTTCGCCCATATTCCACCCGTGTCATCAGAGTGTCAAGAAAGTGTTATATACAGAATTTCATTGAAATCGATCGAGTAGTTCTTGAGATATGGTTTTTAACCCATAAGTGGGCGACGCCACGCCCATTTTTCATTTTGTAAAAAAATCTCAGTGTAGCTTCTTTCTGATATTTCTTCTGTAAAATTTAGTGTTTCTGACGTTTTTCGATAGTAACTCATTCGCACTTTTAGACATTTTCAACCTAACCTTTGTATGGGGGGTGAGCGTGGTTATTATCCGATTTCTTTCATTTTCGGACTGTATAAGGAAATGGCTAAAAGAAACGACTGCAGAGAGTTTGGTTTATACAGTTTTTTTGGTTTGCAAGATATATACAAAAAACCTTTTTGGAGGCGGGGTCACGCCAACTTTTCAAAAAAAATTACATCCAAATGTGATTCTATGTTCCAAATTTTATTTTCATAACTTTATTTATGGCTTAGTTATGACTTTTTATAGGTTTTCGGTTTTCGCCATTTTGTGGGCGTGGCAGTGGACCGATTTTGCCCATTTTAAGATATCTTAATTTTTACTCAAGTTATCGCTTGCACGGACAGACGGACGGACAGACATCCGGATTTCAAATCCCCTCGTCATCCTGATCATTTATATGTACATACATAACCTTATATCTAACTCTTTTATTTCTTGGTGACACAAACAACCGTTATGTGAACAAAACTATAATACTCTGTGCAACAGGTTGCGAGAGTATAAAAATTATACAATATTTTTCAAATCGAAAACATTGGTGAAAAAATATTTCGTATGCTCTTCTATTGCGTTCCCTGGTCCTTGCTCTCTCTTTTCCACCTTGTCCACAGTTATAAGTGTGAAGTGTTGCCTACATTTAGGCGCATTAATGCAGATAAGCAAAGTCACATACCTGACAATGATAATGAAAAGATAAGGCTTATCTTGTGCGTAAAATTAGAATATGATATCAATTATTGGGAAATACGTATTTTGAAAATATTCATTGAAAGAAGAAAAAATTACAACAAAGTATAAGAGTTAATTCTATTAATGCAAAAAAGTTGAAAATGAGGTTATTGAATAATGTGTATATCTAAAAGAATTTTTTTTTAATTTTATTAAAATTTCGAATTTTCAAAATTCAATAATTGAATCGCTTTCTTACAGGGTGTTATCTTTGATTAAATATATGGATGATTTTTTCATTTTCAAGCAAATAAATTATTAAATATGTACATATGTAAAATGAATCATTTTTAATTCCGTTATCGTACACTCCAAAAAAGATTAAATAATATATAAAAAATAAATTAAATTCAGCTGAAGTCCGAAAAAGTCAATTGACTTGAACAAAAAATCCGTAGTTATTATCATACGATTTGCTTGCTGTGAGACTTATTTTGTCAGCGCTAAAAAAATTTGATAATTTTGTTATTTATTTTTCACACTCAAAATAACCTGTAGCGCTTAGAAACACTAAAAATCTCGTATATAGCGAATGCTAAAAATAAACGAGTAAAAAAACAATAAACAAATAAAAAATACAAAAAATTATTTTATTTTATTTTATTTACTTTTGCAGGGGCTCGTCCAAGCGCACGAATTTATAATACATATTGTGAGAGAACGGTGAATAACAAACTAATTGATCAAGCAGCATGGAGAACGTTAGAACTTTTTTCGCTGGACACAATAAAGACGGCACATTGACAAACAATCAGCGAAACGGTGGACTTAATTTATTTAATGGACGCATCATGCCGACTGGCATGAGCAGTGGTCTACAGAGCAACATGAGTCCGCACATCGGTGGGGTGAATGACAAAACACATCACGAAGTGAAGCGGAAAGATAACGACAGTTACTTCTATATAATGTAAGTATTACTTGAGTACAACTTGAGAGGAGGCTTGTGATATTTTTTATAAATATTCAGAGATCAGAGGGTTTTATTTTCATTTAATCATCATACCAATAATCGATAAATTTTGCGCATATCCCATGATAATACATTAGTAAAATTTTACATTAATAGCTTCAAATTTGGCAACTAATTCTAATTCGTATATGTTTCGCGGTCTGTAAACTAAAGAGGCTTAAAGGTGATTAAATTACGTCAGAATTCTCCAAAAAATAATAAAAATGGAATAAAAACATGTTGGCAGGGATTTCTGGTTTACTTTAGAGTCTCATAACAAACATATAAAAATAGAAAAGCGGTAAAATTAAATTTAACAAGAAAAAACGTTAACTTCGGCTGTACCGAAGCTAATATACCCTTCACAGCTGCATTTAGTTTTTAGTAACTATGTGTTTAACCAAATCTAAAGCCGTAAGAAAAAGTAAGTAAAAAAAGAAAACATTTTACTAATTATTTTTAGACGGGTTGCTTACTAGAAAGATTAAGCTTATATAGTTAACCGATCTGATCAATTTCTTCGGAGATTATATTATTATCTTAAGTAGTAATCCATGTCAAATTTCGTGAAGATACCACGTCAAATGCGAAAATTTTCCCTTGATTCCGATCGTTGAGTTTGTATGGCAGCTATATGCTATAGTGAACCGATCTGAACAATTTTTTCGGAGATTAAATTATTTCTATGAGCAATAATTCACACCAAATTTCATGAAGATATGTAGTAAAATGCGGAAGTTTTCCATACAAGCCATTGATTCCGATCGTTCAGTTTGTATGCCAGCTATATGATAAAGTGGTCCGATATCGGTAGTTCCGACAAGTAAGCAGCTTCTTGAAGAGAAAATAACATCTGCAAAATTTCAAAACGATATCTTAAAAACTGCAGGACTAGTTCGTATATATACAGACAGACGGACATGGCTAAAACGACTGACTCAGTTCAACATACTGATCATTTATATATATACTTTATAGGGCCTCCGACGCTTCCTTCTGGGTGTTGCAAACTTCGTGACAAACTGTGACCCTGTTCAGGGTATAAAAATTTTGTAGTAAACTGTCTAAATGTCAGGACCATACCCATATACATACATACATATGTACACATAACAAGCTTTTAAATGTTTAAATTCAGCCAATTTGTGTATAATTACAACAAAACAATGTTGGAACGCGCAAAACCAGTTTCCAAAACAAAACAAAAGTTGAATTTTAGTTATGTTCTCATATGTATGTAAGCAACTATGTATATTTTCGCACATATGTACCTTTATATATAAAATATACAATCCACCAATGTCAGCTCCAAGCGATTTATTTTATTAAAATGTCTCACTTTAGCGCTTGCAGTTATAAATCTAAAAATTTTTTTATAATAATTATAAAGCTATGTTGCCTGCATCGACGCGTTTAAAAGTGAAACGAGTTAATAACAAGCAAAATATTCTGTAAATTTATGTAGTACAAACGCTTAATATGTGTCTAACCATATAGGGTTGTCTGTGTGTATGTGTACGAATAAAGACATTACCTTGAAAGTCGAACTCAGTGACTTAGCATAGAGTGGCAATAAAGTTTGATATTATATACTTGTATCTAGAATTTATTTAAAAACAAACAAATCCGGTTTTTATTGTTTTCATACAAAAAAGTAGTTGGCAAGGTAGCAATAAATGTTAAGTAACTTATATTAATGGCAATTCGAATGCTTATTCAACACTCAGTTGGACGTAAGAGTTTACAAGTTTGCGCTACGGTATACGCATGGATAGATTTATTTTTGAGACATCTATTGAGATATCTATAGCAGGTTTTAATCTGTAGAAGACTAAAAAAATCTTCAAAAAAAATTTAAAATTTCCTAACAAATTTCTAAAATTAAAATGGGACCTGATTTTCAAAAACTTCTTGAAACGATGATGTCGATTCTATAGCTGTATAAATAAATAAAGTGCAAAGTAAATTAAGACCTATAGCTAGTCTTTTTGATCTATTCTCCGCCTTAAGTAACATAATAAATAATAAAATATCGGAAAGTTGCCTTTTAAAAAATTGGCCGAAAAAAATTACGAAGTCCCGACAACCATGGGCACGAAACATGAATCGACGTTTTGTCACATTATTTCCCGAATTCTGCAAATGATGCTTTCCTCGTGGTAATGGAATACCGGGATGAGATGATATTAGGGTTAATCGCTGAAGCTACAATATTTGCGATGGGAAAATATTGTTTTCAGAAACCCTTAAATTTGATTTTCAATAGTCTCGGCTCAGATCATTTGTAAATAAAGCAGCATCTCGGAGTATCACTACCAGATTTCAAAATCGTGTAAGTTACACTTTCATGTGTGATTCTCACTCACTCACTCACTCCAAAACCGAGTTGACCTGCTGTAGCGCTACAAGACATACACTAAACATTGAGAAGAGTAAATGATCGTGTTGTTTGATTTTATCATTGATCACTGGCAGGTGGCTGGCTATTACTTATTACTCACATAAGCCTGCTGTTAACCACTTATTCGTACGTTCTTAAAATCAGTTTAATGAAAACCTTCCACACCTACATAACTCTCTGAAAGTAAGTAACGAATATTTTGTATAACACAAAGCAGTCGTTAAAGTTGGTCAGTTTAACTCGGTTTATTATAACTGAAAAAGCCGAAAAGAACGCACGAAAATAATGCAAACAACATACATAAAGTGAGTATGTAAACAACTGCTAAGTATAGCTGCAGACTGTGGATTTACGCGTTTATTTTTGCTGCAATCGAGCGCGTCATTCATTTAAGAATTTAAAAAATTAAAAATATGTACCAATTACCCAGGTCTCTTGTATGCATATGTAGGTATGCGCGTGCAGCAAAAAAGTGATATGCACGCAGGCATGGTTGATTGTTTGTACATATGTCTGTTTGTCTGTATGCATGTATGCAAGTTGGCATCGCAGTGAGTATAAAATCGAAATGCCAAAGCGAATGCTAGTCATTTTCGGTTCCTGCTCAAGAACGGGTGTGTCCGAAACTCAGGCAGAAATTTGCATTTATATACACTTGAAAACAAAAGTATACACGCACATGTATGCAGTGCAGTAAGGGTTCACATTCTGAATTAGTATAAGAAATTAAATAATTATTTAAATTTCATTGATTTTAATTTCAATTTTAACTCTTATTTCTAATTTCAGGTGGCGCTCCTAAGTCAAGTCCCATCACGTGCCTGTAACTACACATTGCATTGAAAATCTTTGTCTAAAGTTACCTGTATTCAACTTATACAATTTCTACGATGCACAAATGCGCATAAATTAAATTACATTTAATTAAATTAAAAAACAAATTGTGGACGCTTGCAGTCTTTTTGGAGCTGCAGAAATTTGTATATGCTAGTGATATTAGTTTTAGCAAAACTGCTTTCATTCAATTAAAAGAACGGTACTAACAGGGAATAAGCAGGACTTGCGACCGAACATTTTTAAGAAAAAATAAATTTAAATAGAAATTGTTAAAAATTCACCCATACGCACCTATGGATCCATTCACCATACTGACCATCATCTATTGGCTAGTTTTGGCACTACTATTCGGTCCCATATTGTTCTTTGTATGCATTTATTTACCTGAATTACCTGTTAGATATATAAAACGCATTCGAACATAAAATCTTCAATTAGACGAGTATTTTTTTATTCATATTTACATATGTATGTCATTATATACAACTACTTAAATGTAAGCAATCAATAAATTTATATATTTTTTATTGTTAACTTAATTAAATTTAATACCTATTGCTTTTAAAAATAAATGTTAATGTTCAAAAATGCATTTAAATACAATTTTGTTGTTTTTTATTCTTATAATATACAATCAAAACTACTCGAAGGATTCTAGCTGTCTTCGATGCACTAAAACAGAGTTTGCTCTCTCTGACTCTCGTACAAACAACTGGTATAAGTCGCTTAGACTGGCATAAAGAAATACATGTAGAAGCTGTCTTATATTTGTTAAAATATAAATTGCGAATCGAATAAGCAACTGGTATATATTTCATAAACTGGTATAATTAAATAGATAGAGAATAACGAGTGTTTATATAAAATTCGAGAGTTATCCACTTACGCATTGTATAAAATGAAAGGATTACTTTATTTTCGACAAGAGTTACTACAAGAATACAGACAAAATGTCATGAAAAGTGACTTCAGTCTTTAACAAGATTTGTAGATTACTCGCATTAAGTAATATATTTTCTGCTGAGACTATAGTTAAATTCTAGTCACTCACTGCCTAATGAAGCTATGTTTATACCAGTTAAAAAATAGATATTTTTGTGATACGTAAATTTTTTTCAATATCTGCTTTTGCTGGAAATTATGCCATTTCATTGTTATTATTATTGTACTGAGTTCATTATCTTATCTTAAACAAAATATTTCACGTTAATAAAATATCATCAATATCTAAATTTGCTGTTGACGTTTAGATATTCCAAATTAACATTGCGAAAAACGAACTGATTAGTTAAACCTCGCCCACCAGCGGCGCTAAGTCTCTACACGTTTTTCGCTTTCAAGCGCATTTCCGTCACGGGGTCGTATATTACAAGAAATTATAAGAAAGGAAAAGCCTTACGAATACACTGTAACAATTTCACGAATGTTTACTCGTAAATCCATTTAAATGTTTTAATGAACTTTTGTTTACATTCATACGTTCATACTAAAATATAAAAGTTTGTTCAACTCGCTTGTGAATGAACAAATTCAAAATTTTGTGATTTAGCTTCTAAGTGCTGAGCGCCTGGTGCGATGAGTACAGGTGAACGTGCCTTTGTAGTAGATATATTTAGGTCGTGTGTCTGTCGTTTTTTTCTTTTATTATTTTTATGAACTCGAAAGCATGCAGTATGAGAGAATTAACTGAACTAATAATATAGAAATCGCTAAGGTTAGGCATGTTCTTATGAGCTTATCGATTTTCGTTTGTTAAAAGCTCACATTTCGTTGCTTGTTCGTGGATTCTTGAGAGTTCTTGAAATCATATTCGTCAGATTTGGCTCCGTGTGACCTTTTCCAATTCCAAAAATAAAGAGAAACTTAAAACCGTCGTTTTACAAGCATCGAGGAAATCGCTGAAAGAGCCAAAGACTATTCAAAAAATTGAGTTCGAGAAGAGTTTCGACGATTGGGAGAAGCGCTGGCATAAGTGCATAATATCGGAACTATGAAAACTATTCAAAAACAAGTAAGGAAGAGCTAAGTTCGGGTGTAACCGAACATTTTATACTCTCGCAATTTATTGATGTAATTTTATAAAGACAACATAATTCGACCCATATATTCGGCATAAAGTTCAATAGAATAACGAAAATCATCATAAATTGTATCTATATGGGGAACCGATTTCACTCGTTTTCACCACCAAGATACAATGTATCGAAGACTATACGCTCACTTAATTTAATATTACTTATAATTAGGTATATGGGATCTGGGGGAAGTTATGACCCGATTTTTACCATTTCAGGTACAGAGAGAAACTGTTATAAGAAAAAAATTCAGAGGGAATGAATTACATTAAAATATCTGAGGGATTTACCTATATTTTCGGTGAAAAATTAACCTTAGGCACTCAGTTCTTCATGTTCGATATCAAGGGCCTTGAAAAGTCATGGTCCGATTTTGACAATTTTTCCACAAGTGATGTCACAGCTCAAATACAGTATTTGTGTAAAGTTTTATTCCGCTAGCTTCATTGATTCCTTATGAATACATTATAAAGTGAACGAATCAGATGGAATTCAAAATTGAGTTATATGGGAAGTAGACGTAGTTGTGAACCGATTTCGCCCATATTCCACCCGTGTCATCAGGGTGTCAAGAAAGTGTTATATACCGAATTTCATTGAAATCGGTCGAATAGTTCTTGAGATATGGTTTTTGACCCATAAGTGGGCGACGCCACGCCCTTTTTCCATTTTGTAAAAAATCTCAGTGCAGCTTCCTTCTGCCATTTCTCATGTAAAATTTGGTGTTTCTGACGTTTTTCGTTAGTGAGTTAACCCACTTTTAGTAATTTTCAACCTAACCTTTGTATGGAAGGTGGGCGTGGTTATTATCCGATTTCTTTCATTTTTGGACTGTATAAGGAAATGGCTAAAAGAAACGACTGCAGAAAGTTTGGTTTATATCGCTTTATTGGTTTGCGAGTTATATACAAAAAACCTATTTGGGGGCGGGGTCACGCCCACTTTTCCAAAAAAATTACATCCAAATGTGCCCCTCCATAATGGGATCCTATGTTCCAAATTTCATTTTCATAACTTTATTTATGGCTTAGTTATGACACTGTATAGGTTTTCGGTTTCCACCATTTTGTGGGCGTGGCAGTGGACCGATTTTGCCCATTTTCGAAAGCAACCTCCTCAGGGTGCCAAGGAACATGTGTTCCAAGTTTCATTAAGATATCTTAAATTTTACTCAAGTTATCGCTTGCACGGACAGACGGACAGACGGACAGACGGACGGACAGACATCCGGATTTCAAATCCACTCGTCATCCTGATCATTTATGTATATATAACCCCATATCTAACTCTTATATTTCTTGGTGACACAAACAACCGTTATGTGAACAAAACTATGATACTCTGTGCAACAGGTTGCGAGAGTATAAAAATACGTTTTTTGAATATAGGAATATTCCCGTTATTTTTTTAACATACCTCCTATATAATATAGACTCACTCAACAGCAAATACCGACGAGCTCAGTTCTTGTATTAGGAAATCTAGATACTGTGAGGGTAAGTTCATGACATTAGGACCTGAGATTTGGATAGCTTTGGAATCTCACTCTAGAAAATAATATAATGCAGACCAGCGAATAATAACAACAAATAAGAAATCGATAACGGTACGATATACAAATATCCAACTTTTGTAGATTGCCACTTTACTTCAAACAAATTTCTTACCAACATGATCAAATTTTGTAAAAAATTTACGATTTCAAAAATTATGACAGACCAACAATAGAACTTTAAAAGACCACTCATATTTTTTATTAATATTTTTTTACAGATTTTTATACTATTTTTATATAATTTTTATATACTTTTTTAATATTTTTATATTTTTTAAGAGTTCCAAGTTCCAATAGAATCGAACTGCAGGCAAAATTCCGTAATAACTTGTTTAGGTTGCAACAAACGGCAGGGAAATGCAAAACCCACGTTTGGGTAGTGTGATTCAACCCGTCCCCAGTAAAGAGGAAAATAAGCCAAAATTATCGGAAACCTATTTCAAATGCATGCAAGAGAGCAGTATAGGTGTTTTCCCGGAAGATAAGGGTGCTCTGAATGCTTATGAAGTGTATAAAAGCTCACCGGAGACGAGGTTACTAAAAAGTGAGGCCGATAAAAGAATATATGCTGACGCGCTTTTACACCCGCCCGGCTTCGCACCCTTATGGTATTTATGCGCAAAAGCGTTAGCAAAAATGTACGAGCCCAATGAACTCGTTGATTTTGTTGAAAACGATCCCTTAATAATGAGAAGCTACTATGAAGCACTGGATATTGATCTACCTTTGGAGAAGTGTTACTATATAGATGATGAGCAATACTGGAAGCGTTATGTTTTGGCTCGTCACAAAGATCCAAGTTTGCAAGTTAAGCAAATCGATTGGAAAAGTAAGGGCATTACGATGAAATTAGAGAAATACATACAGCAATTAAGTGCAGAATATTGGGATGAAGCAGCAACGGAGAGTTTATCTGAAAAAATCAAATTTTACGTAACAGACCTACATATTGAACATTTGCGACCAATAGAGGAGCGCAACCTACTGAAACATGTGAAACGCGACGACATATGTACTTCATCTGGTTCATCGACGACTATTGCAAGTAGTGAGGAAGAGCAGCAGCAGCTCGAGTTGGCGGCGGAGGAGGAGGACATTGATACGAAGAGTGAAGAAAGCAGGAAGAGCAGCATGCGTACTTCCCATACTAGTTCAAACAAACATGTTTTTTTGGGTCCAACAATGAAAGAGTATACCTACAAACAACCCACAGGTTACTACAGGGGAATGGCAAGTGCAGCGAGTGTTTACTCGACTTGGAATTACGATTTGAAATCAATGCATAGTACGTGGATGGACGCTTATGATGCCGAGCTTGAAGATAAACTAATAAGGAACGAAAAGAGAATAGCACAACGTGTAAGACGACAAAAGCGGGCGGAGTGTAAAGAACGTAAGCGTATCTTGGCAGAGCAGGCGAAAATTGAGTTCGAGGCAGCGGAAAAGGCGGCCGAGGAAAAGGCTGCGAAGGATAGACTGGCGAAACGAAGAGCAGAGAGAGATCGCAAAAAAGGTGATGTTGAAATGATCAGTGTATTTGATATGGATGTTGAACCGCCAACAGATGATGATAGTGTTGCGTCGAAAGCGCTAAATAAAGAAAAAATTAAGCAACTTCAGGTGGCAATGAGAGATCCAGCGATTGCAGATTATTGCCATCATGTGGATCTGCGTTTGCTGAAATATTTTCCATTTTTGACCTCCTTGTACATTCAGTTTAACGGCCCACTGCCACCAGCAAAATTTGAGGACTGGCATTTTCATGTCAGTACGCGCGACATGGAACGTTTGGCTGAGTGAGTTGGATAAAATTTGCAAACAAACCTAGTGAATCAAATATTATTTCATATTTATTTTTATTTTTTTGCACTCAGGGGTCTCAGAAGCTTAGGTGGTCTGAAAGTCTTTAGTCTACGCAATAGTCGTTTAAATGCAAATAAACTATTCATACTCACCAGAAGTCTGAAGACTATACACACCTTGAAGAGTGTTGACTTCAGCTATGATCAATTGAAGGATGATTGCGGTGAGGGCCTTCATGAACTTTTCCAAAGAACTACCTCTATAATATCACTCGATCTGACCGGTAATGAGCTCGGCGCTAATGCTATTTGCGATTTGGCGCGGGCACTCGGTGGCTACGAGGGTTACTGTCAATACTTGAGTTTGGCACACAGCACCATTAATACGGACGCGTTAAGACTCTTCTGCTTGCATATTGCAAATACAACGCAGGTGCGGGAATTATGCCTACGCGGTGCAATACTCTCACAGGAGGGAATCCAAAGTTGTATTGCACAGGAGCTGATACCGCATTCTAAAGTATTGCGGGGCATTGATTTGTCGGGCGTTGTAATCGATAACGATGTTGCATGTGAAATACTAAAGGCATTAAGGAATAACTACAAAATACGGAAATTTGATGTGCGCGGTTGTGACTTACCTGTCGATTTGGAGGTCGATTTCGAAATTCTCACTAGACGAAATAAATTTCTCTTTCTGTATCCAGCAATTGGCGATAGAAGGATATCTATCGAGGATATCGATGAATCTATCAAAAGAACAAAGTATGCAAAATTATTACACCGTTAAATTTGTAGATGATTACCCTGTAGAACTCTCAGTATATCTCGGTACACACTCCTTGCCGTTTTTTCCACTGAGTTCTACTGGGTACTTTTAGAAATTTGACCAAGTAACGCATATAATCTTTCAGAAACAAAATCCTTTTACGTGCAATAGAAGCAGTAGAAAGGAGAGAAGAGTGCTTGAACTTGCGTCCGAATTTATTTCATCGTGATAGTGAGGCTGTAAGTTCTATTTTTAATTTCCATCTAGAACCAGCACATGTAGAAGAAGAAGACGTCGACGAAGAGGAAGTGGAATCATTGGAAGAAGAGGAGTCAAGTTCGATAACAAAACCAAAATTTCAATTTGAAGATCCAAATACATTTGAAAAGGATGAAATTATGTCACGTTTCTGGTATTTTGATATACCAAGGGGACCACATCCAAATTACTAACTAAAATATGCGAATTTGTATATTTTGAAATTGTATATATAATACGGTAAACATTTTATAATAACTCTGAACCATAAATTAATAAAATAATACATTTTTGATTCTAAAAGCAAATATATGTGGTTTGTAATCCTTTAAGACATTTGGCTTGGAGAAGAGGCTTGAAAAGGTATAATTTAATCTCGACCATTTATAGATGAATGTGGTTAAGTGAATACATATGTTCTCTCGACCATATCCCGGTCCAGACCTTTATCTAACCCCCATTGTGTAACGTTTGCCTCCTTTTCAATTCTATTACAGAAACTTTTCTCTTGTACACATATTCAAATCTTATAAAACTTGTCACAATTAGATATTTTTGAAGACTTGTCATCTCTTACCAATTACTATAAAACTCTGTCGATAGATAAATATATTTTTGAAGAAATCAAATATCGTTTTATTTAATTTGAATATTAAAGAAATATATATATTTTTAGTAGTAAATAAACCAAAATGGAGGAGATAAAAGAGGAAGTTAAGACGGATTACTTTAATCCCATACGCATGAATACTTTGGGTATACCACAAGAACATGACCTATTGATAGCATACGATGTTTACCGACCATCATGGGAGACGCTCGCGTTGAAGTCAGAACAGGGGCGCACCGTGTACGCCGAAATTTTCATCGAGAATCCTAAGTTGGGTCCACTGAGGGATCTGTGTACACGCGCCTTGACACAGGCCCACACACCGAATCAATTGCCATTAATAGCTGAGGATCCGTTGAAATTACGTCTGTACTACGATTCGCTACGCTTGGATTTACCATTGGAAGAATGCTATGACATCACCGACGAGAAATACTGGCGACGTTTTGTATTGTCCAAACATGAGAATATTACATTGACTTTCAAAAAAGAATACAACTGGCGTAGTCTTGGATTATCTATGAAATTTGTGGAATTGGTGGAAGCGTGTCCGGCCGAGTATTTTCCTATAGATGAAATGCAACCAATAGCTTTGAAAATAAAGGATTATGTCGACGAAATGCACATACGTAAATTACAATCGATGACGGAGAGGTTTTTTAATGAGCACATACATCTCGATGATTCTGAAGAGTCCGAAAGCGATTCAACGGATGTAGAATCAATGACGGTGACGCCACGTTCTACTATGTCCGCTTCGGAAGAAGAGATGGGTTCCGAGGAAGAGGAGTTGAAATCGAAACGTGGCACCACTAAGACTATGGCTGTTAAAGAAACAAGAAGAGATAGCGCAGAAGAAGAGATACCAGAGGTATATAAAACGGAAGAAGAATTGCAATGGGAACGTATGCATGAGGAAATCATGGCAGAACGTAAAGAACGTACGCGTGTATTGAGAGAGGCGCAAGAGAAACGGCGTTTCGAACGACAAAAAATACGACGGGTACGAGAATCACAGAAAACAATGACACCACCTCCTGATGAGGAGCCTGTAGTTGGTAAAAAGAAGAAAAAATTCAGAGCAAAGGGTGTTTTCGATATGGTTGTTGAACCGCCGGAGGAGGATGAAGAGCACTTGGTGGTCGATCGGCGAAATTTGGAACGTCAACTGAAGACTATGAAGAAGCTCGTTTATCCGACCAGGCTATGTCATCATGTGAGCTTACGTTTTCTGCGCTTTTTTGAGAATCTAGTCACTTTCACTATAGAGTTTCGCGGTCCGGATATGAAACGTGACTTTCACGAAAGACATCTGAAGTTCTCTTACGCCGATATGGAGGGGCTGGCTTAGTGAGTTGCGCGTTCCATGCGTAATTAACATTGGATTAATTCCCATTTTTATTGTTTCCAGTGGTATCTCGTTTCTGCAAAAGCTGAAGACATTCCGTCTACGTTCCAGCTATATGGATGCGCGAAAATTATATATACTCGCCAAGTCACTGAAATGCTTGCAGAGCATAGAAACTATTGATTTCGGTTACGATTGCTTGGGTGATGATTGCGGTTTAGGTTTGTATGAGTTGTTCCGTCATACGGACACTATAAAATCGCTCGAACTGGAACATAATTCGATTGGTGCACATGCTTTGCACTTTTTGGCGATCGGTCTTAGCCAATATGCTGGCCAATTGGAATATCTCGGTCTAGCTGGCAATCCGCTGAGTGAACGTGGTCTACACGAGCTCAGCACAAAGGTTCTCGGTACACAAAATATCACACAATTGAATGTGCGTACTTCACAGATAGCCGAATCGGCGATTATTTGCTGCATCGCCAATGAATTTCTAAAGCACCCGCCGCTCCGTTGGTTGGATCTGCGCGCAGTGCCCATTAGTGCGAAAGCTGGTGAAGAAATCTTGACGGTGTTGCAATACAACACCACCATAATGCATTTTGATGTACGTAATTGCCTATTGGATCCCGATCTTGAAATCGATATAGATATAATTTTGAAGCGCAATCACTATATTGCCGAGAATCCGTACTTGAATGATTACACGAAGACTATGGATGAGATTGATGCATTTGTCAACCGCATTAAGTGAGTATGCACTGTGTGTGAGTCCAAGCGTGTAATATTGTTCACATATACTGGGTTTTTCATTGCAGAAATCCGATTTTATTGCGCGCAATAGATGCTGTGGAGAAACGCGCTGAATGTTTAAAGAACCGTCCACCAGAATTTACACGAGACAGCGATAAACAATACATAGAGGAAACGGAGAGTACAACAACACAACAAAATATCATATCTCTGACTAGATCAATCTCAAGCGCAGAACCACATTTGTTGTCTACATCATCGTCTATCGACGTTGAATTAGAAAATGTGCCCTTCGTTTATGATCCAAATAGTTTTACCGAAGAAGAGTTCCTCGAGCATGTTTATCTACCTGGGGCGGGAGAACGTTATTTCTACTTTACGGAGTTGCAACAGCTGCGTTTGAGTCAAATAACTTAAGGTGAGCTGAAGAATATATGTGTAAATGTGTTTTAAGTTTAAGAAAAGCTTAAAAAACCAATACTTATATACTAACACATGAAAATCCCAAACCCATGCGATTAATCGATAACTAAAACAATTCTAATTCAATAAAAATTTCTATAGCAACTTTAATGCTTGACGACGAAAGCTAAAAGGCGAAACGAGTATCTAATCAAGGAAATGAAATGATTGAGCAATAAATAAACAACGGCAAGAAAACATGAAAAGAGCAGTTGAAAGTCAACGAACGAAAGCAAAGAAAATGTTCAAAATATTAAAATCAAAATATGAAAAGTCATAAACCGATTTTCATCAAATAATTGCATTTTCTGAATATTATAACATTTTCAAAATTAAATAAACTCGACGTGCATTCAGTTTTCCACCAAAAAACAACAAATTAACGCGTATCTTATTTAGTGTGCATTTTAGCAATTGTCTGTGGTTGGGCGCATGCGTGTGTGTATGTGTGCGGAGCGAAAACGTGCGGATATTTTCGTGTGATATATTTTTACTTTATTTACATTTAGTGGCGGCTATTAAAAACTTTACAAAGCATTATGCCAAATAAGCAGCAACAATTGCAGCAGCAACAGCAACTGCAACAACAACAACAGCAACTGCAGCAACGACTTTCCGGCGGCGGCGCAGGCGGTGACAGAAAGAAGGGTTCAAAAATTAAGGTGAATCACGCATACAAATATCTATATTACATACTCACACTCTGGTAAAGTAATATAACTGTATTTACATATGTGTTAGTGTAATATATTACATGCCTCTGAAGGCTGAGACGGCTGATTTGTCGAATGCAAATTATAAACTTCGAATTACATCGTGTTGACAAATATAATATAAGTCTTTTAAAGGCCATTTACGAATTTTGTTTTTTTTTGTGTGTGTATTTTTTTTTTGTAAAATTGCTGAATAGTACGACTTTAACCCTCTGACCTTCAAGATTTCTCATATTATTATATGCGATTTCTTGGATATATGATAGTATATATAAAATATAATCTTTTTTGAATTAATTTAAATAAATCGTTTCAAAATTGCATACACTTACATAAGAATATAAGTTTCGCAAAGCCGACCAATTTGCTCGGCTCTTTAACGGTTTTGGAGCAAGAAGATTCTGATCAGATGTAGTATAACCCTCTTTGATAATTCGTTGTATGAAGAACTTCTTCGAGAAAGTAAGTTGTATATCCATAGGTGTAGAAGAAGAACTATTCGGGTACTGTAGGATTTTACAAATTTAAATTATTGTGTTGAGCGAATTCATACCTCCAATATCTCCAAAAAAGTATAAAAATAAATATTAAAATCGTAGTCTGAAATCTTTAGTATTCCATGCTAAAAGTAGTTGAGGGTAATTTGTCCCTATTTTCAGTAAGAAATTATTTCTTATTAAAGGCAATTACCAAATTAGTTTCATCAGTATTCTATTCTATTTGGTAACCTAAAAATCAACTAGACAGATGGAAATAAGGATATTCGGTATATGGGGTAATTTCATACCTAATATTATTAATTTTATATAATATCCTTATCCGAATTTAAAGTACAAAGTAAACTCAGGGTCTTAAATCATTATACGAGTATTCAGTATATGCCGACTTCAGTTATTTGCATTATCAGATCTACTTTAAAAGTAGCCTTATATCTCACTTACTTCCCGGTATAAATTGTTAGATATACTCACGTTGCCCGTTTTAGGATAGATTTGTTACCATTATACATATATATATACGTTATTTTTAACACCAATATCATATTGGCATTTATTCAGGTGTATACTTTGTTGAAAAATAGCAATAATTACTCCATGACATGCATGCCCGTGAATCTATCTTCAAAAAAAGTTTTTAGTTTTAGGGACTTTTAGTCAGAATGCACTTCCTTTTGGTTCCTTGAAAGTTCGTTTTATTAGCTTTTATCACGCAATGGACTAGGCTGCATTCAAATGCATCTAGCACGTAAATATCAATAATTTTGTAGCGACTTTTTAGGCAATGTTAACATAAGAAAGAAACTATTTGCGTTATCTAAATCTGTATTTTCTATTCTCCATATATTAGTATTATTTATATTAGTATTATATATTATTTTTATATTTTTACCGAACATGTATGCCCTTTATGAATAAATACTATGTGTAGGAAGATATTACTCAAACTATCCTTATGCTTCGAAATTTATCTCGTAAGAATTTCATTCAAATAAATATTCTCTTGTTTTGGAATAGATCTTATTAGATCAAACTTCATTCGATCTTACAGTACATTCAATCTGTGTTCTGTGTTACAGTACATTCAACCTGTGTTCTTCGACTATTTCGAACTTATTTTATAAATCATGGTTTGGACGGAGAAATATTTAGAACATACTTATAGAGAGGCAACTTTTTATTCATATCACCGGGAAAACTATAAAACGTATTTACTTCGAAATTTGGTTCTTACTTAAAATTTTCGTTTCTACTTTTCTCTGGTATTCAGCACTATAATTGTCTAGTGCTATGTCAAGCATTTATTACCGTGAAACTATTAATATAATACCGTTTTTACCTTTTATTACCGTTAGAATAACACATTAACTGCTCAAAACGTTCACTATCAACTCACAATGTATTATAATTTATTCATCTGTCTATGTACAACCCGCAGTTATTTATAAATAACGAAATTGGCATTTCTGCAAACCGTGACCTCTGACAATATACTGCCTTCTACTAGTAAGGGTAATTACACCAAATTATTTGCGAATTTCCCATGCCAACACAATACTTAATTCAATGTGTTTCCTCTTCGCCTACCGACATTTATGACTTCAAGTACATAACTCCATGTAACTTGCATAAATAACCCAATAGTCATATTGTGTAGCTTAATACGGACTCTTACGATACTAGTTTGTAATTGTTCCTTATTGAGTACACAGAAATAGTATAAATACTGGCTATTCTCTATAGCTAATTAACATATCGGGTGACATCACAATTTTTCACTTTTTGTACCTTAGGAATTTTTTTTTACATGAGAAAGGTAAATTTACATTACATTTTATGTCAAATTTAATGACGCTAATTTGACAAAATCTGTCGATTTAATTATGGTGATATTTCACTGTGAGGCTGACACTTCACTGTAAGATTGACAATCCACAACAATTTCACCAGGTTTTCCATTTTGCTCTAAAATACTTACCATAAAGAGTTATATGAATTAAATGAGAAAAACTTTCTGTCAATTACTCCTATTAAAAGAGTTTCATCACTCAGTGAAAGTCTATGAGCATAGATATAACTATTACAACTGTCACAAAGTGTACATATAGGATCGTTAATTATGTTATGACACTTAAACTCAGAACTCGGCTTTGATTGCAATGATGAAAGATGATTAAATGTTTGTATTCAGCCACACCGGAGTACATCTGTAACATCAACATTGTTGGGTATTGTATGGAATGCGCGTGCAAAAATATAAATTTGTAGATAATTTTAGCACACTAAAATAAAATTCGTTCCAAACTACTTTAGTTCGACTTTTAAAAGTTTTCATTCACGACTCTCCGACGCTTTCGATTCATTCTTTTACAGAAAATGTAATTGGCAAGTACATATGTATTTGTTATTTATAAATGCAGACCCGTAACAACTACGTCAAACTGCCAATTTACAGTTACTCTTTCGTCATTCGGCAATGATAGCAGTCGCAGAATTGTGTGCGAGTATCTGTTGCAGGTGATGAGGCGTCACGACAGTACTAATGTAGAAAACAAATGTCTTTCACCATTTACATGTGATTGTCTAAATACATATATAGAGTGTGTGGGGGTTTGTGCTCTAGGTAATCCTGTCAATTACCTTCGAGTGTTTCATGGCAGCTTTAGTTGTAAATCAGTCGTTTGATTGGCAAGATGTGGAAAATCGCAAATAAAGCGGTAGTTGGAAAAAATTTAGTAATTATTTTCACATTATTTTTTAACTAATCTTTACAGCAATGTATATAATTGTATTATACACAGAAATTTGTATATACATTTGGAATAGTTGAAAATAAAATATGAATAAATTTTATTGTAAATATGCAATTGGTTTCTTTGGCTTTTACTGTATTTATTATACGTTTATGATTGGCGAACTTAGAAAGTACTTATACATACAAATTAGTTTTTACATAAAATTTAAACACAAATATAGTTTTGTAAATAGTTGTGAAACACAAAAAAAACGGCATCTATTATGACCACTGATGCCCACACTGCGGATGGTCAAATGCATGAGCTGATTAGTGAAGAGGGTACGCCGTCCAGGTCACATGCGTTGCAGGTAACTGACTTCCATAAAGAGGCAAACGTGTAAATAACTACATATACTCGTATGTAGCCATAGCATGAGGGCTTGCATGATTTTCTACAATTATTTATATTTATTAATGAACACAATTTAACTGTCTGCGAGTCTCTTAAACTCTATTCAAATAAATATAAGTAAGTATTCTAAACTAGTTATTTTAACTACTAGCTGCTTATATTTAGTACGGCAAAAAAACATTTGCTTACTTCTCCATATACTGGAGTGAGGTTAATTAAATAACAACACCTGTGTTAATATTTATTTAATAAAAAAGTCTCTCAGTTTATAACGCATATGCAACACCTTTTCTTATGTGAAAAATAATCATAATAAAATAGTATATAAAACATTTTCTTTTTTTAATACTGCTATATTTTATATTAACAATCTTTCACTTTCTAACGAAATTTTTGCAATCGCATTTCTAACAGATCAAGTCAGTTTCGAAATCCAACATCAAAGATGGCGGTGGAGATGCAGATGACTTCGATGCGTGGGTTAAGTCACGCCAATTGCTTAAGCCCGATGATCAATTGGAATTAACTGAAGCCGAATTGGCCGAGGAGATAACTAGGGTGTTGACAACAACAAATACGAATGTCATACACAATTTGGTTGTGTACAGCTTCAAGGAGAGCGCATTCGTACAGGTGGGTTTTAAATAATAAATAACTTTAATTTTTATAAGATATAGAAATAGTATAGTATAGGCCTAGTAAAAAGTAATCCAGTTTTTATTTTCATTAAATTGAATGTTGCATAGTTAGAAAGATCCGATAAATGATGAAGATGATAAATCGTTGTCAATTTGAAGTGAATTCATACTGGCACTGCCATAGAGCTTCTCTTGAAACGAATTTTCCAAATAAGCTAATCGGATCTTATGCTTGGTTCCATCTATGTGTGTGACCTGTCATTGGCTTGATAGAACATAATTGATTTCGATAGGTTCGTGAAGCCTATTTTTATCATTGACTCTTTGACTGAGTGCGACTTAGATGGTTTATGTTACTGTTAAACATAAGAAATTTTCATGAACAAGATAATTGATCAAATATTGTCTGTAAAATCAACAAATCCGATGCGCATAACTTCGATAATAATCTCTTTTGGGTTCTTTCATGTCAAATTTAATCTCGGAGGAGATAATGTAGAGAACTCGATTGTACAAAGCTACTTTCAGTATTATAAAGTACTAGCTTTTACCCGCGACTTCGTCCGGAACATGATAGAGCAAAACTCCCAGCAAAAACCATAAAAAAATCACGAACTCAATTAAATTTTCTGACTACTTTTTACCCCCTAAGTACGATGACGTGATCATTTTGATCTTATATCCGTTTTTAGGTAACCATCTATTACCTTACTAAATTTCATCAAAATCCGTTCAGCGTTTAGACGTGAAAGAGCAAAAGTCCCAACAAAAACGACTAAAAATCACTAACTCATTTTAGTTATCTGCCTACTGCCTACGATCACGATGGCGTGATTATTTATAGCCTATGACCATTTCTAGGTTATCATCTATCACCATACCAAATTTCATAAAAATCCATCCAGCCGTTTAGTCGTGAAAGAGTAACAGACAGACAGAGTTACTTTCGCATTTATAATATTAATATGGATTAAAAAGTTCCAAGTAACGACTCAAGTAACAATTTTCAGGTGCCGATCGCTGGAAACACGGTAACCCTCATGCAAATGGAGGGCAGTGCTTTACATATAGATTCGGATGAAGCGAAAATTCAAATGGAGGAGATGGGCGAAATCGGTTGATATACACTTTATATAAATATATATATATAACAAACGAGATGTCCAAATTAAATTAATACTTAATTTAAATGTAGGATACCCATTACCCGCAGTCGGTGGCTCCTTCGTTGAGACCGAAGTTGAGGACCGAAAAAGTCGTGCAACAAAGATATCAGAAGAGGAAGAAGAAGGGGAGGAGAAGGCAGCCAAGCAATCTAAAGAAGGAGATGAAGAAATGCCAGAGGAAGAGTTAGAGGGCGAAGAAGAGGAGGTGGTTGAAGACGGTGGTGGAGATGCTGATGCTGCAGCAGAAGAGGGCGGGGAAGCGGCAGGTGTGAAAAATTACTTATTTTGTTAGAAGATTTTAACAATCACTTAAATTAATAATTACTTACACTATGTTACTTACTTATTTATATTTGCTCATTTTACTTAGGAGCGCCAACCGCAGCACCGGCGACAGGTGGACGAAAGCGTAAATTATTAAATCAGTTTAATTTTTGCGAACGTTCCGCTCTAACCTACACAAATCCGAGAAGGGTAAACCACTTTGAAACATAAAGTATAAGCTGCTTTATTCTGTGAAACTCCCCTTTCTTTCACATAAATTTAGAGTGTTGAAACACAAACTATACCACCACCGCGTTCACAATATGGCGCCAATGTCTTGCAGTGGAAGATTTACGATAGTTATGCAGAGGACTTCGAACAGCAACAAAAGGAACGGGAGAAGAAAGATGATAAGCGTGGCGGACATCGAAAGGATGTTGGCGCGAAAAAGTTGGATAAGGCTGCAGAAGCCGAGTTGCTGAATAAGAAGTATCTCAAGGCATGGCAGATATTGGAACGTATGATAAATCAAAATATTTACGAGGAGATCGCCAACGATTATCGTTACTGGGAAGATCCGGCTGATGAATATAGAGAGCAGGAGGGCACTTTATTGCCTTTGTGGAAATTCAACTATGATCGCATACGAAAATTGAGTGTCACAGATATCCTATTCAATCCGATGTACTACGATTTATTTGCGGTGTGCTACGGATCACGTAAGTCTCGAAGAAAAAATGATAATATTGTTCTAATATATAATGATAATCTATAGATGAGTTCATGAAGCAACCGAATGAAGGTGCCATTTGCTTTTTCACAGTGAAGAACCCTTCCTATCCGGATTATATAAGTATGTTGAGATATATAGATTTTATATAGTTTATATATGTTGAAATTTCTCACATCTTAAACCGCAGTATCGACGGAGAGCGGCGTCATGTGTTGCGACATCCATCCAACATATCCCTTTTTGGTCGCAATAGGTTCGTTTTAATTCACGAGCTTTGTATAATGATTATATGCACACGTATATTTCGTAGGTATGTACGATGGCAGTGTGGCAGTCTACAATTTAAGAGAGGACTACGAAAAGCCGCTTTATCTTTCGGTGGGAGTTCACAATAAACATTCGGAATGTGCATGGGAGGTATGTACAAATATATATACGAGATAAATAGGATTAAGCTCATTTTAATCCGTACATTCCCAGATCAAATGGGGTCCCGACATGGCGGATGGTGAGATCAATTTTTATTCCGTCTCAACGGATGGTCGCGTCTTCAACTGGGTGCTCATGCAGAATGATTTCATGATCACAACAATAACAACACTTTTTCTGACGAATGGCATTGTCGAGGGACCCGATGGCACCGAAGTGCAGTTACGCAGTTGTGGTTCTTGCATGAAATTCCATCCGTCCAATCCGGAAATCTATCTAATCGGCACCGAAGAGGGTCTCATCTACAAATGCAGCATAGCGTATAGTTCCAAATACTTAATGACCTACAATGCGCATCATCTCACCGTCTATCGCATCGATTTCAATCGTTACAATTCGAACATATTCATTTCGTGCAGTGGCGATTGGCGCGTCAAAGTGTGGGAGGACATGCGACCCGAGCCGCTATTCATTTTCGATCTGGGCTCTTCGGTGGGCGATGTCAAGTGGGCGCCCTTCTCAAGCACTGTCTTCGCCGCCTGCACCAATGAGGGTAAAGTGTTCGTCTTCGATTTGAATGTGAATAAATACAAGCCGATCTGTGTGCAAGCGGTCGTGCCGAAACGCAAGAACAAACTGACACGTCTAACATTCAATGAGAATCTTCCCTTCCTGATTGTCGGCGATGACAAGTGAGTGTGACAAAACTGTTATCTTATAATATAAATTCTTAAAATACATATGAATTTCGTTGCAGGAGCACCGTGACCTCATTGAAACTGTCACCCAATTTGCGTCTGATGGTGAAACCGCCCAAGAAGCAACAGTATCTCGATCAAAATACGCTGCAGGTGCAAAAGTTGGACAAACTGCTGTCGCTGGTGCGTGAATTGCCGAACGATATGGTAATACCCGATGCACCCACCACAACGAAGAGCTAGAAACCGACAAAGCGGTATTGTTATGTAACTATATTTTTTATTTTTGAAATCTATAATAACTGTTTTTTAAATTTGTTTCAATAAAACTTTTGTAATTAACTCTCCATAAAATACTATATCTATGTTATAATCTGCGTCGAAAATAAATGAGAAGTGTCGTTATTTTAGTAATCAAATATTTTATTTGTAATGAAATAGTTTTGTGTTTGTGTAAATTTTAAAGTATTTTAGAGGTGAGCGTTTACTGTTTTACACCGAAAATGTTTATATTTGCATTTAATTAGTTATTCATATTTTTCATTGAGCTATTTTAACTAGATATTTGTATGTATAAGTATATATAAACGCTATACATATACGTATGTATATATGTATGTATATATGAATATCATCATATCGAATATCATTTGTTGTATTTGTGCTTAATTATGTATGTATTGAGCTCTTCAGAATATAGTGTAAGTATGTATGTATGTATGAGTGTTTTCATGGAACTATGTACGTTTCCTTATCTACTTTCAAAGCAATATTTTTTACACCAAAATATTTTTACAATAAAAGTTTCTTAATTTATAACTAATTAATGTCAGAAAACCAACAGTTTGAAATATTTCAATAAAATATATAGTATTTGTAAATAGTATTAGCAAAACAAAAATACTTGAAGCCTTAGCGCGGAGTACGAGTTTACATGCAGTACAGTTATCACATATGAATCTTATGAGTGTTTAGTGTAAGTGTGTATTTTTATAGTTAATTATATGTATGTATTTGTATCAAAAAATAGAAAAATAGAAAAAAAAAATTAAAATTTAAAACTTTTTTTTAATGTTAAAAAAATTATTATTTCACAAGTATTATAACTAAAATTAAAAAAAAAAACTTTTAAATTAACAAAATTCAAATTGCATCATTAATTGTGTAATTAATTTATAATATCAAGCAATTCATTGAAGTAATCAGCTGAAATTACACAAAAAGACTCTAATTAACAAAATCATTATTGTTGTCTATTTATTATATTCTACCAAAAGTTAGTTTAAGTCGAGTTTCAGTTAAAAGAACTCGGAATTTAATTTCAAGCTTGAACATCTGAAAAGTCATATTAAATTAAGTAGACAACGCAATAGCCTTTTCGCACAGTCAAATTAATTTAATACATTAAGATTATAATTGAGAAACCAAGTTTTGCTTTTTGCACAGCCGGCTACTCGAATAACGATCAGCTGTTATATAATTTGTTGCTGTTCATAAAAAGTTGGTAAGCCAAATTTACAACTTGGACAACAACCCACAGAGTTGCATTCCAATTTCGACTTAATTTATATTCGATTAAAAATTAATGTGGTAAAATAACATTTTTATGTGTGATAAATCGATCTTAATCAGACGCTTTAATTGAGCAAAGGATGGTTAATTGATCAATTAACTCTTGTGCGAAGAGGCTATAAGGATGAATGCTGCATGCCAATATACACAATAAACTCGAGTTTACGGTACGTTGTAAAAGTATTATTATTAAAAATTTGTAGCTCTGTCAGTATTAAATAATTTTTGCTGGTATTACATTTCTAGAGTGTTCATCATTAATGCCGTTATTTAATAATATTCAAATCTCTAAAATATTTACTGGCTGATTATTTTTTATGTTGTTGTGTCTTTAGGCATTTCAGACAGTTCCATAATCGAGTTAATTATATATTTTTTTTCATTAACTTGTTCGTTGGTGAAGTTATTACTTTAATTGTCTAACTTTTGGAGCTATCAGAGATGTCTGTCATGTTGTTATATTTAATATTTTGGTTCTATTTCTCTTTCTTTGGCTTTTCAAATCAATCAATTAAAAGTTTACGTATATTTTATCAACTGTTCCATCGGCTGATGGTAAAGCTTATTTGGTGTAAAGCATAAATTCTAAAAAAATAAAACGTCTAATATTAGCATGTATTACTTGAATATTGTAAAATCTGTAATATAACTGTTTTTATCTCTTTCTAACATCGCTTAATTTATCTAATTTGGCTTAGCATTATAAGTTTGTATGCATGTATGCAATAATGTATGTATGTGTATTTTCGACTTTACTTTTTACAAATATTTGTTTGTATTTACTATATACAATTCCATTAAAATCTTCTAAATTTGTTTTATCCTTAGCCTCAGTTTTTGTTATTCCTCTGTCCCTTTAGAGATCTTTGCAATTAATTTATTTCAGATAAGTAAAGACACACGTATATTTCACTTTAACTCTATTTTTTCTTAATGCATATATTTTATCGATATTCACTAATATCTCAGAGGTGTGGTTTTTAAATAACGGAACTGACAAACGCCAGTAAACAAAGAACACAAACGCCGGTGAAACGAAATTGCACTTTTATAGAAGTGTTTTTATAGCAGACCATCCAGATTTATATTACTGCCACTGCAATGAGAAACTGCTACATTTTTCGAAAAATACTTCGATTGAACGTTGATCAATAGGTTTAAATGTGAAATAAGTTGATTCCAATATCTCGAAAGCTACACCTCCAAAATAGCCTCTCATGTATATTTTGGTGAATCTCAAAGCATTTATTTGCAAAAACTTGAGAGTTCGCCAATAAATTATTGATTTTTTTTGACTTCTCTAGAAGTATTTCTTTATCCCACCCCCTTCAATCAGGCCATTACACATTCTTAAAGTCCAAGAACTCGCGCACATTATTCGGACACATAACACTTTTGCCCAAAAAAAGTACCGTCGACATTGGATGCAAATAGTCTGCAGAGAACTCTTTTGCTTTCCAACCGAAAAATCCACTCGGTCTCACCTCATTGCCGTTTATTTCGAATGGTAACAAATTCACACCAATTTGATTAATTTTCGAGAATTGCACTTTAAAATAGTGACCATCCGTTGCCTTGATCCAATAGAAGCCTTCATTATCGACATATGGTTTATTTTGGGACTTCTTCATCGCATTCGAACGCTCCAAATCATTGACATTGAAACTGATATCGATTTCAAAAGCATCCGGATGCAGGTGATTCGTTTCGATGGCTGTGCGCAAGGCTTGATTGTCCAACCAATAACGTATGCCGACATTCTCGAACTCCTCGAGTACATGATTGAATGTCGTTTTCAGCTTGTCAAGGCAACATGGGGGCGTGTGTTTGTCCAAATAAATGTAGAAGGGACGATTATTGTAGACAGTGCCCACACAAGATTTTGTGGTGCGCTCACAACCGATTAAATCGATTTCCGTTACCAGCGGCAAACTGAAGTTCGATGAGGAAAATTGTGTATCCAGCACGAGATTGTGATGAGAGCCACCACCACCACCACCCTCTTTTGCATCACTTTTCGAGATGATTTTGTGTGAACGTCGTATGATGCGTTTGATCTGTAGCTTCTTGTAGAGTTCCTTAAACTGGCGACGTCGCATTTCGGTGCGGCGTTGTTTTGTGTGATACGAGGCAAATAGACGGCGTCCATCTTGGAAGGTTTGCGGAAAAACGGTTTTCTGTAAATAGTTGAGTTAGCTTAAGTTGAAAGTGTTAGAATAAATAAAATTGTTGCGCTCACAGAAATGCCAGCCAACTTCGCCTGTATGTAAAACATTTCGGGGAAAGGCGAGACAAATGGGTCGGGCAGCTCCTTGAGTACGCCCACATCCACGAGTATGGCATGCTTTTGTAAGTACTGTGAAGGACGAAATTATTTTAAATTAATATTTTGGTTTCCGCTTCCTTCTCGCTACTCACCAAGTCACACTTGTCGCTGCTGTTCACCGCCACATATTGTATCGTCCAATTGGGTAGATCCAAGTTGATTTGCGTACAACTGCTAAACGACTTCATATTGCCAGCAAACGGCACTATAACCAAACGTTTGACCGTCTCCTCGGGACCCACAGGCGGTAACAAGGCGCGTACCTCTTGCTGATGCTTAGCCTCGCCCGCCTTAAGCGGCGCTCTGGCCGCAATGCCAGCGCCCAATGGCATGGCTGAATTGATTTCGCGCAAAATCTTCTGTAAAAGATTTTTACTCGTCAAACGCACGCTATCCGGCAGGAACAGCACATACTTGGTGTGTATCGCCGCGAGCGCATTCAATTGCTCCGGTGTCTTTTGCACATCGAAGCCGAGATTGATAAAGCGCACAGTGTTCTCCTCACCGCTGGTGGCGGTGATGTTGCGCTCATACGTGACCGGCGGGTATGGCGTACCCTCCAGCAACACTAACACCGACAAATTCGGCACAATATCAAGCAGATTGTCAATGGATGCTTTGAGATCATTTTCGAAATTATAAAAACTACGAAATACTACAGTTATAGATTTGCGTATATGTTTGTTGGCATTCTTGAGCTTATCACGCGGCGATTTGCCCGCGCCACGTCCTGCGGCGCCACCACCAATGCCGCTGAGCTCATTATCAGCTGATGCGGCGCGCTCAGCTGCATCGCTGGGCAAGAGTGTAGATGTGAGACTCTTCCAAATGGTCGATTTCCAGGAGTAATAAAATAGTATGAGATTGGCTATGACCACTACGGCTATGATGAGTTTAGCGTGGCGGATGCGCATCACTTTCATATTGCGCACGGTGGGTATTTGCGAGTTTGGTGTATGTATGTTTGTTTGTGTGCGTGTGAGTTTGGTAAAAATATTTCTTTATGCCACACACCCACTTCAAAGCGAGGTCAAATTTTGATTTTCTCTTCTTTTTTATTTGCAATTGAGGTGACCGAACCAGCCCGCGGAGCTTATGAGGCTCGCAATGCACATGATTTCACTACGAATTTCACTACTAGGTAGGTTTAGGTATCTATGAAATAAAACATTCACTATCTACTAAACTACAAGCACTTTGGATTCTTCTGCGAACTTCCAATTAGCAGGTATATTCACTAGCTCTAAAGCTAAACTATATTTTTATATACATTTAGGTATATTAACACATTTCGTAACGGCTGTGCAACATTTTATGGGTGAACTCTTTTATAATGATTTTATAAATTTTATATTTACTATTTTCACGCTGGTAAAATTAACACATTCCAAAACTTACACGTACTACATATTTTCTGTGCTCTGTCATTTGACAGGAAGCACACTCGAAGCAAGGATAACAGGATGACAGCTGCTCTGTATACTAATGTGTGAAAAATATTTTATTTATTGTTATAAACAAAGGACATAACGCAGAAGGAGCGCATGAAAATACTGTGCAAACGGAAGGCGGAAGGAAAACCAGTATTTTAGGCATAATGATGTAAGCTTAAAGCTCCGTTGGTGAAAGCACAGCGTCATAGTGGTGGTTTTTTTCATATTGCGTGATATATGTATGTATGTTTGTGTATACTCATCCTTTGACAAAAAGCACCCCTATTATATCCTTCTTATTTATCAATTCAATCAGCCGGCGAATAAAATTTAGCAAGACTTTAGGAATTTTGAGTCGGTTTTTCCTGCAGGGCTGGTGTACAGGGCCCAAAAAGCTCTCAAAGTTGCTATCAAGAACACGTTACTTTGAATAACAGACCCATATTTCATTTTCATGTTTTTTATTGTCACCCTCAGAACTATTTATGCTATATATAGGACAAATCAAGCTTGGAAAACTTTAATCCAATTGTTCAACCCCGGCAGGGCTAGATTCAGTCCCCCTGTGCTATATGTATCTATAGACAATAATAATCTTCCCAGATGGTATTAAATCAGTACTCAAATTGGGGAAATGCGAAATAAAAATATCTTGACACTTTACTCTTGACCATCGAGCTTTCGCTTGAAATATCTTTGATGTCATACCTTCAATTAACCAGGCGAATAGGCTTGGATCGAATTTTGATCGGCTCAATGGCCTTTTTTATTTATCTCTAGTAGTTTTGAGTATCACAAATAATCGATATTTCAACTGCCCGAGTATGATCCCAACTGCCAACTCGCGAAACAATTACCGCGCTATGATAAACTCGGACAAAATAATTGGGATAGTTTGAGATCCAATGAAGTAAAGCACTCAAAAATCATGTAGATTGAGAAGGTTTGATGTTAGCTTTCTTCGTTTTTGAAGATAAAGTTCACTTATTTCAAGAATTAAAGCAAAAACTTGTTAATGGAGCTTAAAAGCTCACTAACGTAACACTAAATTATAAATATTTGCTATAAAACTATCCATTTGTACTATCAGTTTAATGCTTTATTTATATACTTTTGTAAACATTGACATAATCGTACATATTTCTAAAATTTGTATATTTTTCACAGCACATAGACATTACATAAATACATTCACAATTATATGTTTATTGACTAGCTTAATTCCATACTCTCAGGCTCATGCATAAATATTAAAAACATTTTTCTAAACGAGCTCTCTGTTGTACTCCTTGGAAAAAGAGTATTAAATATTTTCCGCTCTCAATATTAATGTTAAAGATAACAATTATTTTAAAATCCATTACTCTCTACTTGAGCACTTTGTATTTCGCTGCCACCTCATACAAGACAATATAATGAAGATTCCATTAAACCAAATATGACTCTTTACAGTTTCAGAACTCATCCCACATAAGGTTAATACTCCGAAACTTACAATCAAACACTACGGTACATATAACAGTAAATAGTTGAATCATAAAATAATTTATATATGATTTCACTAGACAGTAATACAAAAGTTTAGGTACATAAAGACTTGTACTGGAATGAATAATTCTAATTGGAGTAGAGCTGTCGAAGTACTAACTCTCCAACAGAAGTACATATATTCATAAAAATGAGTGCTTAATGCTACTTATATATTTGTGTCTATAAACCCATGCGATGAACAGGTAACAATTGAGCTTTTTTTTCAAAATTCAGAGTTCCCACCTTCTTGCTCTTCAGTTGTTGAGAGCTATTTCCCAATCGCTGGAAAGAGTATGGGAAATGGTACCTCACCGTTATTGTTCTTTTGTGGCGTTGGTGGACGTGGATCCGGTTCGGTGCAACCCAAAAGCCAATAAGTGGTCACGGTACCCTTACCTTTTAGTTCCACATCGCCACGTAATTCCATTTGGAAAGTGCCAAATTTGTCGAAAATCATTTTAGCCGCTGAGGATACGTGAATTTTCAGCGCTGCAGATGAGAAAAAAAAAACATCGGTGTAGAATTGAACAGACCCACATCTTCTACTAACTAGATATTAAACTTACGTAATCCCGCTGACTCCATGCGCGAAGCCGTATTAACAGTATCGCCAAAAAGGCAATAGTGTGGCATCTTTTGACCCACAACTCCGGCACAAACTGGTCCCGCATGTATGCCGATTCTTATTTTTAGCTGATAATCCGGTTTGTGACGTATGGTGAACGACTTGACAGCATCCAAGATGGCCAGTGACATTAGACCTATTTCACGTGCATGATCGTCGTTGCGTTCGGGTAGACCAGAAACTACCATATAAGCATCGCCAATTGTTTCGACCTAAAGCAGTGGTTTGTGGATGTTTAACCATGATTATTTATGGATTAAACGTTTACCTTATACACATCGTAGAAACCGATAATGCGATCAAATGTGCTGTAGAGATCGTTAAGAAAGGCGACCACTTCCATCGGACCGCTTTCTGCGCATAGCGCCGTAAAACCAACGATGTCACTGAAATATATGGTCACACATTCGAATTGTTCAGGTTGTACCATTTCGCCGGCGAGCAGTTGTGTTGCCACGGGTCTCGGTAGTACTTGGTACAGTAACTCTTCGGTGCGACGTTTTTCCATGCTCAGCTGTTCGGTCTTCTCTTCGACTAAACTTTCCAAATTGTTGGCATACTGTTCCATGCGACGCAACAAGTCATCCATTAGGTTTTCACAAAAGCCTCTTTGGTTTTGGAAGCAAAAAAGTTAGCACAGGAATAAATTTGACTTGAGAAAGGAATTCAGAGAACTTACTTCATTATTAGACGCACCGTTGATCTGATTGTAGCAAATGCCGGTCTGTCTTCTGGATTATCAGCCCAACACTTTTGCATTAAATCAAGCACATCCGGTGGACAGTCGAGTTGACCCACAAATGGGCGAAATGGTGGCGATTCGTGAGCCTCGACGCGATTCAATATATTTTGTACATCCATAAATTGGCGTATCATTTCATAAGGTCCACCACGCACGACAATTTCCTCCAAAATAATTGCAAACGAGTAGACATCGCCCTTCTGTGTAGCCGGATTACCGGGTAGCACGGTCAACGGTAACAATTCTGGCGCAATCCAGAGAAACTCTTGTGTGTGGATTCAAATAAATACAAATTTTAAGGCTCTACATATTTTGGAAGACATCACTGCAAAACTTACTGTTAAAATAATTCTGATCCTTTACGAACTCCGATGGCGTAGTCAACGAACGCAAACCGAAATCTGAGATTTTCAACACGAAGCGACCATCAATTAGACAATTACACGAGCGCAATTTTCCATGCACTTGCACATCACTGTTATGTAGATAAGCCATGCCCTTAACGATGTCATGTATGAGTGACATGCGAAAGTTCCAATCCAATTGTATTGCCTCGTTTTCGAGCACATCCTTCAAGCTGCCTTTCGGACAGTATTCTGTTAATATTAGCACTGTAGGGCGTGGCAAATCGATGCATGCGCCCACAAAACGTACGGTATTCTCATGACTAACATCGCGCGCCTGCTTGATCTCCCACAAGAGCGTCGGTGTGATGTCAACCTTTTTGCGGTGTATCTTCTTAATGGCAACGCGTTCACCTTTGAAAATACCGATGGTGGTGAAAACTTGCGTCAGTGGTAATGAGGTGCAGCTGGCGATGGAGGCACGACCGGAATGTATATCGTATTGTTGCAGTGAGAAGTTCTGTTGGAAACAAGTAAAAGTTGTGGATGTAATCGAAAAATTATAGATTATACCGACCTCCACATTGAGCTTTTGCAGACCAACTTTGCTGCCGTGAAGCCGTCCTACCTCAAGTAGTACCTCGTCCGGACGCACACGCCAAGACATATTGTTAAGTTCATTATTCAGTTTCATTTGTCTGAAATGATAAATAAATTGCTCTAAAATTATTCCAAAAGGAATATTTGAGGAACTCACTTGCACATCAGATAAACCACCAAGAAGGAGAAGCCGAAGAAAATCGCAAATGCAAATGTTCCATACATGATGATTAACTCTACGGTAGTCAATTTAGCATATTATTTAATAACCCTGCTCAGAATTCACAATTAAAGTAAAACTCACCATTGCCATGACATTCTGGGGCATTGCCCAAAAAGCCACAGCGCGGCACATCCGGCGGTGGACCTTCGCGTCCACCAGGCCAGTGAATTTTTTTACCAGCCACGGCTGAGTACTCGCTGTTAATAGATTAGGTTCAGATAACATTAAACAAAAAACTTGAAGTTCGTTAACCTACCGATGAAGTCCGTAATAATGCGCCACCACCTCAAATTTGCCATTTATCGGATCCAAATCTGATATGGAGTAATCAGCATCACGATCACCGTTATCATCTATGCGGACATGACCAGTTATACCATGAAAATTGCGATTCCACATGCGACGTGTTATAGCCATGCCATCGCGTATGTCACCGCCCTCGCTAAGGGTTTCATTAAAGGCCATGCCGAGCAAGTAAACACCATCGTAAAATGCGCCAATGAAGAAGTTAACCTAACAATTGGTAATGGCAAAAGAAAATAAACAAGATTATAGTTTAAAAATAACCATAATTTTATAAATATATCGAAAACACAAAAAAACACACCTCTTCCCCATCGCTAAATGAATAGTTGTAAGCCTTGGCCATTACGCGCACTTTATCGGCGAAGCCTTGATACTCCGGATTGGTGGGTTGCAGCAGCGAAACACGCAACAACGCTTCGTAGGCCTTTCGTGCATGACTATCCAACGCATCGCCCATTTCCCAATCGTGATCACCCCAGTAGGAACTCTATATCATAGTGATTTTATAGTTCAGGAATAATAGAAGAAGAATATAATTAGATACCTGAAATATTTCCACATCCAGAAACACCCAATCGCCATTCGTCATGCCCAGTGAATAGGCGGCAAGCATAAATTTACGCACTAACATGCCGCGTAATGACAAAATAACCACTGAAATTAACAAAAATATATTTTTTGGATATTATTCGATATAGTAACAGTGTCACTCTGGCGATCATAATAATATCTCAAGTATTCAAGACTAAATGAGGCCTATTGGGGTTCCAAAACAACAATAACCTATATATCCGAGGCTTAAAAGCAATATTAAGGCATAAATGACAATGGAAAAACTTCTCAAACAAAATGTTGACAATTGTTTTTTGAACATAAACTGAAGAAGGCGATTAGCTCAAATAAATATTCATATGACTTCTAACAATCTGATGGTAATATTATTGTCTGCAACCATACCACTTACCTCTCGCATACATGCTCGCATCCCGCAAGTAATTCTCATACGGTTCTTGCTCGTTGCCATTCAACTCACGTACAAAACTAAGAAGTCCCTCTTGCCGCAATCCATACTCCAAATTCTTGCCCACAGTTAGTGAGAAAAGGTCCGAGCGGTCGACGATCAATGCCACATGTTTCCACTTAAATTGACGAAAAATGCTGGCAAACACCAATTTAAGACGACACTGACAATATGACATGCGTGTAAGTGTGGGATATTTGCTTTTGTCTTTGAACATGCCCTGCAATTTGAATACGGATAGATAATATAATTATGTTTTATGAGTTTTTATACGTTTTTTGTTTTGATTTTTGTATTATTGTATCGTTTCTCTTTTATGTTTATTTTTTATTAGTTTCCCGCCTTCTTAGTAGAGGTCGACTATATTTCATATTTATTTGCAAAATATTGAAAATAAACTAAATGGTAGATATTTGGAGGCCCTTTAACATGAGATTTCAAAATAGAACCCATACATTTAGACACGAATATTGGATTGTTTTGATATAGTGAGACAGTAGGTGACTTGCTATTTCCGAAAGATTGTAGTCATTTTCGTAATTAAAAATCATTTTTTCTATAATCTTGTAGCTCAACTGAAGAAACTTAAATAAAGAAACTTTCAATATTGTAAAGATTAAGTAGACCTTTCATAAGTAATACCTTTCTCACATATTTTCAAAGTCTTTTATAGTTGTCGCTTAAGGCTTTCGTAGATGCTTACAGCTCTGAAATCTTGTAGCTCAAGTGGAGAAACTAAATTAAAGAATCTTTCAATATTGTATTACAGTACTTTTCGCTTAATTGCACAAACAATTTTTCGTTCAATTAACCGGGGAATCTATTAACAGATACTCGCTTAATTGAACAATTTGTTCAATTAAAAGAATCCCGTTTAAATAAACAGTTTTTTCAATTACAGGAATCACACTTATTTAGACCGTTTGGTGAATTAAGCGATTGCGATTATTAAATAGTTCAATATTAAAATATTATCCAAAAGTATGAAATCGATATGATTAAAATTTCAAGAATGTAAAACTTTAAACGGATTTATCTCAAAACTCGAATTTTGGAGTCAGTGGACACGATTTCTTGAAAAGTTATGAAGAGATTCTTTTGAAAAATTTCCACACATTCTTACAACTATTTTTCGAGTCAGTATGTGGTGAAAGTTGGACCACAAAAGTTATTCAAGAATTCTATCAACAATTCAGTTTTTAATATTTTCTTTTTTCCTTCGCTCATTAACAACATATATTTTTGGTTTGTTGATTTGGATGAATCAATAATGAGTTATGATGTCCACGGCAAGAACCTTTTTTTGGACACTTCATCTTAACCGTTGGTACCTCAGCTTAAGCTTTCGGAATTTGTGAATATAAATTTCACAAAATACTGTTTAAATATGTATCTGTAATATGCTGAATGAAATATATGATTGTATAAATAAAAAAAATATAAACATGCTCATGTTTTCAACCTCTTAAACCCACCTAACCCCGTAATGGAAACTGCATACATACATATGAGAACTTAAAGTTTTTCAAATATTGTATGTACATATGTATATATATTTGTTATTTAAATTTATTATTAAAAAATTATACAGTGTTGATTAGAAGATTAGCTTTTTCAACAATATAATTGGGTAGAATTAACCGGGGAAATTTAAAAGGAAAATGATTTTTGATGACATATCTTTTGAACCAACTGAGCGGGAAAATCAATTAACCGAGTCCAATTATCCGAGAAAATTTACATGTGCTTTCATATGTTATATTTTTTGCCCGATAACGCCGTTCAATTAAACGGGGAAACCAATTAACCATAGGGTCCATTAAACGAAAAGTACTGTATAAAGAAATATACAAATGGATTAAGTAGACCTTCCCGAAGTAATGCCTTTGTCACATATTTTCAAAGTCTTTTATAATTGTCGCTTAAAGCTTTCCCAGAAGCTTACAGCTCTGAAATTGAAGGGTCCTACCTGCCTCCAAATAAAGATTAACTTTTATAAGAAAGTTTTTCATGGCGAATAGTTGCAATTGCTTTGACAATGGTGTAATCATGCATCATATCCGTAATCGCTACATTATTTATTTTGCTCTTGTTGAGTCTGAGTTCGTGTATACATACATACATATATGTAAGTACACACAAAAATTTGTTACACTGCCTTCTTGAGTGTGTTTGAGTACATTTTAATATAAAAGTTCCATTGTCGAAAGCTTGTTGGCTGGCTGGCAAGAAGTAGCTAGAGGCTACATTTGACGACAACTTTCAGCTTCACATCTAACGTCTTAAGATAACTAATACTGAACTCTAATCAAATAATTCTGCCAACTGCCGCAAACTGTGTTATAGCTCAGGCACATGTGGAAAACGAAAGCGAAATATTTCGTACAATTTTAAGTTGATGTTTGCATATGAGGTGTGTTCAAAAATAAACAGGAATTTTGGTTTCTTGTTTTCTTTGAAAAAAAAATATTTATTCATTCGTCCAACATTAATTTTACAACCTTCAAAATAGTCCCCAATCGATAATATGCACTTATGCCAACGCTTCTTCCGATCGTCGAAAAACTTTTCAAACTCGATTTTGGGGATGCCTTTGGCTCTTTCGGCGATTTCTCATGGACATTGTTTTTGGCCAAGAATTTTCGAACAAGCAACAAAGTGTGAGCTTTTCACAAACGAAAATCGCCAAGCACAACATCATAAGCATATGAACATGATAAAAAATAATAAAATCTAAATTCATTAAATTTTTAAATTCCTGTTAATTTTTGAACACACCTTGTTTATATGAAAGAAAAAAAGAGCTTAAAGTCCTACTAGCTTTGACATCAGTTAATTGTTAGTTGTTCATTTAATACAATGGTTTTTGGCTCCTCAATTTTTCGTGTCTGGAATAATCACAGTAATCGTTCGTCTTCACACTTATTGTCTACACAAATGACCTGTTGAAACTTCTACAAGCATTCGAATATAAATACAATGGAATGAAATGAAAGCTGAATAAATTACAACTTAATTGTTGCAAAGGAGCAAAGAGATGAATAGACACACAGAAGCACAAATTCATACCTATATGTTTGTCTGTATATATATACCCCTGCTTGCATGCAAACGTTTTTCTGCTGTCTATATTATCTTTTATAAAAGAGTCCTCCGCCACTAATGCCACTTGAGTCAGTGTACTTATAATGGAGACTGCAAAAAGTTAATTAATTAAAAAATACTTAAATACTCAGTCTAACCTCTAAATAAACTAAATTAGTTAATGCCGACAGGCAGTGGCAAAGCCAACGCTGCTGCGTGCACTTCGAAGACAGGAAATTATTGCCTTAAGTTGGCAATAGGTGACCTTAGCTAGTAGCTAAGAAGCTTCACAGGCAAAGCAACAACCACAAACATTGTCTGTTTTCACTCTTCTTTTTGCAACTCTTCAATCACACGTGCGCACATGCAAAAACTAACGGTTTGCCGCTACTAATTTAAAATACACCACAACAAAAAAAACAATCCCAAAAGCCCAACAACAAACAGTCCGCCTCCCTTTATTTCTTTAGCTTATCTCACTTCCTCATTTCCCCTGACTTTCTATTTTCTTCTTTTTCTTTTTCTGTTGTTGTTGTTTTTTGTTTTATACAAATTGCAAAATGTCAATGTCAGCGGAGTTCTTGGTGGCGTGGTGGATGGTGGGTTGGTGGCCTTCTAAGTTGACTGGCAACTTCGTAGCGCTCGCAGCTGGCTGACTTCTGCTGAGTGACACTGACCATGGCAATGACAGCGCTTGCCGTTAGATTACCACAAATAGCGGTTGCCACAGCATGTGCCAGCGCTCACCGCTGGGAAATCGCTGCTAGCGGAGTTGAAATAAAAATCAAAGGCGATTAATGAATTCTCTTCTACAACACATACGCAGGCGGTACATACATACATATCACATTAAGTGCGTATAGATTGCTGTGCAAAACACTTTCATATGTGAGTGTGTTATTCCGGGATAATTTAATATTGGTGCGTTCCAAAGAAAACTCGATTTTCTAGATAGACTATTTTCAATAGGATATATATATATATAGCTCCGTTGAATGAAGTTCATGCAGTCTCTCAAAAATGCTTCATTTGCTTTTTACTTCTCTAATCTTATAGCCTTTGGTATATCTATTAATTAGTACTGGTTAACTTCACTTTCAATACATTTTGATTAATTTAACTAGATATCAGATTTCCCTTGCTTTGAAGGCATTTTTTCGATACAAGAGGGCTTAAATCTACTTTCAGTATTTTAGGCATCTCAAAGTAAATACTTGATCTCCCTCTCGAAGATCAGTCTACATTTCCTAACCTAGCATAATTATATATAAATTTAAAAATATTGGTTTATTTGAAAACTTCAATCAATCACTTTATATGGAGAACTTCTAGATCAGGCTCTATATTATCGGTGATCAGTTAAGTGGGAAATATTGTGTAATTTTTATATTTATTTATATTTTACACAACAAGTGTTGAAAGTGTGTTGCAGCACCACTCTAGTATAATCACATGTACTCACATATGTTCGCATTCAAGAATCACATTACCTACGTGCATATAAATAATATATCATAAGGAGCTCTTAATTTACAACAACAAAATTTTAAATTCTGGAATTTTGTTTTCAAATTTCAATATTTTGCAACGCTTACTAAGTAATACGACATTATTAAGCCCAAATACTTACCGTACTCTCGTTTTTCCATTTGTGAATTTTTCCTAAGATACCTGAGGTTACCGTTAATTCGTCATCAGATGGTGGCTGCGTGAGAAATTGGGCAAAGTAAATATCAATAGTTGTTTAAAATATTATTTTCTCAACTTTTGCTACCACAATGTGAATATATAAAATGTTAATATACACAAAATATAATAAAAATTAATAGAAACAATTATTAAATTTTTGGATAAAAGAAATTATAAAAATTATAAAATTTCAAAGTAAATAAATTTAATATTTTTTAAATTAATTATCTGAAAAATATTACTTTTGGTTTAAAATTTTCATATTGTTTTGTACATATGTATATTGCTGTTTGGTATACAGTGCGTATGAGTAACATTTAAAATACTTGCTGAAATTTGAGCTTTTAATAATAAAGCTTTAGATAATTCCTGTTTGTGCTTTTAAATTATACAAATAAACTTTTTTGTAAATAAATATTTTATAAGCGTTCATATTAATAGATGTGCAGATCAGGCGTTTTTATTAATATTCGATATTTTCAAATTCTACATATATTCATCAATAGTGCTGACTCACCTGATCACCCATACCGGTGATGATGGGTGAATTCCAATAGGCCGCTAAACGCGCTACCGGCTCCAATGCAAATGCGCATGCAGGTCCAATAAAAGCTATGACATCGTCTTTAAAATGCATGTCTGCAGCCAAACCTGGGGCCTTGGCACCAGAGCAAGATGGATAACTGCACGGAGCAGAAAATTGAAATATTATGAAATAGATGTGAAAATATAATTTATGAAGTTGAACTTAAATAAATTTGTTAATAAATGGATTTTAATTTCTTTTTATAAATCGCTTTCCAAAGCATTCTAAAATCTGTATTCCGCTTTTAACAACAAAACATTTAATGCAATACTATTTTTAAATGCAACTTCTTTGTAGTCAGTCAGTCACACATTTCTGCAGTCTTTTAGCGACGCCAAACAGCCATTGCGCTCATTAAGAGCCAATTACCGCCACTGATCAGAAGCTCTGCAATTTACTGTTGAAGGCCGCATGTCAACAAACTACAAATTTCCAATTATAAAATTAGCAATTACGTGCAACTCAGTATGCCACAGCATAAAAGAGCAACAAATCACTTGCAATGTAAGTGAAAAACTCGGTAGTTACGATTTCACTGTGCAACCAAATGGTAATACGAAATTTACATTGAATTGAGCGACGGGACGTATGAGTAACAATTAATTTGCGCTGCTTTACATGCATTAACGGTACATTATTTGTTTGTGTGCAGACCAACCGAAGATACGCGTCATCATTACACGTTACGCGTTAAGCAAGCAAGCACTTAGTATTAATTTCTGGCAGTGAGCGCCAATTAAAAGCGTTGCGCGTCAAATTTTATTGCTTTGCCACTTAAATTGTGTTGTATTTGTATTTGTAATTGTATTTGTATGAGTGTGTTGTTGGCTTTTTTTGTAAGACTTGCACTCACTCACCTTGCTTGCACTTTGCGCAATTTGATTTTATGCGGCTTCAAAAACTCCTTATTGATTACATCCAATGCCAAGTCCACGGCAGGACCACAGCGCTCCAGATCGAAAGGCGAGTCTTGACATAGAAATTTAATGTAGAATAATTAATAAATATTTAAGAAAATTTTTAGTATAATCAAATCACTGATTTATCAAACCAATAGTCGTATATAAACTATCCCATTCTCCCCTGCAAACCTACCCAAGTGCGATGCCATCAGCACTCCCACATTGTACACGCGCAAGCCGGTCAAATCGTATTCGATGTTCTCGCGCTTCACAACATGACCTTGCCGGTCTTCGTACACATATCCGCTGTCAGGGCCAAAGGTGACAATTCCATCACCACCACCATCACCACTGGATTTCAACGCCCGCGTTGCCAACGTCGACGTCGCTGCCGTCGCCATCACAGTTGCATTCACTTGCGGATCGACCGTAATGCCGATCGACATATCCAGCAGTGCGGTGTGATTTTGTCGCCTTTGCTTCGCTGTGATAAGCGGTGCGTTTGTTGTTGCAGCAGCAGCAGCTCTGGTGGCTGCGGGCGTCAATGTGTCTACGTTGTAGGCCAAGGTGTGCAGTGCAAACAGCAGGTAAGTAGCGCTAACGGCAACCAAAGCGAAGGCGTGTGTGTCCAAATTGAACGTGTGCATGTTGAGGCAGCAAGTGCTCTAACGATGCGAAGTGATGTGGTGAGATGAGGTGTGTGGAGTGTAGTGGAATGGAGTGGGTATGGCGCTGTGTGGGCTGCTTAGAGCGCGTCACGAAGGATTTGTGTGGATTATGTGAAATTATGTTGCTCTATCTGCGATATACAGTGCCGGTGACTGTGTATTTCTGCGAAACATTTGTGGCATCCACATATGTGGATAGGCGTAATGTTTATGGAAACGCAGTTATTATGCTAGCGTTTTCGTCGCTAATTGGATTGCACTTATTACTTCACATATTTCATGCGATATTATGGCATCTACATTAGAAATATTATTAAAAAAAAAATATTTTTACGGTTGATTTGAATTAAAAATAAAATAAAAATTCTAAAAAATCTCAAAAAAAATTGTTTTTATTTTTAAAAAAATATTTTATTTAAAAAAAAATATTATATTTGGTCGCATCCGTACAATATAGAGGGACTCTTTTAAAATTCTGTCTCGATAAAATTTTAAATTTTGTATTATGTCCTGACCAAAAAGTTCGATTAATGGAAGGAAATTTGTATGAAATTTTACTTCTATTGCCCCTTCAAGAGTTCGAGTTATGGAGAACTTCGAGTTATAGAAATTCGAGTTAGGGAAGTTCCACTGTATTTTCTGCGAAATTTCTAGAGGAAAACGAATACTTTACATAGTTATGTATCGAAGGAAAATATTTAAGCCACCTTTTTACAGATTTCTTACCGAATTTCTAAAATATATTTTTTGTGATTTTTAAACATTCCTCTGTGTGCGAAAAAGTTCAAACATTCCAAAAAAAACAACCGTTTCTAACTCTTTATATATATTCCTTGCAAAACAATTATCAGATTTTAGGTGATCAATGAGTTAGATGGGTTTCAAAATTTCAACTATTATTTTTTTTTGCATTCTTAAATAGTACAATATGTTTAAAATATTCTCCAAAAATTTTAAATCGATCCGAGTAAAATTCTAAGAGATTGACTCTTTTATTTAAATTTTTGTATAATTTTTTTGTTGTTTTTATATATTTCATGCCTATTTATTGAATCTAATTTTTTTTTATTTCCGCTTTTATTTTAGAGCTTTCTATTTTTTTCATTTTTAAACTTTCTATTTTTTAATGTTTTCACTTTTTTCTTTGTTTAACTTTGTAACTTTTGTAATTTAAAAATTTAAATTAACACCGAAAATCAAATCTTTCCACTGCTGGCTAACAAACAACTTCATTACTTTCGCATTATTAAATTCAACACTTCGTAAGCACATTAAGCGTTTAACATAAAGCTTTTTGAATTAAATAGATTTGAAATTAATTCAGTATTAAAGCGTTTTCCACATTTACCGTTGCTAAGGCTTCAGCGTTAACACTGTTGCGTTCACTTAGTTAAAGTTTTTATGAAAAAGTGTTTGAATTATTAAGTACAATATTTAAATATTTTGTTTTTGTTTAGTGAATCGACTTATTTATTTTTCTACTAATGAATTTGAAAGTTTTGTATTTTTTTTATAAAAATCTTCAAATTAAATAACTTTAATATTTCGTTAATAAATGTTAACCTAACACTTGGAAAAAACTAAAAATTTCAACTAAAAAATATTTTCTTGAAATGTATTAAAAAACTTATAAAAATAAAAATAAATATAACAAGCATTTCAAACAAAATTTCGACTTTTTTTTAATTATTTTTATTAAAAATTATTTTAAATAATAAAAAAATACAATTTAAAAATAAATAATATAAAATTTGTTTTAAATTTATATTTTCAAGTCACTTTTTTCCTTTCACAAGGTTTTAAATGCATTTAATTGCATGAAACCATTTTAGTTCAAACTATTAAATTAATTTTCTTCACTGAAGCCATGCTTTCTTAGTTTATTAAATTTGTGATAGGTTGAAATATTATTTTTATTATTATATTTATAGTTATATAGTTATATAATTTTTTGGGGTTTTTTAATTTTTGTTGAAAAAAATTATAAAAAAAAAAAATATTTTTAAGCTTTTTAATTAACTTTTATGAAATTTTTGATACCTGAAACATTTTTTAAATGTGAATCATTGCATATTTTTACAGTATTTTTTAACTTTCATATTCGATTTTTTAGTTTTTCTTTAAAATAAATAATAAAATTTATTTATTATAATTTTAAAATAAATAATAAAATTTATTTATTTTTTTTATATATGGTACTTTCTTTTTTAATTTTTTTAATTTATATAATTTTTTTTTTTTTGCTACAAATAAATGTCTGTTTTCTTTTCTTTTTTTCATTAAAATTTTTCACTTTCATGTTGCGGATGAGCACAAATCAGTCACCAAATCGGCACGCAAATCAACAACAGACTTGAGTAAATTCGCTTTTGTGATTTGCTTAAACACTTAACTGTATTTCACACAAATTGAAGTACTTTTAAGGCATCCTGTGGCATGCGTTCCGCAGTCATTGTAATAAAGCGCACACATTCATTTATTTCTACATTTATTTGTGTGTATTTTCATTACATTTGTCGGTTGGTTTCTAAGCGTAAAGTAAAAACTTCTTGCTTCAACGGTTACCACGGTCCAAGCACATTTGACTGCTCGACACTTTCACACGAAACACACACGCATACACATACACTGGCGACAACACATGCCATCCATCGCTCATACGCAGCGTCGATTTAAACACTTGTTGCCACAACAGTCCGTCAAACAGCTTCACTCACACTCGCACGCATGCACACATATATGTTTGTATGTATTTGTAATATTTAAAGTCAACAAATTATGCGCAAGTATTTCATTATTATTATTCTTCATCAACTCCATGTCGGCTTATACACTTTTGAAATCACTGTACACATTCACATACATACGTATAGACATACAAAGATTCTCAAGTAAATATGTTTTTTTTGTATGTTTGTCACTTTGCCGCCAATAAATTCCTAAATATGCACTGCTACTGCTGCTGTTGCTGCTGCCGCCTTAAGAGCCAGGATACAAATGAGTCGCGTACGCGTCCTGTCGCCGCTTTTATACGCTAGCGGCACATAGTCGCTTCGTCTGCGATTGGCAGGCGCATACATACACACACACATACTCGTAAGCTTGTGCTTTTTTTTCTTACATTCCTGCGCATCCTTTCGCTTTCTTATGTGGCTGTGCGCTGGCAAATCGTACATTCATTGCCTTACGCTCAAATATATGGAGCTGTGTGTGTGTGCGTCTGTGTGTGTTTGCGTGTTACTGCAAACTTAAAGCGCCGCATGCGACAGTTGGCAAACACGCTCGTGCTCATATGTTTGTATGTATGTATGTAACAATGGATTTACATAAGTACACACAGCCAAGGCAATAACAATTATGCAAAGGAGCAGTGACAGTGACAACAACAACGGCACTGTTTATTACACAGTTTCCATTAAACGTCCGGCGGCAGCGTTTGGCTCGTTGACTTCGACTGCGAGAAATAATTTAAACACTAAATGGTACATTTCAGTTTGCAATGAATGAATCAGTGTGCAAGTGGTACTGTGTATGTGTGTGTGTGGAGACTTGAATTTCAAATTGTCAAGTGCAATGCGTTATGGTTATTTGAAATTTATAAAATATATTTTTTTATTTAACTTTTTCTTTTACTCTTTGTTAAAGATGTCGGAAAATCACTCTATTACTCCACTCTTCTCTCTTTACTTCTACTCTATACTCTTTATAAGCCATATTTAGTTACTAATTTCCGCTAACAAAGCAATAGAAACATAGACGAAACCTTCGTCTTTTAAATAAAAAAATAATAATTTTTGAGTAATCTTAAAAATTATAGCAGAGCAAGATAGCTTACTTATTCCGGAAGAATGACAGAATATCTGTTGATAACATCTAAACAACATAAACACAACTTCTCTTAATAATGCTCAAGAAGTTGTAATAACTTTAAAAAAAAAAAAAAACTAATTAACTCGGACATATAAAACATACACGGCATTACACGACATTATTTTTAAATTAAAGAATCTATTTTGTTGATTAAAAACTATACATATAAAGAGAGAGCATATGCATCTCCAAAATCGTGTTCATTACAACACCACACATACACAATCATGAGCTGTGCAATTATACATTAATACTATTAATTACGCACAATTACACTTGCTGAAAACAATTAACATGTCACTTACTCCATCATTAAAGACGCTCGTGCAAAACTACCCAGTAAAAAATCCGATCATCCAAAGATTAATCTTAGATCGCTCCTTTCCGAGGCATGGATTACTCCACATTGCTCAGAGACCCATGCATTTATTACTCCTTTTTAACATGGCATGTCCTTACGAGGGATCACTCCTTTTAAACTCCAAATGGAGTGCAAACCGAGCATTCTTTTGAGCTCTTTTTGACCTCCGAAACGAGAGCAGAGGGAGTAATCTTCTTTGTCTCCAGAAAGAGTACGAAAAAGAGCAGAAATCCGACACACAAAAATATAAACAGTGTTGTAAATAGTTGAACATTTTTATTAATTTTTTCATTTTTAAGATATAAGAAAAGTAATTCACTTAACATAAATAGATAATTTAATATTTACGAAGAGTTGAAGTCGGAGCAGATTTTAGTGAATGGGTCTTTCGGTTTCGATTGTAAAGTCCATAAATGATGTAAAATTTTCTTTAACGGATTCTGCAAAATATGAAAAAAATAACATATGTTAGATACTTAAACGAAATATAAACAACTCAGATCTTACCGAAAAACAAAAGTTTTTGTTTTTAATCAGCTCTTCTGGTAAATAAGCTCTTACGTCTGTAGGCTTTGATGGACCAATGTATAAGTTTTAGCAGTTTATTATAAATTCAACTTTTTTATGTACAATTATTATAAATAAGAGATTCACTCTGATTATTCAAATGCATTAATATCACAATTCCTTTTGACGACGCGTTTTCATAAGAAGCTTCTCGATAACTGGTAGACTTTTTTCAAATTTATTTTGTCACTAATTGTCTTAAGAATAAATATATTCACACATTTTTTATAAATAATTAACACGCTTATACTATAATTTACCACTTTTTAACCGTATAACAACTTTATACAAATATTCGCGACACTTCATTCACGTTGACGCGTTGTTTGCAAAATTCAAACTAATTTAAATTGACAAAATACGCATTTATAGAACATAAAAGAATTTCACAACAATTAACAGTTATGGTTAGACGTTACGCTTTATCTTTTTTTTCATAAACCTCGTTTATTCCTCCAAAATGTATCAAAAAACGAGGAAACAAACGATTTTTGTAAAAACTAACGAAAATGGCTTTATTGCTCACTTAATGCTCGAAATGGATGAACAAGTCATTACTCCTTTATTACTCGATTTTGGTATTAATCCAAAGATTTTTTACTGGGTAACAACAATACAAATACAAATACAAAAGCTAAAAACGAAAGATTATGCGAAACTTGCGCCACAAGGCAAATATGAACATATATTACACGAATACATACGAGCGCATACGAGCGAAAGTCATTGACAACAATAGTTAGCAATATCACAAGTGTTTCTACAGGCCGCTTAATTCATTAATTCATTTTGTTTACTCAAGCATTTTGGCGCGAAAGTATCTCATTGTAGTGTTTAGGAATACTGTTTTGTTGTTGTCACCAACAATAATATTTAACACACACACACGCATAAACTTTGTTAGCCGAAACTTCGAACACAGAATATGTACACTGTAAGAAAGTCGAAACTTGGCACAACTTTTGAAATTCCGCGCACTTCAAATACGTTATGAAATGAGTTTGAATTATTTTTGTAAATATAATTGTTGGTACTTAAATTTATTAATTACAATTGTAGATGACTTTAATAAATTAACTTGTTAATAATGCATATATGTATTCAAACACCAGCGCGATGACAGTTTCATTTTCTCTTTATGCCACTCAACGACTTCATGCCAGCTATAGTTGGCACTTTGGAGGCAGCTTTCTTCGCCTCTTCAATGGCCATTATCATACGTCGTGGTTCGGTTAAAAACCAAATCCATAACAATTGACTGTAGCGCCACAATTTGTCTTTTTCCTAGTAAAATTAGAAGAAAAAAAAACGTTTATATTAAATAAATAAGCAAAAAAGCTTAAAGAAAAGCTTACTAATCGCTCAGCTATGTTTTCTTGAAATTGCGTACGCAGATAACGCAATGTTTTATCAATACGCTCCTGATTTGTTTTGGCATTGTAAATAGGCATGAGGAAGCGTACGTGTTCAAACATTGGTGCCTCCACAGGACTATCATACACCATTGGTCGCAATAAAGATTCTATGCGTAGCCTAAAAACATGTCACTGCATTAGTACAAAATAACAAAATTATTTTAATATTTGAACTTACAAATCGCCCATTTGTGCATTAACATTTGCGTATGCTTTGCCGCCGATGAGCCCTTGTATTGCATATGATAGAAGTCTAGTGAATTTCTCATATTCATATAGGCAAGATTTTGGCTCGCTGCGTACTTTCTGCCCTAGATGACGCGATAATTGCTCCGCTATTGCATCCAACAGTGCTACGGCTGAGGTATTAGTAAAGAGTCCACCATGCACTAAAACTGCTGCATTGTTCTGTTGAATGGTGCGCATAATTTTAATGCGCTTTTGACAATTATCTGTTTCACTGTGCAATTGATCCGTGTTAACAAAACGATTGCGTTTTCGTTCTAAATCCAATTGTATCGCAATCCAAACTAGTTCAGCATTCGATAATGCATCCGAGATAATTTTTGTTAAACGTTTATCGGTTTCTTGACGCTTTAAGGCCCGCTCTAATTTTAATTTCGTATTCTCATAGAGTATCAACTCCATGCGTTGCTGGGTATGCTGCCGTATTTGCAAAGTAAGATCGTTCAAGAGCGTGTCGTATGCAATCTTCAAATGGTGCTCGTTCATCATTTCTAGCTCACGAGTTTCATGCTCCATATCGGCAAGGCTTATAACGTGTATTTGCGAAAGATCTAAAAAATCAATCAACGACTGTGTAGCCTTGGCTTTTGCCTTTTCCTTAATGTATTTAAGTGTGTAATATTCCATGCTTTTAAATATTAGAATGAAATATCATTGTTATTATTTTTCACTATTTTTTAACGGAAAAAAATTTCAATATTCTTACGATTTAGCTAGGGATTGAAGTTTGTCTGAAAATTCTGAATGATCAGCTGTGGTGCAATCCATTTCGCTATAATCCTTTAAAAAATATTATTATGATTATTATTTAGAAGAAAAATAATATTGATTGAGGTACAGCAAACCTGTATTTTGAAATTCTCCTTCATATATAGAGTAAAATATTGCATGAATGTGTCGCATTTGAGCAGATATTGATCGATAGGCAATTGATGTATAAAGAGCGGTGGCGATTGCTGTGAAGTGTAAACAATTAAAAAATAACAATAATTAAGAATTTGTGTAGTTTATACTTCTTATGAATTATAGAATATATAATACATACAACTTTCGTGAAACAACGTGTGGCTTCGTTGCAAAGTTTGTAATTCTCCAGTTGCATCTCTTCGAATTGACGGCAATTATTTTGACATTCATTTAGTATATCATTTTCTTTATTTGTTAAAATGCTGATTTCATTTTCCAAATCTCCTAATTGCGAATTAATTTTGTTCTTGGTACCCCTACGGTGACAAGTATATATGTATATATTTTACACATAAAGCATTAATACAACTACTACCTCATATCCTCAACGAGTGTCGCATAACAATCTTCGGTATGTTCTAGCAAGCGCAGTTCATCAGACATCAATGTTATCTGCTCTTCTGTGTATTGCAGCAATCCAGGATTGGCTATTTCCAATTCTTTTAATTTCGCAGTGCGTTCAGTGGGTTCCAGCAACTCTCCTCTTTGCTTTAATTCGTCATATTCTAATACTTCATGTTCGGTTAGTATATTTACATCGGTTATATTTTCAGTGAAAAAATTAAAGAATTTTTGGAAACGGTCATCATAGAGAATCCACTGATTGGCGCAATCGAACCCCAACTTTTTAAAGGCATCAAAATGCTGCAGAGTAGACAATATGTATATATAACTTGTGTAATTATTAGGTATTTTTGTTCATTTGTTAAACTTACATTAATCAAATCGCCCATAGTTGTTAAAATTTATTAATTTTTAGCCAAAATACAGTTCGAAATACTCATTTGAAATCAAATTGCTTAATTTTTCTTCTTCTTAGTTGTAAAACTGTGAATACCACATTTAAGTACACAAATAATGCCACCTCGTTAAAAAAATAAATAAAGCAATTGGGGTACACTTATATTTAATGAAATGTGTAAATGTGACTCACTCACATGAACTCGATTTAGGTATATGTTATATAATGATTTTATAAAGCAATAGTATTTATTTTCAAACAAAATCCTTCAAAACAGTACGTGATATAGATAAATTGTTCTGTGATTTTTTGATTATTTTAATTTCATTGTTTGTAAGCACTCAAATATTTCAGAGTTGATTAAATTTTCAACGAACCAATTGTGTTGGCAACACTTTTAGCGGCAGGAATGACAATACAATTTCATTGCTGAATTAAGTGAATATTAAAAAATTTAATTGAACTACAGCAACATGGTAAGTAAATATTGAGAAATTGCATTTTGAAGTTAAAGTGATCAGTGTGTTATATGCTCACAAATTAGACATTGTAATAAAAATATTATTGTGTATAACATAGGCACGTCGTTATGATTCGCGGACAACCATCTTCTCCCCAGAAGGCCGACTATACCAAGTGGAATATGCTATGGAAGCTATTTCTCGTGCAGGCGCTGCCTTAGGTATACGCGCAGATGATGGTATAGTTATAGCTGCAGAATGCCACACTACAAGTCCATTATTAGACAATGACATTTTCCAGGATAAAATTTACAAGATCAATGAGTAAGTGGACAATATAAACTATATATTTGATTTCTAATCTATAACCGTTTTTAAGTCATCTATGTGTTGCTGTAGCTGGTATTACGTCGGATGCCAATGTTCTGGTAAATGAAATGCGTTTAATTGCACAACGTTATCAATATAATTATGGTGCACCAATACCGGTTGAACAACTGGTCTCGCATTTGTGCGATATCAAGCAAGCTTACACACAATATGGTGGTAAGCGTCCATTTGGTGTATCGATTCTTTACATGGGCCACGATAGACGTCATGGATTTCAACTCTATCAGTCCGATCCGAGTGGTAATTACAGTGGCTGGAATGGAACCTGCATCGGCAAAAGCTTTGGTGTAGCTATGTCTATGTTGAAGACAGAACTTGCAAACCGGTAAGGAAACGTAAAACATTAATAATTATATGATCTTTATATAATAATAAACATTGGCATTAATAGTTACGATAACGCTGATAATCGGCTTACAACCGAAGAAGCCAAGAAAATCGCTATTAAAGTGTTGGCTAAGAGTATGGAGGGCATTAATGCAGAAAAAGTGGAGATGGCAGTTACCACTCTGGGAAGTAATGAACGCCCTGTAATTAAGATGGTCCAAAAAGAAGAAATTGAACGATTGATAACAACACACAATGAAGAGGAAGAAGAAAAGAAAGCATCGACGTCAGGGTCGAAATAGAATTAGATATTCGATTTTCTAACTAATATTTTCATGTTACGGAATTAAACGAAATAATAAAAAAATTAAAAATATCTTTCAAAATATCATATCATCGAGAAGATGTGGTGCATCGATCGCCAAGAGAAGAACTATGACTGAAAGTTAAGTAACACAATGAAAACTTAACGCAAACTGAGCTTCTGAGAAATCTTTTTATTTCGTTACACAATGTTTTATTTAAAGAAATACATTGGACCTTAAAATATTCTACTTTATTATCTTACAAAATGCATTACATGTCACCAAAACGCATTCATATTCATACATTTTACGCACAATGCATTTTTGCTTAATCTCCCTCTTAGCTCGAAACTCCTCTCTTCTACTTGTTAAGAGAGTACATGATCTCTTCGTTGATGCTGTCAACAAGCCATCATAAAGGCAGCACTCGCTCGTTTCAAAGGGTTTCGTTTAGTTTCAAATTTAAAAATTGCTTATTTATTAGTTAATGATAAAACTCAATGCTGTTTTTGTGTGCATACTCTTTATTAGTTTCTATTAAAATTTAAAAATAATTATTACATAATAACATTTCTCCAATAACAAGGCTTATTCAACAACATTTTTACAGAATCAATATTCCAAATTTATCCAACTCTAACAACTGGTGCACCACGACGATTATTCGCCCGTCGCTTACCATTGGCCCTTCTACCCTTTGCGGCTTGTCTTTTTCTGCCATTACCTCTCCTGTTACGGTTCCTATTAGCATTTCTATTACCTCTTCGATTGCGATTCCTGTTGGCATTTCTATTGCCACGCCTATTGGCTGCGCCAGCACCACTACCACCGCCGTTGTTAGATTTCCTTATACGTCTTACCGCTGTATAACGGATATTTCCAGAGAACCTCTTAGGTCCACCAGCATAATCAGAATAGTCCGAATAACTGTCCTCCGGTGTTAATGATGATGAATAGTCATCGGGACTGCTGAGTGCACCAGAATCTAGGTCATCAACCGGGGCCGGGGTAGTTTCATTCGCAGCTTGGGAAAGCTTTAATGAAAAGAGCCCTAAAAGAGCTAATGGTAAAATGAGTTGAGCAAATTTCATTTTAATTAAAAACTGAATTGTTTAGATCGCTTGAACGCTGAACTGGTTGTGTATGCTGACTTAGAAAAGTCACGGATTTATATAGTATTGCGGTTAGTAGGAGTTAGTTGATTTTTCGCATGAAAGTCAAACGACTGTTCAAACAACGCTGGCATTGGCGAAACAAACAAAAAAAAAAATAGAAATTCAGAGAACTCGTGAACTTTTAGTGCCCCATTTAAAAACATGTGCGCCCTAAATAATTTCGAAATTTCAAAAGTCGTTTTTATTACAGACATACCTACATTCGTACATATGAATATGGTTATATTAGTTATTTTACACGTAAACTTTAAGTTCTATTGTAAAAATGTTCCGTAAGGAATTTGTTCTGTTTAAGTCGTAAATTGGGAATTTCCATAAGCATAAACGCCACAGAGCTTTACCTTGAGACGTCGCCGTAGTACCGATGACCCCGGAAATATATTTTTTATATAAATAATGATAATATTATACTATTAGAAGATTACGATCTCCATTTAATATACTAAATACTTTTAACTGTACAATATACTTACCATAAATATAACTCCCTTGAGCGGACATTTTTTCATGCACCTGATTAAATTTTTAGAACAAATGACCCGCTCTTAGGCGAACGCCTCTCTTGGACGGACAAACATATATTCTACAGTTAAAAGATATCCTTTATCCGGTTTCTAAGATGCTTAATCCAGTGCTTCAGGCCGCGCGACTACTGTGGTGAGGTTCGCGTCCAACACCTGTCCGACCGTAAAAAATATCAATTTATCGTATAAATATTTTGATAGAACTATGTACGCTTTACTCTCACCTAAAAATCTAAAACTCGATTTGGTCACGTTCAATCTTATCTGACATTAAAAATTTATGTTTAAAATATGTTTATGTTTATCACCCACATTATGTATCTATAATAGCCTGAGTTCAGTCGCCTTCAGGCTACTGTAGCCCGAAAAATATATATTAAGAGATGCTACTGGAGAATATGACAGGCTACTGCCAGCCAGTCGCCATTTTTTGCATATTATCTATTACTTTCAACCCTCATTATAGTATCCAAATATGTCAAAAGCAGGCTACTGATCAAGACCAGTTTCTTCATTATAGATTGTAGTTTTATACTGCTTTATATAATATATTCAGATGGTGAAGAAATTGTAAATACAAATAAAAAATGTATTTACATTAATATATGATTTTATGAGTTGCTTTTTAAATATGATTTACAAAATGCAAAACTATGGAATGGCTTTGAAGCCGAAATAAACAGATTCTGGTCACTACATAGGACTGGAAAAGAATAACAGAAGCTAATATTTTAATAATACTATATTTTTGAGCAATTTCTAAAATTTGATTTACTTCAGAGGTATAGATAGATATTAATATACAGATGTTGCAGTTCTGTTTTAGGTGCTGAAATGTGCACATGTGTTCCATTCATACATAGGATCACATAAGGAAATTCTGTTTGATTACTTATTATGTATTATTATAGTTGTATTTTGCTCTTATTGTATGCTAAATTTTATATGTTTTCGGCATATTTTCTGTTGCATAAATGTGGTCACTTCTTTAAGAATCGCTGACATTGTATTTGAGTTGTGAAATTCCGAAGTCATTCCCTTGACTTTTCTGATAGCTACCTTCAGCAAAGAATCGTAGCGCTGCTCAAATCTTCAGAACTGGAGAGACAGCAGTTGATCGGTTGATGGATTTAAAATGTGGCCAACAAGTATGAAAATGCTTTGTTTGATCTATTTGAAAATATACAAAATATAGTAAACATAGCAAATAACAACATTTGAATCCTTAGCGTACTTCATAAGTGAAACATCGAAAGGACTGGAACGATCTCTAATTAGCCGTCGAATTAATGCGACATTCAAGCTTTCTTCCCGACTCATGAAAAATAATTAATAATTACTCATTATAGTTCTTTTTTGTATTTTGTTTCAAATAAAATATTTCTGTTCGTGTATTTGTATTGTTAAATGCACAAATTGTTACTCACATTTTATCAGTGCTGCCAAATACTTACAAAATAATTGCCAAAAATGTAAACTCAGGGCTGTTATTTGCATATTCTTGGCAACTGAGATAAATAGCTTATCATAATAAAAAATCTAGACTCAGTAGCCAAGGCTACTATAATGGCGATTATTCGCCAGTAGCTTTACACAATTCAGGAGTATATTTATTAGAGAGGAAATTAATTTATTAACAGATTTGGCACGTTTTTAATTCTATTATTGATGTTAATGCCTTAATGCTTACAGTGTTGAGCGTATTTTGTATTGTTGTATGAGTTTCATTATTTTTCAGTATAATTAAAATCGAGCGCAAATATTCTAAGGACGTGTTAATCGACTGTTTATGTCACGATCCGTGGTTGCTTGATTTGTTATAAATAATATATTAACTTTTTAATAGCGCTCTAAATAAATAATTGAGGAATTTACCAAAAAATAACGATTGTCACGTTCCTGGATATCGTAGAGGGGCGATGAATACATATTCAAAGTTATGCTGATAAAGGAAAAGATATACATACATATGTACATCATAATTATCAAATACAACGTTCGAGAAATTTGTTCATCTGATTACCTCAAACATACTAGATCACATTATTTGCAAAATTAAAAGATACAAATATTACTCAGTTTCATTGGATTATACTCCAGATATATGCAGACCAATGTCTCTGGTAGTGCGTTATGTTCAACATCTGAGCAACTTGCTCAAAGTTTATTAGATTTCTTAAGTGAGTGCGGGACAGAATTCCATAACTTTAGCAATCGACTAGTGCTTTGCTGCAGTCGTCTGATCAAAAACTTTATACAGGATATATTATATATAGGAATAATTACATGATTACGTCCAAGCTATCCGATTCACATTTTCAGATATTGACACAGAAGCCAAAGATTTGACCGGCTGTGAAGATTATCGGCAATAAGCTTCAAGACGAAGTAAGCTGAATACAAAGTACAACCATCTCACCAGTTCTACTACACTCGACGACTTTCTTGAGTGCAGTTGAAATCTAGAAATCCATGCTGAATTAAATTAGACCAATTACATGTAATTGGTTTCTGATTGGTAATAATTTTGTAAAAACTCTCTTGTCTTTAACTAAAATAAACCAATAAGAAAATTTTGAATAATACTTTTCATTTTCAATACAATATATACATATATGTATATATATCCTAATATAATAAACCTTATATTAATATGTAGTATCTACATACACTGGTGTTATGTGCCGATGACATTACAAGAAATTTCCCTTAAATGTGTAAATGAAAATGAAAAGCACCACTGTTTCGCTTTTAAGTTTTGACATTGCCGTCAAAAGGAAAAAGAACGAAATAAACACTCAAAAGGAATAAAAAGGTGGACAAAAGGAAATTAGTTCTGGAAGTTTATAAAATTTGTGAAATTGACATTGAAAAATCGGCCGTAAAGAGCGTGAGGAGCACTTCAATTTTACTGCTAAAGAAGGAGAATCTTTACACGAACGAAACGAGATGACTGCACCGCGTAGACTACGCAAAGAGTTGACCGATCTACAGGCTTGTGGTCTGAAATCATTTCGTGAAATTAATGCGGACGAGGAGAATCTACTGCGTTGGACAGGTTTAATTGTACCAGATAATGCTCCATACAATAAAGGAGCATTTCGTATTGAAATAAACTTTCCTGCGGAGTATCCATTTAAACCGCCAAAGATAATATTTAAGACTAAAATTTATCATCCAAATATCGATGAGAAGGGACAGGTTTGCTTACCCATTATATCAACTGAAAATTGGAAGCCTGCAACACGTACAGACCAAGTTGTACAGGCATTAATTGCATTAATTAATGACCCGGAACCCGAACATCCTCTACGTGCAGATTTGGCTGAAGAGTACTTGCGAGATCGAAAGCGTTTTATTAAAAATGCCGAAGAGCATACCCGGAAGAATAGCGAAAAGCGACCGACAGATTAGAAGAGAAGTGCTGCCAAAAAATTACATGTGAAGTAGAAAAAATATATACATATATAAATATAAAATAAACAAATATAATCATTGGCATTGAATTATATTTCCAACTACTGGACATGTTTGTAAAATTGTATTGTAAATGGTTATAGCAATGGGAAGAAACTCGAATTTTACATATACAATTATATCCAAATGAGTCATTGTATTGTAGATTATATTCCTAAAATCACTGCTTTGAATAAATAGGTACATGTTTTATTTTTTTTCTATAAAATTTGTGCAAATTTACCTATATAAATTAGAAATATTTAAAGGTATAGGTGAATTGAAAACAAACAAAAAAAAAAAAACAATATCATTGCTTAGGAATCTCTCTATGGATAATTTAATAACACGTATTTCGAAATAAAATAATAATTAAAGTATGAGAAACATTTGATATATATATATATATTTACATATTATCTTATCTATATGTTTTTAATCTTTACACATATATATTTTTTTTATTGGAGATTTCATTATCATATATTTATTCTTATTTATTTCTAGTATAATTGAGTAGAAAAATTATATTATTCTTATATAATTTCAATTATTTACAGCTAATTTAAAATTTTTCATCAATAATTGATTATTGTAATCCATTAATGTATTGGCAAACTTATTGCGATGCAATTTTCCGATAGGCATAATACATAAAGCATTTGAATCCTCAGCAAGCAGATTGCGTATCATTTTTAATGTAGACATTTGCTGCTGCGTATATTTATCACATTTGGCAAACAATTCTATTTGGAAATTAGGCTCTGTGGAAATTGTTAAATGTCCAAAAATATAAAGGGCCAATGAATACAGTACCGAAACGGATAAGTGTGTTAAAAAAAGCACATTCGATAGAACTACTTTACGCGATTGGTTTTCGTAAATCGTATCGAGCAATTGGATGAAGAATTCACGTGGGAGAAGCGAGTATCCATGCATATTAAGATTATTGAGCTGTATTTCATCCTGCTCTGCAATACATTTTGGTTTCATCATGTAACAAGGATCACGGCTTAACACTTCCTTAAGTTTTTGATACAGTTGCATGACATAAGGATGTGCAAAAAGACTACTATGTAGTTCAGTGAAAGGAGCGCCTTTATAAATATGCAATTCAGGAGTAGATGTTTGTGATGTGTTGTATTCTTCCTGAAATTCTATATTACAATTAAAATCTAATATTTTCTCTAAATTGTTGATTGTACGATGTAGTGCAAATATTCGCTGTTCCATTGTTGTTTCCTTTGCCATTTCACGTTCTGTGTATGAACCTCTACAGAATGGCGCAGATTTGCAATTTTCTTCGGTTGTCTGATGTTCATATAAAACTTTATCTTGTTCGGCGATGCCACACACCTTGTAGCGAGTGTAAAATTCATTGGCCGTTTCAGTGCGGAAATGCTGTTTATAAATCACCTGACGACGCGTCGGCTTTACTTCGTAGGTCTGTATGTTCGATTCAATAGCTTCAATTTGAAAATTCATAAAAAGTCGTGCGCATATCTCATGTTGGAGCAGGAAATCATTTGGCAAATATGATTTTGGGAAAAGCGGAAATATATTTGCACATTCTACATTTTCCTTCATCAACTGCAATATCTCTGATAAATTCTCAGTATGCTTTCGGTAACCAATGCAAATTATATAAACTTCGGAGTTGCCACGCTTCGAGGTGGCGGGTTTGAATACATGTACCTCCTCAAAAATACAATTCAGTAAAAAGAGTTTACATACGTTCGTGGATTCGAACATTGTAAACATTTTCACTACAAAACAGCCACCTTCTGCGAGTATACTCAGAGCTGCAGTGATTTCGGCAAAATGAAGTGTTGCGACTACTTCTTCCTGACAATCGGGTGCATCAACACAATCTATTGAACCATCAGCCGTAATTAGCTGAACATTGTCTTCCAAGCGTTGTTTGCAGTGCTCCTGCATTTGTTCGATATGACTGCGGTTTATAATGTTACCGGTAAAGTCATCATGCATCAACCAATTGTCAAATGTGTGAAACATAAATCGATCGTCTGAAATCATGCCACTTGTTGGGTTGCCTTCATAATATGGATTTAGTGTCGTAGAAAGCCAACGCCATTGTACCTATATAAAAAATATACACATACCTTAGTACATAATATACAGTATTATACATTGCTCATAATGATTCATTTCATTTTGTATATTCTCACCTCCTCTCTTTTGTACGTCGAATACATGTAATGATTTAAAGCCGCAATAAATGCGCCCGGCAATTCGCACAAATGCAACGAATTTAAATGCGCACCTTTTACAAGTGGGTAGGAGTGTACACATTCAAAAAATTTACACCAAGCAATCGTCACAAATTCGGCCTTGGTCTCATTTTTCAAGCGCCACGGTATCTCATTAGAGGGATCCTGGCGTCTTGTATGCAGACTCCAATTCTCAATTGTATAGTTGTTTAATTTGCATTTCACATCATTTAATTTCGGCTTCAGTTCTTGCAGCGTATCAATCTGATAATATTCGCTAAATGCTTTAGTTGGCGGTGGTAACTTCCAAGTATTTTCTTTGGGTTTTTGATAATGGAATTTCTTTTCAAACACACGGTTTACTTCCATCTTGCTGGGCTTGTTGCCGGTGTCCGATTTGTATGCGAAACTAAACTGCTCACTTGAGGATCTGTTGTAATTAGTTGCAGCCTGCAGTAATCCACTGCGTGGAATTAAACGTTGCGTCGTATTATCCATTTTACTAATTAATATCCTTTAACTTACATAAAGCAGTATTTTATTGGATTTTAACTCTGAAGATGAAATACTTGCAATGCAAATTATTGCAAAAACCAATAAGAATAATAAATAAACTTTTTAATTAAAGCTGCGCTCTGTTATATTATTTTAACGCCGGCGAAATTGTGATTATCTCAAGGCGGCTGTCACTCATTATCCAATGGCTACACGTACGACATACAGTTTATAGCAAATTACCGGTTACACCACTGTTTATACGTACAGCAGTTGTTAAATCTTATTATAGGAAAATTCTCTGTAGTTTCCTATAATTTTCGGCATAATAATTTGCGCGTTTATGTTTGAATTCACTTGGCTAATATTTCTTTACAACAAGTAAGCACTTCTAAACGCCTAATAGAGTGAAAAACATTAAATAGCTTGTTGAAACTGTTTTAATAACAACTGAAGTTATACGTTTATTTATTTAAGTTTTTTATTTATTTTTTTTTTAATTTACAGTTACATACATAACATACATTTATTTTACAATCTAATTGGCTTAATTTAAATGACATACGTCTCTCTGCAGAAATACTTGAACAACACATTACAGTAAATACTAGTAGCAGTTGCACTTAGAGACGTAAACATCCTAATTTACGGAATTTTACTATTTAAGCTTAACAGCTTACGAATTACAACTACATGTGCCTTATGTCTAGGTATGCGGTTGAGTAACAAAACCAAAAAACAACGCAATGAATGTGACATTTAACCACTATTGAATGAACCGCAAGCCGAACTAGTTCGTCGACTGTTATGAGTGCGATGTCATTTGTCAGATTTTGCCAGTCTCACGCTGATGATTCAAAAGAGACAAGCAAAGAATTGATTTTAACTTAACTTAAAAGACTTTAAAAGCATTTAAATCTCTAAAAATAGTTCAACTACAGACTAATCTATATATATGTTTGTGTAAGAGATGTGTATGTGTCATCTGTCAATTTTGACATTATGTTACCATAAACCGTTTACTGTTGGTTGGCTTGTAGGAAATGTTTCTTAAATTATATATGTATATGTAATTATATATTTTTGTGTATGTGTGAGTAAGTGCGTGTTGCAAATATTTGATTGTCTTCATTTATTATGTTTTCTTAATGACATTTATTTTTATCATTTTTTTTTTTTACATTTTTATAATTTTTATTGCATCATCATTTTTTTGTTAATTATTTAACAATTGCTTTTATTACAAGTGTGATTTTCATCAAATTTAATTTTTTTAAATTATTATTATTTTATTTCAACTTTTACAAAACACATAAGTGACTTGTTTCTATAATTCTAGTATGCTACTGTTGACAATATATAACTTGTTCTCTTAAATATACTATATGTGCGATTTTTGAGAAGAAGTTCTTTTAATAATTTAATTTTTTTTTTCAAAAATATATGTTAGTTACAGAGTATAAATAAATTTTAAATTATTTTCTTAATTTTTTGCACATTTCCTAGTAGCTTTCAGTTGCAGTTAAGAAAGAAAAAATAAAATTAGAATTGTTTGTCTTCGATTCAGCATTTTACTAATCCGCTTGTTAAGCACTAATACTTTCTGGCAAAATTGAATGCAATAGCAAAGTTATATTATAGCTATCGATTCGCCATTTTTTGGCTCGATGTCTTGTCCTATAAAGCGAACAACAAAGTTAAGCAGTTAATTTCGATACACGAGATCATGTAATACTCATTAAAATGGTATAATCGCTTGTCAACTCATCTCGCTTGAAATTATATCAGTTTATGCTATTTATACCAGTTTGTTGTGCTTTTGCTACACTGGTAAGATTTGGCTAACGCGTTGTTAGCTACCTTTTAAGCTTTAACCTTTGCTAAAGTTAGTAAAAATATTTTTGAAATTCAGTTTTTACTTCTTTAACCGGTATATATGGTATAAAGGTCCTTCGAAAGCATTAATTAGTTTAAAGTTTAAATTTCTCTCTTCACTGGCAATCAATAGCGCACTATTAGAATAAAATACATAAGTTGTTGTTGTTATTTGTTAGAGAAAATAGCTTCAGTTTACAAAATCAGCAGCAAATGGTGGGAGTTTTCATCTCATTTCTTACGCATATATAATTTGCTGTGTTCTTTTTTTTTAAGTGTGTAAGCAACTGCTTGAGTTGAGTTCCGTTATTAATATTATTTATAATTTTATTTATATTTTCTTTTTTCTTTTGTGTTATTGTAGTAACAGCAAAGTGTTGTTTGTTTTTATTTGTAAGCATAGTTCAGCTTTTAACCCCTTTGTTTTTTCAGTTTCCTTTCGTCTACTTTGACTTTGTGTTGTTGTTGTTGCTCATTGTAATGCAATTCATTTAATTTGTTTACTATGTAAATAGTTTAAGCTCTCTATATTTTTTTTTATTTTTTGCAAAAGTTTAGTTTTGTTGTGTTAAAAATGAGAACAAAAATGTCAGCATTTCTTTCACTTTCTTATAAATACTGCTTAACACCTTACGGCTTATTAGCTAAAATCTAATATTTCAGCAACTAACGTAATAGCAATAAAAATAAATTAGAGTTCTTACAACACAGTTCAATAAAAAGCCTATTGCTTTTCCAGTTTTTGCTTTATTTTATTTATTTTATTTATTTTATAACAATACCCTTCATGTATGCATTGTATCTATAAGTATTAACGTTCACACAACCTTCTACGCATGTTCAGTATTTTTGTTTTTGTTTTTTTTTTTGCACATTAACCTCAAATCTCCCATACTTTATTGCTGCGTAACTGCATGTCCATCTTATGCGTTTGCTTCTAAATCTCCTTGTATTGCTATTTCGCTGTTCCTGTTGGTGGCTAATCAATATTGCTAACGGTATCCTCCTCCTCCTGCAGCGAAATGATCTTGAATTGCAGAAATTAATAAAGAAAATACGTTGCAATTAGTTTTTTAGTAATTTTCAAAAATGCGCTTAAAGTTTTTTTGCGTTTTTTATAATAAAAATGTATATTATTCTATTAAAATTATTAGTTAAAGATAAATTGAAAAAAATTAACATTTTTTATAGTTTCGTGTGTTTTGAAGATGGTAGAAATTTGTAGACTAATAAGTTTTTTTTAATGGTGAGTTAATATATAATCTGAAAAGACACTAGCTAACAACTTGAGTCTCTTGCACAATTACTCTGGAGAATACAAATATTTGTTTCTATTATGAAGTGATTTATGAATAAGTTATGAATTTTATTTTGAGATTTCAAAAATTATTGTTTCGAGCTAGTATAAAATTGGTATATGTTTGCTTATAAAACCTAAGGGATTGCATCGATAGACAACCACTTAACAAATTGACTAGTTGATCTACAGGTCAGGTTATAAGGTTAATTAAACTACACTAACTAAATGTGGACGTCTGGTGATTGAAAGGAGCGTTAATCTTCTAAGGAAAGTAAAATACGAAACACGTTTGGAACTGACGCATCCCGACAATGGCGACGCCTACATACCTTTTAAATTTCACACATAAAATAGTTAAAACGATTTCCATATTATAAATCTACAAAAAATTTGTTTTTTGAAAAAAAAGATGCTATTCCAAAAATCGAATTTGAAAAGTGTTTCGACAATTGGCAGAACAGCTGGTTCCAATAGAATAGCCTTTATCTCTTTCAATGATTTCTTGTATCTTTGTTAAACAACGGCTTTTAAGGTTATCTTTATTTTTAGAAATAGTATATGTCACACGGAGTCATGTCTGGTGTATATGGCGGCTGGGGCATTGTTACAGTATTGTTTGACCAAGTATTCACGAACAGGCAACAATATTAGAGCTTTTAAAAACAAAAAAACGCCAAGCTCTTCAAAATAGGTCTAATCGTCGGATGAAAAATGTCTCCGAATCGAACTTAAACATACTATAAATATGCTTAAATTTTTGGAGAAGATTGAACTGGAACTAATTTGCAGGCATCATTTAAATGTTAGAATCCACTTTTCATATTAAAGAAGTGGTCAAAGATCTCGCTTGTTGAAATGACATAAACAAAAAATTACAACTAACGCGAAAATATGATTCTGGTAGTATTCCAGAGCAATATAGCCTATGTCCGTAAGATTTAAATCATTGGCATGAGTTAAAAAATGCAGTTATGGAATAAACAATTAAGGAAAGGCTAAGTTCGGGTGCAACCGAACATTTTATACTCTCGCAATTTATTGCTATATTTTTATTAAGATCACACATAATTTGACCCATATATTCGGTATAAAGTCCAATAGAGAAACGAAAATCATCATATATGGTAGGAAGGAATCAGATGGAATTCAAAATTGAGTTATATGGGAAGTTGTCGTGGTTGAGAACCGATTTCATCCATTTTCCACACGTGTCATCAGGGTGTCAAGAAAAAATTATATACCGAATTTCATTGAAGTCTGTCGAGTAGTTCCTGAGATGTTGACCCATAAGTGGGCGACGCCACGCCCATTTTTAAATTTGCAACAAAATCTGAGTGCAGCTTCTTTCTGTTATTTCTTCTGTAAAATTGACTGTTTCTGACGTTTAAAAGTGAGCTAACGCACTTTTAGTAGTTTTCAACCTAGCCTTTGTATGGGAGGCGGGCGTGGTTATTATCCGATTTCTTTCATTTTTGGATTGTAATAAGAAGTGGCTAAAAGAAACGACTACAAATAGTTTGGTTTATATACCTTTCTTGGTTTCCGAGATATGTACAAAAAACCTATTTGGGGCGGGGCCACATCCACCTCCCCAAAAAAATTACATCCAAATATACCCCTTCATAGTGCGATCCTTCACACCAAATTTTATTTCCATAGCTTTATTTATGGCTTAGTTATGGCACTTTATGTGTTTTCGGTTTTCGCCATTTTGTGGGCTTGGCAGTGGTCCGATTTTGCTCAAAAGCAACCTTCCTATGGTGCCAAGAAATAAGTGTGTAAAGTTTCGTCAAGATATCTCAATTTTTACTCAAGTTATCCGTTGCACGGACGGACGGACAGACAGACATTCGGATTTTGACTCGTCTCGTCACCCTGAACAAAACTATAATACTCTCTTAGCAACTTTTGTTGCGAGAGTATACAAATTATCAACTCTGTTGGATAAGACCTTTCGTTCGAAGTAGTAAACTTTAACAATTGAAGTAGTACTTTTAGTAGAAAGTCGAGTGATAGTGAACCAAGAAATTATGAGATAAACTGAAAGGTACAGCAGCGCCATCTATCGCCCCTAATTAAGTTCAATCAAGTCCTTTGGACTCTTTCGGAGTTCATTGGAAACGAACGGTATTTTCACACTATGCTCTTAATAAAGAACTATTTTTTATAAATAAAATAAAAGATATATATGTAATTCAGCGTAGATCAAAGCAGTAAATTAATTAAAATAACGGTTTCCAGATATTTGTGTGTGTGTGTGTGTGTGTATATATAAGTACATACATACATATATGTATAAGTGTATGCTAATGCGACTAATTCGCCTACATTTTCGATAGCTAACAATAAAAGCGTTTACTACAAAAGCGCTACGAATAAATAAAATCATATAAAAATTCAGCTATTTGCTAAATTTGACTAAGCGTTCATACATACAAACAAAACATGATTCTCTGCTATTTATATGAGGTATATCAGCGTTATTCTAAGTATTGTAAGTACAATTCAAATAGTCTTAAATTCAACATTCTCCATAGCTACTTACATGCATTGTGAATCCGTTACGGGTTGCGTTGCCATTGTTGTTGTTGTTTTATTAAATAACTTATTACATTCTCTCTTTGTCTCTTTCTCTTTCTCTCTTATGTGTACTAAATGTTGCTGTTGTTTTTGTTGTGTGTTTTGGTGCAATTTGTTTTTGTTATTATAATTGTTGCTATTTATATTGAATTAAACGAAAACTCAAAAATAATTTTACTAACTTACTGATTTAACGATTTACGTACTCTTTTTTGTCGAAACTCACCACTTACTTGCGTGTGTTTGTTTGTATATGTGTGTGTGTGTTAATTTGACATAATTTCAAGTGAAATGCATTTCATGTGCACCCTGTATTTGTGTTTGTAGACGATAATGGTTGATTACCTGTTTTATTACTGTTTTAATGTTGTTGTTGTTGTTTTTATTTTAATTTTTAATTTATTTTTTTTTTGCGTGCTTAAAACTACAAAAATCATATTTAGCTTTAATATTTCAGCATTTTTCATTTGAGGTAAGTTTCCGAAAACGTCGATTTCTTTGCGTCATTTACTTTTGTATTTGTATACACATGTGGAAATTGAGAATTTACTGAAGCGTCGCCCGGATATAGTCATCGAAATCATCTATAATATTTTAGGTAATAAAATCATATTGATATTTGTGTTAGGTTAAAGACGTCGCTCAGAGCATATTCTATGTTTACAACACTCAATTACAACAAATATATAGGTGTCTGGGTATTACTGTTACTCGTTAAACTTAGTTTTGTTTGTGAGCATATTAAACTATTTACTATTTTAGTTGACGGGTGTTTCAATATGCTTGCTTTTGGGGTTATGTTGGTTGTGGACTTGGGTGCTCCTTAGATAATGGGTTGCTGCAGGGAATTACGCGAGCTGGTTTTCGAATGCACTGTGTTCGGGCAGGCAGTTGTAGAGTAGGTAATTTCAAAGTAAAATGTATATAAAAACAATTTATGATTAGTTCAATCAAAGGTACCCAAATGCAAAGTATTTTTATACAAATCTATATATTGGTTTAACTGCGTTTACTCGATAACTTGTGAAACGGAACATTTAGAGTTCGAAAAATATTTTTGGTTTTTCAATTATGTAACGAGAAAGTCTGATTTACGTTATAAACACCAAGAATATATTATATTACAGTAGTAGTAGTAGTAGAATAAAACATTCGTAAAATTGTTAAAACTTAAATTTATTAATCAAAAAAATTTATGAAAATATTTAGATTTAGTGAATAAGAATGTTATTTGTTTGTTCGACGAAATGTGCTTAAAAAATGTTTTGAAAAAAGTACTCACCTTTGTTTGCACTAACTGACTTTGATTCGCCAATTCTAAGAGAGTGCGAATCGAACATGCCACTGGCATAAATCTATTACTTAAGTATAAACAAAAATATATAGTAGAAGTATTTGACAAAAATAACTACGTTTTGTTTTTTGAACAAAGAATTGGTATAAATTGCTTAGAATGGCATACTAAAATAGAGTTAGGATACCACTTTATTGAGTTCTATGGTCAATTTGGAATTTGCGAATCGAATGAAGAACTGGTATAACTCGCATAGATTGGTATAATAAACTAATTTTATATTAGCAAGATATTATACCTCATTAATTAGGTCTTCAAATAACTTAGTTTTCGATTTCTTCGCTAAATTTATAAAATCACGAAAGTACAAATTGCGAATACAAACAACTAGTATCTCTTTCAGCCACGCTTTTAGATTAAGAATATGTTGAATGTTTCGATTATTTGTTATGGCATTATCTACAGCTGAAATATCACTGAAAGTATCATCATCGAATATGCCGCTAACCGGTCGCACCTTGTCAAAAAAGGTACAAACATTCATGATAATTCACGCGATTGTCGGTAGATGTCGTGGATTTTAATATAAAATTCGGAAAGCGATGGTTATTGACACTAACCACCACGACTGAAAGAGGTATACATTGTGTATATTCTATAACTAGCGACCCGCCCTGGCTTCGCACGGGTGCAAGGCTGATACTAAATTAAATACACTACAGAAAAACTATGAACGTTGTATATATTGTTACCAGCAAAATACTACATTGCTCACATATACTACGTTTATGCTTTATTTCTACACGGTTTATTCTACATGGGTAAAGCCTATAAGCATAAACGGCAAATACTCTACTCGAGGTAAATTCTGAATTGAATTAAATTGAGGGCTGCCACGTTTTATAAATATGTCCGTATTTTCCAGATATACGGGGTGTGCGGCATAAATCTGTTGAGAAGTGTTCGGGCAGAAATGCACGAGCAAAACCGACCACTGACCGACCCAAAAAAACCGGTTTTTCTACGAAAACCGACTACCCACTCGTCGAAGTTTTTGCAAATAACCGGTTTTCGCTACACCATCCGACTACCCACAGTGCCACAGGTGTGCCACAAAAAAACCGGTGCCAAAAAGTAACCAATTACCGGTTACTGTAGTACTACACAGTACCAGGCGTTTGCCGCAAAAATTCGGTAGTAAGTGGGGTAGGGGTTTTTAGCGAAAAATTGGCAATACGGGAACCCTGTATATGCAATATGTCAAAACCATATACACCGGCACAAAAATCAACTGATTTGACCTTCAACTTAACTCTAAATCCGTTTATGCAACTCGTCTACATGCGTAAAGAAAATGTGTATATTCTATCCGAGTAGATCATTTAACTCATAGTGAAAAAGTGTTTATGCATGTGGGTTGAAGTTACCCGTGTATAATATAACCGAGTAGAAAAGAAGCATAAACGTAGTAATAGTAAAGTGCTGGTATTTGGTGACACACATCTTGTATTCGTACGAACAATAGTATTGTTACTACATGTGTGTCTCGGGTATAAATAAGCCATTTTTTCACGTAAAAAGTAAACAATAAAAATGGTTAATATGTGTTATCCCTAAAAGATAAACATATACCATCGCAATACTGTAGTACATTATTAATTTGATCTAACTCGTAGGGTTTAGGCAGCGTTTTTCTAAATTGCTAAATAAGCACAAAAAAATACGTTAATTTACGACATCATGTTAGAAACCTCTAAAATTAGCAATGTTGCCTTAGTATATGAAGCATGTGTTATACATATAAACCTTCCTCTTGAATCACTCTATCTATTGGAAAAAACCGCATCAAAATCCGTTGCGTAGTTTTAAAGATTTAAGCGCACATAGGGATATAGGGACAGAAAATGCGACTTTATTTTATACTATGTAGTGATAATCAAGCAAGTGGTAGTACCACTTGAATAAGGTATTCACAGCCACGCTTGATTTGTATACAATTGAAGAGTTTAGCTTAGCTTTGATGTCTCTTCTAAATCCATTAAATGGTTACTTTTAAGATATAACAGAGAGTTCTTCAAAGAGAACTTTTAAAAATTTAAGGGTACAATTTTGGTTGTTTGTGGTCATATTGAGTATAGAATTATAGTAGTAGTGGCGATTCAAGGCGTTGAATATTTGCCTTAATTTATTATATTTGCCTTATTTAAAAAAATATATATAATCTTCTTTACGATTTTCGCACTTTATTAACTTTATTTTTTATACATACATACTTACTTGACGTCAGAAATAAATTGAAAAAATCTAAATTCTACATCAAGAATATAATTAAACTAAAAAACATTAAATTACAAAAATTCGTGATTTACTAAATTTTTTCCATGCTTCAACACTACTTATAATTGCAAATATATTTTAATTACAAATCTAAAATGGTGTAAAATATTCATATTTTGTGGTTTGTGTGAAATATTTCTAAAAATTTCATGCAAAATATCATTGAAAATACATTTTAATAAATTATTTAAAGATTGAATTGTAATGAATTACATAAAGAAATTATTTAGAATAGAAAAAAATATGGTACCGCTATATAACGAGTGTGTTAGTGTAAATATGTAGGCACTTTGATGACTGATTCGTCTTGTGTGTTTGAAGTAAAGTTGACGGCAAGAATTTATTGTTGCTAGATGTATATTTTATATAAAACTTTTGCGATTTTTTTCAAATTATTTATACCCGATGGATTCTATGCCAGTCGACACTCAAAATAAGGGTGATATTATCGTAATTAAAAACCCCCTTCTGAAATATAGTTTTTATCATTTATAACTAAAAGTATTACCATGTGAAAATATATCTAAAATTTTTACTTAAAAAGTGGACAAATAGAGGTTAAATGGAAATATAAATTCCATCATTTGCTGTACTTTGTATATACATATATTTTATATATAATATTCGTGATTTTTTAAGGACACATCTCAATTTTATTGCGAGTTTCAATATTCATCTTTAAATTGATCGATTAATCGATTATTTTTTTAAATTTCCAATCAAAATTGTCTATGATAAGAGAAGAGATTTAGAAGCTGCCCAGATTTATGCTTCGATCCCACAAAATGTTTTTAAAAGACACAGTCCTACCTCTACACATGGTAAATAAATATAATATTTAAGATCGATAAGAAAATAATAGCTGCCATCGCTAGATAAATGATTGTCGAAATCTTGGTAATCTCGTTGACACTTCATCTGTACTACTATGAAAGATATTATATATCAAGAATCTACGCTTTACAAAAACTGTGCTCTTCTTTATGGTATGAGACATAAATGTGGATGAGGACTTCTTCATTTTGAAAGTAATAATGGAAGAGTAATTTGTTTTTGCGCTATGCTCCAACAGGCGTTAAAGAAATTATTTATATATCAAGTGTAAGAGTTGGACTGGACCGAAATTTGATAGAACTTGGACCGAATAAAGTATGCTTTTATGTATATTTCGAAAAATTACTTATCAAATTAAAATTCGCTTTCGGGTCTTCGAAGTTTGCAGATATAGTTAAACCTAGGCACATTAAGGTGGAGAGATAAAAAATAAAGCATATATAGTACATTGGAAACGTGATATATTTTTGAGGCCACTATAAACTTCGTATCAGCTCCAAAGCCCGTCGCATTTACAGTCCACACTATGAACTAAGCCCTAATGCTACGTTAATTCCTTTGCACCACTACGACTACTGTGTCACACAAGAGGTGTTCGCGTAATCTCCCTCCTTATCCACGGATTTAGTACGCCTTTGTTCTTTTAACTTCTCTAGCTTAAATTTATGATGCAACTTATGTGCTCGGCTACAGAGTGCACCCCCCGGATTTTCAGCATACTTGCAGTCAGCTTCAGCCGCAACTGGTTTCCCCTTATTGCCAATGGGCGTCTCCGCTTGTTGTGACGACTTCTCGCCATGCGAGTGCGAACGCTTGAATATGCGCGACATACGCAAGCTGCGTCGCAAATATTCGGACATCCGAACGTGTGTTGGCAACGCTGTGTCACTGAAAGGTCGCTGATTGGACGAATGTGTGGCGCTCGCATGCGTTGTTGTTGTTTGCGTTGGTGCCACTTTACTGTTCACGCAACGTCGCTTCTTGCCGCAACGCAGTTCGGTGGCGGCCTCATCGGCCGTCTGACCCCAAGCGGCGCGTCCCGTATGCGGATGGATTACACGGTTTGTGCGCACTTGATGGACATTGCGATGATCATAGTTCTCTACGATGATAATGGGCGTGGCTCGTGGCGGTAGACCAGCCTGTGCGCTGCAATGATAGTTGGATGTGTGAGTAGAGCTTAAAGTTGTTGTGGTGTTTAAGTAAATTTGCGGTTGCAAAGAGTGACACTTGTGTGCGTTTGCCGCGCGTTGCGATTTGAAGCTGCGCCAGTGGAAGAGGCGACGCGCGCGACTGAGGTAGTCGGTTGCTTCATCTGCATTCTCTAAGCTCGCATCGTCGCAGACCGACTGGGGCGCTGCATCACACTGCAAGTCGCGTACTAAATCTGGTTGTTGCATCAGTGCGCTGGCGCTGCTGTTGCAACGTCGACGTTGTTGGTATTGTTCTTGTTGTTGTTCGTTGGTCAGCTGACTTTGTTGGTGGAACAGCACGCAGGCGCAGGTGTGCGTATGATTTTTAGTGTGTTGTTTAGTGTTAGTAACATTAACGCTGTTGCTGTTGTTGTTATGACAACTGTTGTTGCTATTGTTGCTAAGCGATTCGAAATTGCTGCTGCTACCGGTTGTGTTGTTGAAAGTGGTAGTGGTGGTGGTGGTGTTTTGTGTGGTATATGAGTGATGGTGTGGCATGTGGAAATGGTGACGGTATTGGTGGCGGTGTTGTTGTAGTGCTAAATGGGCAATCGGTACCTTCATACTACATGTAACCCAAATGTGCTCTTGCAAGGAAAGTGAACGCATTTGCAGCATGCTCGGTATATGTGCTAATAAGTGTATGTGATCGCACGAGAGTGAAAACATACCTGTACGTTCGTCGTGATACTCATCGTCATCGGATGACTCAAGGCGGTCCTCGACGAGCGATGTTTGCCGTGAGAGACCCTGTGTGCAGTGATGTGACGATTTTGTGGTTTGATTTTTTTGCAATTTTTAATTGTTTTTGTGTTTGTTAGATTTTATTAAGTTAAGTGTTGTTGTAGTTTGGTTTTTGGAAATAGAACAAAAGAGGAAAGAAGCAAAAAATTATAAATTTTCTCAAAGACACAATTTACAACTACATTACAGACATTACTTAGTACTTAACTTGCGAAATTATAAAATACTTAAAGAAATATAATAATCGACAATACACTTGATTACAGTTATAATGGAGGATGTCACTAACGACTTATGTAGTTGGCAACTCCGACGAAATAGAGATCTTTGTCTAGCACTGGTGTGTTGCCTACATTGCGGTGCGAATTGAATAGGAAACTTATATGAGTTTGAGTGACACTGGGATTAAAACTGGTTATTTTTTTTAAAGAAATGGAACACCAACAGTTGGTTCTAACACCTGCTTGAAAAGACAATTTCTTCGTGAAAAGCCAGGAGAATGATTCAATTTATAATTTTTGGACCAATAAGTGGCATACGGTTTAAAGCATATACATGTCCCACTTTTCATTTCTTTCGCTCTTCGCTCCCTCATTATTTCAAAGACGTTTAAAGAGAGTGTATTTTTTAAACGAGAATGCAACCATGTGCATTAGGAGCGTAAATTCGATGAACAGAGAAGAGAGTTGCCAACCTTTGACTATTTAAAGCAGTTCATATAAACTGTTTCGAGTTTTTGATACTTCTTAATGTATAATCTTAAGTGATCGCAATACAAACTAACACAAGAAAGCCAAGCACTAAGACTATGCGCGTCTGAATAATATTACTAACAAGCATTTTTATATTAAGTTACTATATATAAGGCTAATATATATGGGTCTAGGTACAATATCTACATTAATTACATAAATATTTCGTTTAATTTGAGTTTAAGTTCAGCATGAGTTTACTATATGTCTTTAGTGACTAAATAGAGGTTAGTATGTATATTTATTGATATATCTCTAAGCAAAAATCAATAATAAAAATTACTTTTAGTACTTCTTTTGATCGTTAGTGTAAAAGTGAAGCTATTTACTGTTATAATTATATATATATAACATATATATTAAATAAAAATAAAATTTTTTATTTTTATTTTACAAAAAAAAGCTTAGATTGCAATGGACCTACCGCATTGTGTCTCCTTCTCGGTGGCGAACGTTTATTCCATAATGCCTCCAGCTGATCGAAGTGCTGCGATTGTGCCAGCGCAGCTTGTTCTGGACCCAGATTAGTTTGCGAAGTGATTGTTTTCATTTCGGCGATCTTCGAAATTTCCTCCATGCTGGCGGAGACGGAGAAGCGTCGCTTCAGGCGTTCATCTACCTGTGCCATCATAACCGAAGACGTGAGATGACCGTACTTCTTCTGCCAGGTGTATGTGTCCAATGATACTTCCTTCTTGAGTAAGCGCTTCATTTGACGTTTGGGTCCTTGTGGACGCAAGTCTGTAAAATTATTATTACAAATATTTGTATGAAGTGTACAGTTATTTTCTTGCAGCAACAAACCTTCCGCATCCATTGCTGGCGCTGAGTAAGTTGGAAGTTTAACATATTGTGCTGGCGTGTTGTGTAGACAAATAACGGGTAGATTGAAACTCTCCATCAATTGCACCAAAATACGCGAACATTCGAGACTAATGTCGAAACGTTGGAAGGGCACATGCATTTGTAGCGAAGTGAGCGCCAAACCGCGTTTGGTCTCCCAGACAATTAGTGTCTTATCATCACTGCCCGATATTGCCGTTGAACCTACAGGACAGCATGAGCAAAGTGTTCTTAAAATCTTTGGTCTTGACTTCAAACACGCATACATACCATCTGCCGACACTTTGACACCCAGAACCGGTGCTAAATGTCCGGCCAATGTGTGCAGCTCCTCGCCCGTATGCAGATCCCAAATAATGAGATTTGTATCCTTCGAACCGGATATGACTTGTGTCTTATTGGTCACTGACACTGCGACACAATTCACCGCATCGGTATGTCCGACGAGTACTTGCGCCAGCTTGCCGCCAGTCGCTTGCCATACCTTCAATGACATGTCACGCGAACCGGTTATTATGTACAAACTATCAGCGGTGATGGTGAAGCAAGTGATCTCGTCCGAATGTGAGACGGTGTATTTTTCGTCCTCACGCGTGAGGGACCAGATCTTCAGCGTATTGTCACCATTTGTAGAGACCTTTGGGGAATTGAGAAAGTTTAAACATATATAAAAGATCATGGAATGAGGTTCTAGCGAAGTGGCAAGCGATCAATTGATAATATTTATATAGTTTTGATACTCACAGCAAACTTCATATTATTTGTGACAGCCAAAAACTTGTACGGTCCCTGTATGGTTTGCAATAAGTTGCCGCCTTCGGCCAGCCACACATACATCATGGAATCGCGATCGGTTGAGATGATACGGCGCGAGTCCATCAGCACTACGACGCAACTGACCGATGCATTGTGACCCTGATTGACAGTTCAAGAAAATATATATTTATAACAGCTAATTCTATTTCTTTACTTCGCCAATAACTTACCTTGAAAGAGTTGGTGACCTCACCCAATGCCAAATTCCAAACATGCACCGTGCGATCGTCTGCACCAGTCGCCAGATACTCACCGTTCGGCGCGAAATTCAGACATGTCACCGGTGCTGCATGCCCATCCAGCGTGGTCTGATATTCGGGCGTGTTAATCTTTAAAATGTGCACACTGCGACTCGAAGCGATTGCGGCCAATTGCGAGTCACGTGATATATCGAAGCAAGTAATCGGCGGTAGCGTTGTCGACGGTGAACGTTGCGATTGTTGGGCGCGCTTCAATGAGCGTTTTCTGCGCTGATTATGGGAGTAGGGATGCACGTAGAGCTCCTCGTTGCGGAATGAATAGAAAGTGATCTTGTTGCCGCCGACTGTGATTAAGAAATCATCATTGTCCATTATATAGAGTGCTGAAATCGAACCGGGATTGGGTGGCATTGAGCGTATGAGGCGACCGGAGTGCATATCGTAAATGAGTGCGCGTGTATCCTCGCCACCAACGACGGCACGTTGACTGTCCTTAGCGATGGCAATGGCGTGGAGCTGTGTGGAAGAAAGTATGAGATTATTTTTTTATGACCTCAAAGCGTAAGCTACTTAAATCAGCTTACAACAAAAGAGTTCTTATTTCTCCCTTTTCTCAATAAGCTCGCTTCTTTACACATTTGTGTAATTTTTCATTTCTCACCTGTGACTTGTGACCTTTGAGGGCATGCAGCTCCTTGCCAGTAGCCAATGTGCGCAAATACAGGACATTATCTTCACAGTGTGCCAACAGAAAGACCTGCAAGTAGAAGAGCGTAAGTAAACAACGGTTAATACTGCTTTATGACACCATGAAGAGCGAGAAATGCTGTTGACTGATAAAAAAGCAGCGCAAAAATGTTTAATTTTATTAAAGACCGAGTTGTCGCTGAAGGTAGTCGCTTTGGTGAGAAGCGATTATGATTTTTATAGTTTCAATAACGGTACATGGTGTGAGCTTATGTTTGAATGAATATTTGATACTTTATTACTTTTACTAAGCCAATTGGATTGAAAAATGTGTGAATCTAAGGAATTTTTTTCTGAGGGAGTTTCTTAAGAAAACCGTTGAAATAATTTTTAAGAAGTGTTGCCAGCTGTTTAATTTTATTTAATCAAATTCACAAATTAAGTGAAATATTAGAAGGTCCACAATTGATACTATTTCAGAAATATATGTTTGGGTAGCGTAGCCACCTGTTTAAGTTTTTGTATTTAATTAATTTATAAATTGTATGAAATATTAAGATCTGTAGTAAAAATATTTCTGAAACATTTTTAAAAATATATTTTGAGTAGGATTGCCACTTTTTTAATATTTTGTATAAACCTAAATTTAATATTTAAATGAAATAGTAAGGACGATAATTAAGAATATTAAAATAAATTGTAAAAAATTGTAATTTTTTAGTAGTGTTGCCATCTGTTTAAATTTTTGTATTTTAATAAATTTATAAATTATGTGAATTATGAACAATTTTAAATTGTAGGGCAATATTAAAAAAAATTAGAATATTTGTGAATAGCGTTGCCACCTTTTTTAAGTTTTTATTCAATAAAAGTAATAAAATATATACAAAATCACTATGAACTAGTGTCGCTTCAGCCAACATTTGCATTGAATAAGACATAAAAGTTACTGGTAATGATGATAAAAAAGAAAACACGAAACATTTCCACTTTTAATACCCACTATTTCATGGCCGTAAAGGTGGTAGCGCCGTCAAAAATTTTTACGCTTATTTAACAACCAATTTCAGCTTTTCACGCCAAACAACAACTTCATACAAATAATGCGGCCAGCTGAGCTAATAATTTACGAAGACTCGCTGCATCCCCGGTGTATACTCGAGGATGTCTGTGTGTGTGTGCTGGCGAAAGAATGCCACAGATATGCTGGCTGCCGTTAAATGAAAATGTAGGAAATGCCAAGTGTCAAAAGACACATAGCGCACTAACTCATGCGAACACTTATAACTGTATTTGTGGGTGAGTATGTATGGATGTCTATCCGGAACAGGAAATACCAATAAAACTCATACTCAAGTAGCTGCTGTGCGAAATTCCGAGACAGGCAAGTACATGCCGTACAAACACCGTTGTCTGTAGCATAACAATGCGGCTGTACAGTCACGGTAAATCCATTTCCGGTCAACGTGTCTACTACGTATATGTAGGTGCAACAAATGTTGCGAAAAAGAGTGAAAAGTAAAACATGATTTTCACAACTTAACTAGCCCGGTCCGGAAGTACCGTTGTCTAGCTGACCTTTTGATAAATGTCCACTCTGGTTGTTATCTACACAGACATGTTGATTTATCACAATAGAAAAATAAAGAAAAACAACAACAGAGCACAGTAGTAGAAGTTTTGCTATTTGATTCCCTTACGAGTGTGTACTTAAAATGCTGTGTGTGCTCTGCAACTGACAGTGCTACACGTTCAGCTACTCAACGTTGAAATTCTTCAACTAATTTTCTGTTGTTATTCTTGTTTGGGTGATTTCAGTTTGTTGAGTGTTTCAACCATTTTTGCTACTCCACTTAATGCACTTGTGGCACTCAGTGGTGTTAAGATAGCATGTTTTCTGCTCTCGTTGAGCTCTCGACAAGACAAATCAATGTCTGTATTTCATGCCGAAGGGGTGTTGTGGATTTAATTGTGTCATTAAAGGGTTTATAATATTTTTTAACGTAAAATTCAACTTTTATACATATATGAGGTGTGTTCAAAAAATAACGGGAATTTTAAAATTGACATGCATATCATCAAATGATGACTATTTTTAATGTAGAAGAAATGTTTTTTTAATGAATACATTTTTTTCAAAAAAAGAAAATTCCCGTTATTTTTTGAACACACTTCGTATGTAATGTTAAGAAAATACATTTTTTTTTATCATATTTGAGCAATTTCGTTTTTATTGTTAAGACTATTTTTTATAAAATCCCTCACTTTTATACTGAATATGATGACTTGAAACTGTTTGTTTGACACTAAAATGACTATTTCCCCCTTGTATGCCAAACTCATACAATAAACCTCAAACAATAGCCCATGAAATGCCATAAAGTATCAGGTTTCCCAAAAATCACAAAACACAGGTGTTGCGTATAAGTTAACGAATTGCTAATACACCGTAGGGAAAACATGAAAGTGTCGATGTTTGTGTGCCACAGGGGTTACAGATTAAAATCACAACAGGTTAAGGTTAAAGCAACAACAAATAAATAAACAAAAATATATAATATGACACATATATGTATGTCTGTTCAATAAAATGTAATACACAACTGCTCATTTATGCTATAGTGTTATGTTACGTATACGCCATGTCGCTTCTGCATCTCACTATTTAGGTCACTCATACGCCGTGTCATTTCATTTGAATATTTTATATTTACCTCAGCATTTAATGCGCTTTAATTACGCACGCCAAAATATCAATTTTAATTAACAACAGAAAATTAAATATTGAAATATTTCGCCGCCACTTACCGAGTCACATGAGATGTCAATTCGCCGCACCGGACTGCACATCTGCATGCTATTCAGCAGCGTATAATCATCCAAGGACCATAAGCAAATGGTTTTATCGCGACTCGATGAGATCAACACATCGCAGGCATTGCTCACCTTAACACTCGTCACAGCGGCGCGATGATGTGTGATTTTGTGTAGCTGCGTGGGATAGGAGAGAAAAGTAGTATATTTAAGTAGTAAGATTTTTAATTTAGAATTTCTATAAATATTTTTTTACGTTTCTGTCATAAATATTGAGCTGCGCTGATATTAAAAAATATATGTACTAAATTTCTAGTATTTTTTTTTTTGTTAATTTAAATAATATTTCATATATCAAGCCACTATTTTTAAACTTTGTGCAAGTCAGCTGACAGTCATAGTTAGTGCTGTCCGTTCGGTTAACGTTATAAATGTTCAAATGAAATTTATTAGTTGCTAGCTTGGCAAAAGCTTGACAGCCACGGATATACTCATGTTATAAATATTCAAATTTATACTCGTATATGACAGACTTATGTACATAAGCATATGTTGTTGGTATGCGGATGTGTGGGATTTCGCAATGGAGAATTTCTCAACAAAACTGGCTCAAACCCAACATAATTTGCCAAAATATATATTAATACTTTTTTATTCGTATTTAAATAGATCAAGACATGTAGTTCATTATTAGTATGTAAAACTTCATCACTTTAAACTTCTAAGCCCGGTTTGATACTAAAATCTTAGACTTCAAATAAATGAAAGTCTTCATAATAGCAGGAGTTTAATGCAATGTGTTTTGGGTTATGTTTAAATTATTTAATAGTTTAATCAAAAATTTCCTGCCGGGGTTATGTCCATACGCTTGCAAGTAGCAATGCTTGATGCATATGACATGAGACGCATGTCCAAGTGGATGGTAAACTTGTTGTGAATCATTATCTGTGATGGACGTAAACTGTGCTGTCCACATGCTGCAAGGTTGCACAGTTGGATGTATTATTATTTTATAAATGAGAAATGAATGCGTCACAATTTGATGCAAAGAGTCAGTCATTTTGAAAAGTGAAAATGAGGTGAAATCAGAAGGGGACTAAAGCAAGAGATATTGATGGAATTGTATACATTTTATACATTTTACATAATGCAGCTTGAAATATAAAATAAATTTATATGAGGTGTGTTCAAAAAATAACGGGAATTTTAGTTTTTGGAAACAAATATTTATTAATTACTTTACATTAATGTTATCGCTTGAAAATAGTTCCCATTTGATATTGCGCACTTATACCAACGCTTATTCCAATCGTCGAAACTCTTCTCAAGCTCGATTTTTGCGATAAATTTTGCTTTATAAGCGATTTCTCGCATATGCATATAAGAGCTGCCCTTTAAGGTTCTCTTTAATTTAATAAGAAAATGTTTGGGGTATCCTTGCAGTGTTGTTTTTGACCAAGAATTCACGAACAAGTAACGAAGTGACAGCTTTTAACGAATGAAAATCGCCAAGCTCACAATAACAAGTCTAACTTTAGCTTCGGCTAAAATGTTAACAATTGGACTCTCCAAAATCGCGAAATTTAAAAAAATCCGTAACTTTTTAAAAACACATTGTAAACATCCACAAAAAGGGAGACCCTACAATCTGCGCCAACTATCGTGAGATAAGCCTCCTTAACATCGCTTATAAGATTCTATCGAGCGTACTGTGTGAAAGACTAAAGCCCACCATCAACAAATTGATTGAACCTTATCAGTGTGGCTTTAGACCTGGAAAGTCCACCATGGACCGGATATTCACCATGCGCCAAATCTTGGAGAAGACCTGTGAAAAGAGGATCGACACATACCATCTATTTGTCGACTTTAAAGCTGCTTTCGACAGCACGAAAAGGAGCTGCCTTTGTGCCGCGATGTCTGAATTTGGTATTCCTGCAAAACTAATACGACTGTGTAAGCTCACGTTGACCAACACCAAAAGCTCCGTCGGGATCGGGAAGGACCTCTCCGAGCCGTTCGATACCAAACGAGGTTTCAGACAAGGTGACACGCTATCGTGTGACTTCTTTAACCTGATGTTGGAAAAAATAATTCGAGCCGCAGAGCTAAACAGAGAAGGTACAATTTTTTATAAAAGTGTACAGCTACTGGCGTACGCCGATGATATCGATATCGTTGGAAACAACACCCGCGCCGTTTGTTCTGCTTTTTCCAGACTGGATAAGGAAGCGATGCGAATGGGTCTGGTGGTGAACGAGGACAAGACGAAATATCTCCTGTCATCAAACAAACAGTCAGCGCATTCGCGTCTTGTCTCCCACGTCACTGTTGACAGTCATAACTTTGAAGTCGTAGATAATTTCGTATACCTAGGAACCAGCATTAACACCGATAATAATGTCAGCCAAATCCAGCGCAGAATCACTCTTGCCAACAAGTGCAATAGTAGGCAATTGAAAAGTAAAGTCCTCTCTCGACGAACAAAAACTAAACTCTACAAGTCCCTCATCATTCCCGTCCTACTTTATGGTGCAGAAGCGTGGACGATGTCAACATCCGATGAGACGGCACTAGGAATTTTCGAGAGAAAGGTTTTGCGGAAGATTTATGGTCCCTTAAACATTGGCAACGGCGAATACCGCAGAAGATGGAATGGAATGGAATGGAATAAAAAGACAAAGGATAAGCTGGCTAGGTCATGTTGTTCAAATGGACGAAAGTGCTCCAGCTCTGAAAGTGTTCGATGCAGTACCCGCTGGTGGAAGCCGAGGAAGAGGGAGACCTCCACTCCGATGGAAGGACCAGGTGGAGAAGGACCTGTCTTCACTTGGTATTACCAATTGGCGCCAAACAGCCAAAAGGAGAGATGCGTGGCGCGCTGTTGAGGACTCGGCTATAACCGCGTAAGCGGTTTCTACGCCAGTAAAGAAGAAAAAACCATTATATGGGACTTTAAACTGCATATAGGTTGTAATATTTTCCCAGCCTCCTTAAATTTGACTGTTATATGTATCATGAATATTTTACTTTCCGGTCTCATCGCACTTGCTAAAATAGTATTAATTACAATTCTACTCACCAATTTTCCGCTGTGTATATCGGAAATTGCAATCGTCGAATCCTCGCTGCCACTAATGGCCAAAGTGCTATTGACGCCAGCTGCGACGCAGGTCACAATGCCACCATGAGATCTGCGGAATGGAGAAAAAAGTAATCGTTTAAAGCAAGAAATAAAGTAATGGCCAGTAATGAGTAGAAAGAGAGAAGTGTAATTCAATCAAAAAGCAACAACACACACGTCCACAACAGCCGCACACAATTAAATCTCAGTGTAATTGTGAGAAGAAATTGTATAGCATTGTATAAAAGTGCTGGAGTATAATACGCAGGTCAATTGGATTGAGCGGTGTTGGTTTAAATGCACTTACTTAATATGAGCCTTCAGCACACGCGTTGTCACGTTCCACACCAGCACCGTGTTGTCCTCGGAGCCAGTCAGCAGGATATCGGATTGTTGTGCAACTAAGAGGCACGTGACTGCGGCGGTGTGTCCTATGACGGTGGAGAGAGATATGAAAAGTAAAGTAATGAAACGTAGCAAATACTGTTACGAGGAAAACAATCGAAAAAATTGGCAGAAAATCAACGCCAACAATGGTAATTAAATGATAATAGCCATAGTAATTTGGTGATATTAATGAGAAAATGGCGTTGAACACAAGTGCCCGTGCACACGAGTAGCGTGTCATTAAGCACCTGTGCGTTGTATATGAGAAATTGCTGTCAGCAATTAAAGTGCAAGTGCTAACCTTTAAAGATGTGCTCCAACGAGTTACTCATTATGTGCCAGAGTTGCACATCGCCCGACTTGGTTGCCAATATGAGATGTTGCTTGGTGGGTGAGACGCAGACGTCACGCACCTGTCCGGTGCCGGTCACCGTCATGACGCGTATCTGTGAGGGCAAAGTGGCCGGCAGCCAGCCGGTGAGTGGCACCAGCAGTGGCACCGTGTAGCCATCACACCAGGCTGTTGCCGAGCGTACCGTTATGCTCAGCAGTGAGTTGTCATTCTCGTCATGCTCGCTGATTGGCCGCAGCCAAGAGATGAGCTGTCGCAGCAGGGATGGGATAAAGAGAATGCCGCATTAATAATGCATTTTGTATGTCTGCTTTTATTTTTAAATATTTCTTTTTTTTTCGCAGAAGCATACCTGTGAGCCAAGCTGCATGGGATCACGTGTGAGCACATCGCTCGACTTGCGTATTGTATAATAGATGAGTTCGATATCGCGATCCAGCAGATAGCAGCGCACATGCTCGATGAGGCAACGCAGATAGCTGATGGAGACAGTTTGTACCTATGTAATGGAGAAATAAGAATATTTAAAATATTGTTTGTATGAAAGGAAGATGTTTCGTTGTTGTCGGCAAAATAAAGCTGTTTTCGGTAGAAGAAAGTTGAATATGTTAGTTGTAGGAGCAAATTTTTATCATAATAATTTCTTCACTGCAACTTCAAATTTCTTTCTTATGCTCATATTTATCAAAAAACCTTTATCATGTCAAATAATTCCTCAGAACATTGGCAACGGCAAATACCGCAGACGATGGAACGATGAGCTGTACGAGTTATACGACGGCATTGACATAGTTCAGCGAATAAAAAGACTGTGGCTACGCTGGCTAGGTCATGTTGTTCGAATGGACGTAAACACTCCAGCCCTGAAAGTGTTCGATGCAGTACCCGCCGGAGGAAGCCGAGGAAGGGGAAGGCCTCCACTCCGTTGGAGGGACCAGGTGGAGAGCGACCTGGTTACACTTGGAATCTCCAACTGGCGCCGATCTGCGAAGGAGAGAGAGAGGTGGCGCACTATCGTCGATTCGGCTATAACCGGCTAAACGGTTGCAACGCCAATCACATACACAATTGATTAATTAGTAAATGGAGATTGTGGGGAATTCGCTTTTTGAAGCGATTCGTTAGCAGAGATATAGACGTTATTAGAACTGTTGAGACCTCGATAATTGTACCATATTATTTTCTTGAACAAAGCACATAAAAAATATATGGAAGAAAGATTTTATTCTGAACCCCTTCAGTTGTGAGGATTCCAAGTATGAAAGTGTTCAAAATTGCAAGAGTTTCTAAACATGTCTACTCTCAAAAACATTTTTTCATTTAAATAAGAAGAATAAATTACGTTGTTTGAGATTTTGTGCTGTACCCTACTTTTTCCAACATATAACTCTCCAAGGAAATTGTTTGAAACTTACTCCCAAGATCACTATTTCTCAAGTACTTGGAACTGCAGAGCGAATGAGCTCGCCAGAAGCGATACCTGTCGGTCTATTTCATCAAGCTGGGAACGAGTCGGGGCTCCGTTGTGCTCTTTTGGTCTAGCACTGGACCCCTGGACTTCTCGCGAACTTGGTAAACGCTGGGTAACAATCAGAACCTTTTCGGTTGCGTGATCTTTCTAACCCATAGTGAAAGGTAACAGGTCGGCGAAACTACTTGCACTTAAAAAGGTTCACGATGCTGCAATACTGCCGAAGTACTTACTGAAGACTGCGGAATAGGCACACATGCAATGAGGCTAGAAATCCTGCCGGATGCAAACTGTCATGGTATATGGAAGGAGGCGAGGTGGAAATACTAAGTCATTTCCTCCTCCAATATGCAGCATTCGCAAGACTGAAGTTGAAAGACCTCGGCAGCTATACCTTTGGCGAAATAAGCGAGCTTGTCGATCCATACTCATCAGTCATTTTATATATCAATGGAGCGACGCCTTTGGTTGTCCAAGTTGGATCCATCACGATACTTATCTCGCGGGTCAGCCTTTGAACCTAACATAATCTCTAACTCCAGATTCGAAATAGTTATTTATCATCATGGGGATCATCATTTGAACTTTTGAATGTTCAGACGCACGTTTCGAAGGCAATTGTAGACATTTATAGAAACCTAACCACACCTCTCTCAAATTGAGGCCAATATAATTTCCTTATGGTTGTTTCCCTGCTAGAGTTTGCAATATTATTACACAATTATCAAACACAAAAGTAATTTCGAGGCTACAATTAAGCAACCTTTGTAGTTGTAAATCAAATATACTTGCAATTTAGAACAATCAAGGCAATTAACAATTAAATGGCAACATTGTACGCCTGACAAGCGCAGCAATCACAATTTACAAAAGCAAACAATTACTAAACAAACTCAGTGAAAATCCAAGAATATAATTTAAACAGCGCTAAAAGATTGAATTGGACACATTTTATATATGCGACAAAAACAATTCGTGCAACTTGCTGCCTACAGCAGCAGCAACAGCAACATGCAGGCACACAAAGATTATCCTTTCTTCTGAGAAGTCTTAGTCTTGAGCGCTTTTACAGACAATAACGCAAGCAACTTGTGCAGCTGAGCCAGCGCAGCAATCTCAAAATTTTTGCTGCCGCCAGCAAGAGCAGCGCGTTCATTTAGTTTTTCTAAGAAATCGACGAAGATGCGAAAAGCAGTGGGGAAAATGAAAACAAGAAAGCTTAAGAACTTGCAAACTAAAATGTAATAGTAGAAATTGCAACTCGAATGACACTGTTTTGTCGAGTATGAAAAAACTTTTGTTAGCTTAATTTCCATGCTCTGCAATTTAGGTTGCACAAACAGCGGCAGCTGAAGGGCAAAGCGACAGACTAAGTAAATACGGCACGTAAAAATTAAAACAAAAGCAATGCGAGCAAGCAGGAAGCTGACGGGGTGCAGTAGCAAAGCAAAGTTAAAATAATAGTAGACGACGCTGGCGGATGATGAATGTGGGTCGTAGGTGGCGGCGCTGAGCGTTGCTTATACTACAAACTGCATCCAAACGGCTGGCAGTCATTTCAATTGGCGCGCTAAAACGTGTCGAGGAAACCCTAGTTAAAGCCTTGCTGGATGCATTTCGCTAAATTAAATATGAAGCGGCGAATGAGCGCCGATATGCCTCGCAGCTGTGCGCAGTAGAAATGTTGCTTATTTGCAGTGCCCGTCCGTCCAACTTGGTAGCCATAGTTTTAATTAAAAATGCAAACTTTGCATACGTAATTAATAAAGGTTTCACCGGTTTTGTAGTGAATTGTGAAATGTAAGTGGTGTAAATAGAAATAGAAAATTGTGCAATCTCAACATTTAAAGGTTAATTGAGAATTTTTTTTTTTATTTCTTTCGAGAATTTTTGTACTAAAAATTTGTAAATTTTTCTTAATTTAATAAGTTTCAGTAATTTTTTTTGCTATTAAATCATGTTATTTTACAAAAGTAATAATATGGCATTATTATACAATGTTTTGACTTAAGGGGTTATATACAGTTAGAATTTTCAAAAAATCGATTTTTTTTTATTTCATTTTCTTAATGTACATATATTTAAGAATACACACAGAAAATTTCATATCGTTCCGGTGAATATTTTCAAAGTTACAAGCAAATGAAAAATTTGAAAAGGCGTTTCAGAGTGCTTGGAAGTAAAAGGTCCAAACTTTAAACGCGTTTTTCTCAAAATGGTGTTTTCAAAGTCGGTGACCAACATTACTCGAAAACGGCTAGACCGATTAGTCTCAAATTTTAACACGACCTTCTTAAATATATTTTTTAGTAATTAATCGTAGATTTTTTCTCTCCGATAAATATTTTTTTTTTTATAAACAATTTAAGGCCGAAATTTCGGTGAAAAATCGATTTTTTTTTTGAGAAACCGCCATTTTGTCAAAAAATTTTATTTTGCTTATTCCTTCGATTAATTACTAGATTTAACATTATTTTAACGAAATCTGTTTGGTTTTTTAATTTCGAGTAGATAGTTTCGTCTACTTGGGAACCAGCGCTAACAACACCAACAATGTCAGTCAATCAAACGCAGAATCACTCTTGCCAACAGGTCCTACTTTGGACTGAGTAGGCAATTGAAAAGTAAAGTCCTCTCTCGACGAAAAAAAATCAAACTCTATAAGTCGCTCATTATTCCCGTCCAGATGTATGGCGCCGAAGCGTGAACGATGACAACATCCGATGAGACGACTCTTGGGGTTTATGGTCCTCTGCATATTGGCAACGGCGAATACCGCAGACGATGAAAGGTCCTTTCGGTGACAATCACAACTCCTTGGAGATTCAATCGGATAAAAATAATAGTTTTATAAATAGATAATCCTAGGCCTGATCGAAGCTTTTTTTCAAAAATTAACAAAATAAAAAAATGAACAATCCTTCGATCAGGCCTGAGTTATCGAGTTACAGTTGTCACTTGTTCAAAAAACATAGTTTTGAGATAAACGCATTTAAAACTTCATACTAGCGTTTTGGAGCTCCCGAGCGATTTTTGTTATTTGACGAATAACTCGAATCAACTTCAAATTGTCAGAGAATATTTTTCAGATATTACACCTAACGAAAATGCAAAAAAAAAATTGATTTTTTGAAAATCCTGACTACCCCTAACCCCTTAAGTCCTTTAGTAGTAGTCTTTTAATAATTTATAAATAATTTTCTTTCCACTCTACATATATTAATGTTAAACAATATTCATTCAAATATGGTCAGACTCACCGCTGCCAGCAGAAAATCGAAATTACAAACAGCAATTTGTTTGAATTTCGCAATATCATCGGAGTGCATCAAATGATGCCAACTCTCCTCCACATGACGCATGCTATACGAGACATCGGCGGCGATGGGATTATAAAAGGTGGATGTGTCATCATTGTGATGTGATGATGATTTGCGTTCCGAAGCAGATATGCTCTCCTTCTCTTTTTGACTGATTACTGTAAGGGAGAAAAACAAACGTATAAAAACGTAAGATTTATATATAAATAATAAAAATAATACAAATCCCACAGAAATCTATTAAAAAAATAATAAATAATATTGCACAATATTTTTTTGTATTTTTTATAGGTAAAATTCTGCACCTTTTAAGTTTCACACAAATAATTTGCTTAACTATGTAATAAAAGTAATGGTGCGCCATGGCGTATGCGTAACCACACTTCTGTCTGCATTTGTAATGCAAATAAAATAATAAAATAACTATATTTGCAATTCACCTGAGTGTTTGTCACTTTCACCTGACGCATTCTCACTGGTGCTGGCGTCATTCTCCTCATTCTCTTGTTGAAAGAATATATTCGCGATGGCTATATGCATGGCACGTGTGCTCTGCGCATCCATGTAGCGTTTCCTCGAGAGCTCAGCGCAATAGCTGTGGCGCCACTGCAACAGCACTTTGCCGGACATTATTTTATCGCGCAGTAGAAACTCTGAAATGGCAGCAAATATTATTTTGAGTTAAACTGTGAGTTGTTTTTGGTTTGGAAATGAAGTGGATGCAATAATTTAGCTCATGGAAGTCAGGTAGCAATAGAAAAGTTTTGCTTTGAGTTTATGACACACAAATCGCATACTCACTCATATCATTGTGTATCTGCTTGAATGAGGAAAAGTTGAAATTGCCTCTATCTGTATCCACGAACATTTCCGGATCCTCAGTGGGCATCAGCAACTCCAACAACTCTGTTTCCGACAAGCCAAACTCCGAGCATGTGATATAGCCCGCCAAGCGCGCCACACATCGTCTGCCATAAGTCACCTCCAAACGATCGAACTCGTGCGCTACGAAGTCTGTAAAGTTGACATCTGGCAAGCCGGCCGCCAGCGCCAAAGGTTTATGCAATTCCGTGCGATTCTCCTCCGTAGTCAAATCAAAAAGAAACTCCGCAGATTTGAAGCGATCACGCTGTATGGGTGTGAAGCGCAACTGTTCGATGGGCGTGGTTGTGGAACAAATAAGCTGCACATTCCACGGCAAGGAGGTGGGCAACCAGGATAATGCCGCGACCACATCACAATCGAGTGGATTCAGCAAATGCAAGTCATCGATGAATATAAAGAATATATCATTATTCATATCCTCAATGCGACGCAGCAAATTCTGGAACCAGCTGTTGATGTACACCGGATCGAAGGATGCATCTTTGGGTAGATAACCCTCGGGTATGTCGTAAATAATGGAAATTTGTTGACAAATAACGCGCAGCAACTCCAGATTGTAGGCGGAACGCGGTGAGGCGGCGGCGAAGCGCATGACACGATAGACGCGCGTCGAATTGAACCAATCGCGGCACTGTTGGTACAAGTTCACCATGAGCGCGCTCTTGCCGCTGCCGTGTGGCCCATAAATGAAGTAGGGCGCATGACGGCTGCCATTGCGGAAATTGGCCAGCAGATTCTGGCGCAAGCGGCCGGGCACGCGACTCGAGGCGAGCGCGCCGGCATCATGATGTTCGCGGAGGATGCGCAAGTGTGTGGCGTGTTCATGGAAAATTTCCTGAAAAAAAATAAAAGAGAGGAATTTATTAATAACGGTACTGATTAGTTTTTTTGTTGGGTTGTGATTGAAATTGCTTAAGCGTGTGCCCGTGGCTATAAGTACTTAATTTTATTAGCATAACATTCATACACACGCCCTTGCATATATACAAAAGATTGCTTGGTACTCAGTACGCCCAATGTAAATGAAAAATTTAAAGTATTTCCCTCAATACGCTTTTCTCAACACCTTATCCGGACGTGCTCTTTTTTTCGTTTCTTTAATGAATAACGTATATGTATGAAAAGAAAATGAATTTTGCACATCTGAATACCCTCGAGGCTATTGGCACACTTTGCATTCGCTTTCTTCCGCAAATTGCACAATCAGGCAACGAGTTGGAAACGAGCTGCCCACACGACTTAAAGCTACACGTACATAACCGCCCAACCACCTTCCGTCGGCCTGCTTCGTGTCTGCGCCCCACAAGTAAATAGCTCGTGCATGCAAGGAAGTAAGGAAATTGAAAATATTGAAAGTATGGCATTGCGTGGCCAGGTAAAGCTGCGCAACTTGAAGTCGTGGCCATGCCGAGGAAAGAGGTGTCGGTGGCGGCTAAATGCCTTTAAAATTGTCTTCTTTAAGTAATATATGTAAATTTTAAATAAATTTGAATAAAGACGACATTTTAACTTGGAGTGGTGGTTACTAGTGATGCAGATGTTAATGGAAATTGAAGAAATTGAATTGGAAGTGCGAAATTGTTTTCATATCTGATTAAGACTGCTTAAGAATGCCACTTTTTAATATCAATAATTGGCTTATGAACAGCAGATTTTTTAGGGAAGTCATCAGTACAATAAAAGTTTAATTGGGAAATATTTTGTGTTAATACATGAACCCAAGTCCTTTGCGGTATAACGATTAAAACATTTCGATTTTACTTCCTATGATTATGCGGGAGAGCAGTACCATCTCTAGAAGAATTCGATCGCAATATGTCCAAAATAAAACATCCTCTGGACAGGTCATGAATAGCTGACAGTCCAATACGTTCTTCTTTAAGTTTACTTTAGTCACGATTTCTTTATCAGGCTGTTGGGAGATTTTACGTAATCTCCCCATCTAAAAATCTTCATGCTAGATATTGGTTCTTTAGATCTTGTTAAATAAAGCGAATGTGAATGTGATACAATCACTCTAAGTACTTGAGACTAGGGATTTTGCCAGGTGCTATTTGCCAAAGTTGTTTGAAGTAAGTCGAGATGAAATCTCTAAGCATTTCTCCTCCAATGTACAGCTTTTCCCAGACTGAGGTTGAAACACCTTGGTAGGAACATAGCGAATTCGCTAGAATTAATATTAGCCGACTCAAGAAGAGAGATTAGTCAGGTTCCAAGCCATTTGCCAAATCATAAGAGTCTTCTGATCTAGTAAGAGTTTTTGGTATCACAAAAGACAATGCTCAAAACCTTCCATATGCAGAGATCTGCTTACTAACCTAACCTAACTGTATTACACCATGCTAAAAGGAGAGAAAAAAAGTCCGTCAGGCCGTGTACAAACTTTTTCGAAAAGAGCGCAATATATCTAAAGATTATTTCAGAAAAAGGGGAATAATCAGTACCTGAAACAATAACAACAGAAGCATGGAATACTTGACTGAAATTAGGACATTCGCCATAGAGACCACAAATCACCACTAAATCTAGTTTATCGTGGATGTTTTGTCTATAAAACGCAGATACTTATCGAAAACTTTGGCTCCTGACGAAAGCTATGCAATTCTCAGCTTTTAAGATTTTGCATTCGCATAAAAAGGCCATTAGTACTCATAGGAGAATGGTTGCAAAAAAAGTTGACAGTCACGCCAAAACGCTGAAAATGATAGCGATACTGAAACTGTGCCTTTACTGTTAGTGGTTATGCGCTCCTAACGGTACAAGCGCTTGCTTAACGTGAAAGAAAAGTGTGCAAGCATGTCAATTTGAGGGGTTTAGTTTGATGTTTGCACTAAACGAGTGGGTATTCTAAGCACTTTTTTACGCGGACGCATATTCATGTACATGCCACATAAACAGGTTAACTGCGCGAGGGTAAAAAAGTGGATTCTTATTTACTGCCGCAAAGGACAGCGACGGAAAAGAACGTTGCAAGCGCGAATTGGCGATGGAAAGAGAAAAAGACGCCAGTGATTTACCAGGATTGAAAGGCCATTTATGCGCAAATTTATGTGGACAAATAAATTTTTATTTTTAGCTTGTCCTTGTAGCCAGTGTGGCAACGCAAAATGATGCATAAATATTTATTTGCATAATGCGTGCTGCAACATCAAAGGCGTGCCTTAGAAAGTCTCATAAAATGCAACGTGCGCCTGGGTATTCGTGTGAAAAATGACGAAAGACAAAAGTGTGTAAAGAGCACAAGTGGAAATAGGTGAAAAGCGAAAAATGCTCAATTTCCATGCATTTTTAAGTGTGTTCTTAAGTAATGAATATGTTAAGGCACGTCGCGTACACCGCTTACGACTGACAGCTCCGACAGCAATGACAGACGTCAAAGTTGTAAAAACGCAAAATTAAAAGCGAATGTAAAAGTAACGTTATAGTTTTGAAGGTGTGTGTGTGTAACTAGTTTGTTTGTTGAGCGCTCGTTTTTTTGTTGACTTAGTGTAACATTAAAAATGCATTTCTGCTACAACAAAGGCGCCCCTAACAATGTGAAGCGCTACTTGACTCATAAAAAGGTGGAACAAGTGTGAAAATTTGTTGTACTTGTAGTTAAAATGCGGTTAAAAAGTTGCGACATTTACGAGTAGTCACTTTTCAAGTAGACATTTGTGCATGTGTATGCCGTACAAGCAGGGGTTGTGACGGAAAGTTGAAAAGCAAAAGAGAAAAGGGTTCAAATAATAAAATTAAATGGCGTGTTTGCCACCGCAATTTGATTACATAAAGTTTTGAGTAAAAATTTTAAAATAAAGTGAAATTAAAACCCACAAAAATATAAAAAAAAAATTAGTTTATCTCTGAAAAACACTTCTGTTTTGAAAAACATTTAGTTTATGATCAAAACTTTTACTACTCTTGACCTCAAAGATATTATAAATAGATTTATAAGAAGATAGAAGAAGAAAGATATTATAAATAGATCTATATTAATCTTAAGAAACTTCAACTTAAATTTTTTCCTACAATTAGGCTCATTCGTGAAGAATTTCATATTGCACTTAATTAAATAAGATTAACAGTTATTTTTCCAGAACAATAAATAAATGCGCAGAAGTAATGTGAAATATAATAAAAAAAAACTTATGAGACTTTGGCTCTAATTACTTTTTTTTGTTTTACATATACCTATGGTGCGTTAAGGCTACTATCAGGTACTCTTAGAACCAGGCCAAGCCAGACACTAGATGTTATTATGTATTTACCGCCTATAGACCTATTCTGTGAGTAACAGACGGCGAATTCGGCACTCAGACTGAGTTAATCTTGCCTACTAATCAGTTGCAATAATAACAAGTAAGGAAGGGCTAAGTTCAGGTGTAACCGAACATTTTATACTCTCGCAATTTATTTATTTAACTTAATTAATATTATATAATACACAATTTGACCCACATATTCGTCATATATATTGTATAAAGTCCATTGAAAGTTGGAAACCATAATATTAGGTTAGAAACACCGAGGTCCTCGTGTTCGATATATGGGGCCTTAAAAACTTATGGTCCGATTTCGGCGATTTTTAGAATGGGGATGCAACACTATAAACATAGTATTTGTGCAAAGTTCTGCACCGATATCTTCACTAGTGCTTACTTTATATATTGTAAAGTAAACGATTTAGATCGTCTTAAAATTCTGGTATATAGGGAGTAGGCGTGGTTGTGAAACCTAGAAGATTTGGCCTATTTTCACAACATATCATTGGGATGTAAGGAAACTATTACAAACCAAGTTTCATTGAAATCGGTCGAGTAGTTCCTGAGATATGGTTTTTGACCTATAAGTGGGCGACGCCACGCCCATTTTACATTTTGTAAAAAAATCTGAGTGCAGCTTCCATCTGCCATTTCTTATGTGAAATTTAGTGTTTCTGACGTTTTTCGTTAGTGAGTTAACTCACTTTTAGTAATTTTCAACCTAACCTTTGTATGGTAGTTGGGCGTGGTTACAATCCGATTTCCTCCATTTTTGGACTGTATAAGGTAGTATCTATAAGAAAAGACTCTAGAAAGTTTCCTTGATATACCTTTAGTAGTTTGCGAGATATGTACAAAATCTTAGTAGGGGGCGGAGCCACGCCCACTTCCCCAAAAAAATTACATCCACATATGCCCCTTCATAGTGCGATCCTTCATACCAAATTTTACTTTCATAGCTTTATTTATCGCTTAGTTATGGCACTTTAAGTGTTTTCGGTTTTCGCCATTTTGTGGGCGTGGCAGTGGTCCGATTACGCCCATTTTCGAACTTAACCTTCTTATGGTGCCAAGAAATACGTCTTCCAAATTTCATCAAGATATCTCAATTTTTACTCAAGGTACAGCCTGCACGGGCGGACGGACAGACAGGCATCCGGATTTGAACTTTTCTCGTCACCCTGATCATTTTGATATATATAACCCTATATCTAACTCGTTTAGTTTTAGGACTTACAACCAACCGTTATGTGGACAAAACTATAATACTCTCGTAGCAACTTTGTTGCGAGAGTATAAAAATTAAACTCAGCATGTACTCCTGTCTACCAAATATCATGGACTTTTGTAAATAAATTTTTTAGAAGTGAATCAAAATTCGGCTCTAAAAATAGCCTTCCCTTCTAGAGAGGAGTGGGATAAAAGGAAGGTGGTCCAAGATTCAGGCATAAAAATCTATACAGATGGATCCAAGCTAGACAAACGAGTGAGATGTGGTGCCTTTTCAGAAAAATTAAACACCAGAAACGCTTTCCGGCTTCCGGATCACTGTAGTGTCTTCCAGTTGGATATTAATGCAATTGTGCTAACGACCAGAAATATATTTATATTTACACATAGCCAAGCGGATTTAATATTACTAAAGTCTCTTAGAATCCCATCGAAGATAGTAAAATAATGCTTTATACATATTTTACGATAAACCTGCAATGCGTTACAGGATATGGTGATATTCCTAAGTGGGTTAACATGTCACTGTCTGATTGGGAGCAGACTGAGAATACCTTACAATAATTACTGCAGACGCTACCAAGAAGTAAAAGAAGATAGTAACTCACCACTTAATGTGAATGTCAGGAAAAGAATCACAACTATCGACTATGGCAGAAGTTGCACATATAAAATTTTGTTAATTATTCAATTTTATCAAGACCCCTGGCTGCTGCAGAAACTACTATTAAACCTCACCTTTCATACACTTAATTTATCTTTTGCTTTATCTACAACCTTTTTGACTGCCTAACTTGTATCTTATTGTCAATTAAATATGGAAATCATTACAAAAGTAATTTACTTTAACATACTTCAATATACCATTCACAAGTAATTAAGTGCATTACTACCACTAAATTTAACCATATATGAAGTGGAATCGTACTTCTCTATAATATAAATTAAATCTTTTGTTAATTATTGCACAATATTTACACTCACAAATTTAAATTATTTTCACTTAATTTCTATTTAATGAAAATACAAATATACAACTGTCGATGTCTTGATGTCTTGCAAGACATTCACTTCAATTGCATATGAATTGTACAGCTTTTATTTACCTTTTCAATAAAACATGGTATGCACATACATATACTCATACAATGTGTTAATATTTGAATAAATATTGACAAAATTTCTCACAAGTGCATTGGCGCAATTCAAATTTTGCTTCGATAAACAACTTGGTGTTGTGTACACACAATTATTTGAGTGTTGAGTACATCAATGTGTTTATTTAAATTAGCCTGTGTGTAGTTTTGTTAATTAAAATAATGGAAAATATGCAAATGCATGCACGGCTGTATGTCAATATGAACTCATGTGGAAATCTGTTGATTTGCAGGATGTGCGGTTGATTGGTTGGGGCGTATGAGTGACATTTTATAAGGCTGACATTGAACTCGCGTCTCAGGAGATTGCGTAGAACGTGTGGAGCTAATTAATTAATAAATCAACGTAGTAAAAATCATAAATTAAGCGAGCTCTTATTTAAATTTCAGTTATAATTTATAAAATCAAAAAGAGAGGGTCCAGCAATATTAAAAAGCTCCTACTCTTTCCTGCCAATATTATTTAACACAATTTTCTTATTTCATCGCTGATTTGTTTGCTTTTAATTAATTTCTCATTAAATTTTAATCTATAAACAAGTTTGCCACACTCCTTGTGTGTGTGTGTGCTTGTGCTTTCTTTTGCATATTCCGTTAAGTGTTAAAATTCTTGAAACACTTTGCGGCGCATCCTTTCGGTTGCTCGTTAGCAGCTGTTAAGAAATTATCCTTTTTGTGGCTGTGCTCGTTTGCTCTGGCAGCAGCTGCGCGGTGTCAGTCTTGCCTGTCTGCGTTTTCTTTTTCACCACTGTGAATTTCTTGATTTTTGCGCTTAAGTTTTTGGCTTAAGCACCTAACTGCTGGCGCAGCTGCCGTTCTCACAACGGTCGCTCATATATCATTCATGGTATAATACCAAAACTAACACAAAAACAATTTTGCTATCATTAAATTATTTATTTGCTGTGAATTTTCTTCGAAGTTTTGCTGTGACTTATCATATTTCGTGGCAGCAAACCCTTTAGGGATGTTGGCAGTTGGTGGAGAAATCATTAGAAAGTTAAATAAATATAGTTGGAAAAGTTCAAGCAGAAGTGTGGTAGAGCCTTTGCTTTGAAAGAAATGGTTTCATAAATATTATAGGAAGTGCAATGAGCTTATATGCTGGCTTAGGTAGCAGAGATCCATCTTGATCGTTTGGCCGATTAACTACGCGACTCAAGACAGAATAACTCAGAAGATTGGACTTTCTACAAATATATCCCAAATGTTTTCGAAACCTACAATACGTCCTATGACCGATGACATTATTAGTTCAGTCTATCCAAAAACCCTTTTTGTCTTCAAACATTATCTGAAAAACACAATTTTTATTGCTGACGGGGTCATGGAACAGTATCTATTATACGAAGTGTGTTAAAAAAATAACGGGAATATCCATGTCCATATTCGCCAAACATGACTCCGTGTGACTTTTTACTTCTCTAGAAATAAAGAGAATCTTAAACAAGTAAGGAAAGGCTAAGTTCGGGTGCAACCGAACATTTTATACTCTCGCAATTTATTGAAGAAATTTAACCAATACATATATGCGGAATAAAGCTCACCGTATTTTTGAAAAACCTATAATTAGGTATATGGGAGCTAGGATAAGATACTTTTTAAAAACCTACAATGAGGTAATGTGTGGAAATGTTATGACCCGATTTTAATAATTTTTGGAACAGAGACACACTATTAGAAGAAAACAATTTCCTCTGAATTAAATTGACATATCTGAGAGATTTACCCATATTTTCGGTTAAAATTTATCCTTAGGCGCTGAGTTCAACATGTTCGATATCTGGGGCCTTGAAAAGTTATGGTCCGTTTTCGACAATTTTTTCACAAGTGAAGCCAGAGAAACAAAATTCCCGTTATTTTTTGAACACATATCGTTTACGCCGAAATTTGTCATATATGAAGGAGGTTATGGATGTAGGTCCATTGGGATTACCGAGAGTCAACTATTGTAATAAAGAAAAAGGGCACGATTTCATGCGCTATATAGTGTTTCGATTTGATTTCGGGTGTGGAGTAATGGAAGAAAAAAAAATTATTTATGATTGAGATCAAACAAAGGCGTAAGCTGAAATTCCTTTAGGGTTACTCATACACAAAAAATTGCTGCGCCACAAATACAAAAGCCCCATCATCTATACATGTATTACACAGTCATTCATAAACCCTGAATTATTGCCGCTAACTAATTTCGGTCTCGTCATGCGGGTAAAATTTATTACTCTGCCACATATGTGGTAATAAGTCGCATTGACAGCGTAAATATGAGCAAATTTTATATAATAATTATGCAGGCTAGCGTGACTACTTGCACCGGGTGAAGAGGCAATTTCGTGTGGCTTATAATAAAGTATCATTAATTAAATGCCTTCCTGCCCGCATTCGCACACACACAACAACACGATTTGCTGTCATTTCCATTGCTTTAGCGAGAATTCGCATTGGATTTCGACAGGTATGCCGCAGTGCCACATTTGATTGTCTGTGTTATTTGTAATTTTTGAAAAGGCTACAAAAATAAAAAAAGAACGAGAAAACAAAAGCGCAACAACAACAACAACGAAAAGTAGCATAAAAATATTTCGCACCCACAAATTATGCCAACATTTTGTTTTTGTTTTGAGTTTTTGCTTTTTGTTTGGTTGGCTTTTTTGTTTGCGCTACCTTCCACTGCCTTCCCGACCCACTTCCGTGCGTTTGGTTGGCCATAATGCTTTCGTGCCGCCACAAACACATAACTGCAGGCGAAGTATGGGAAAAATGGAGAACGAAAGCAGAAGCGATGGCACGGCATAAACCATTGTTTTGCCACAGCAACAAGCATTACGGGTTGTGTTGTTGGTTGTTGGTAGCAAGCTAAAAAACAACAAATGCAAAGTGGTGTGTGGCTATGATAATTCGGCAAGTAACAACAACAACAAGCGTATTCATTTAAAGCAGGCAAGCCTTTGTTTTAGCCCGTTTATTGCTGGCGTTTCAAAGTTTTTTTGTACAAAAATAAAATGAAAACGCGCTCACATTGCTTGCGTGAAATTTCGAACAATAAACGGCAGTTTTACTTTAGCGTTTTTTGCAGCATTTTTTTCACAGCATTTTGACTAAAGCAGTAGGTTGAAACACAGAGGCAAATAAAAAAGTAAAAACCTGCAAAAGCTTGAAAATCCAAATAAAGAAATAAAAATGTAAGCCGTGTAGAATTTTTCATGTTTTTTGCATATTTTACATTCGCTCCCCATATCTCTCCCTCTCTCTTTCACTCTTTGCGCCTTTTTCAGTTTGTTGGCCCAAGGTTTATGTGCTTTGTTTAAACGCGTACAAAGGCAATGCTTACCATAAAGTTGATGAATGTGAAAAATGCTGAAATTTATATTCCCTGTACACCTGTCTGCTTTATTTTAATTGAAGAAAAAAACTGCATGCATTTGGATTCAAAAATAAACGAAATTACATATCTCAATCGCCGGCAGCAGAAATCAAAATTGCGCACTGTGCGTGAAAACTTGCAAAGTTTTATGACGACGACGAGCTTACAGCAAATAAGATAATTAAAATTGTGGTGGATGACAGTTTTTATGAAGTCTTCGAAATTTAATTCGTCTGCCTGTCAGCTTTTCAATTCGCCAAAGTTTGTTTAACTATTGCGGAGAATATTTTTTAAAAATGGGTTTAATTCAAATGTAAACAAAAATTGAGTTTAAGTTTTGATATTTAAGTAACTCTGAGTAGAAATGATGACCAAGTTTTTTAGTCATGCCCAACACAGTTTTCTTGCCACTAAATGAAAGGAAAAATGGTGTTTAGACAAGTTATATAAATATTTGTAGGTTTGCAGTAATATTGGACACGTTTTTTAAAAACACGAAACATTTTCTAAAACTATGAAAAATGGAGTTTTCGGCGAGTTAGAGAAATGGGGTCGATAGCTTCAAACCAACAAACTCAACAAAACTGAGTTTATGGTTCAAGGCTTATGAAACTCGGAGTTTAATTTAATGAAAGAAATTGATAATGAACCAGACACCACGAAAGCAGTGTTTAAGGCGAGTTAATGAAATTGAGGTGAATATTAAAGCATATTCAATTTAAACTCTAGTTTATGGTTTTGTATTTATGGAACTCTGAGTTTAACTTCAAACTTCATTATATGCATTATAACCGAATTTCTCAATATATTTTTACTAAAAAACAAGAAAACAGGTGTTTAAATCAAACTTGAGTTTAAGCATTAACAGTGTTCCAAAACTTTTTTTGAAATTTTTCTCAACATGTTTTCAATTAGAAGAAACACCACAGCGAGAAAAAATGGTTTAAACTCGAGTTAAATAAAGTATTTATTACAAACGATATAACTACTTAATTGATATCGTTATAAATAGCCATAAAATATGGTTTTTAAACGAGTCAAACTTAATGTTTTCTTAAATTAAACATTGTGCGCATTCTTTAGTGCAAACCAACAAAAATTTATTATAAACTCGTATTTATGAGATCTCTATAATATAAACTCTCTAATAATTCTGTGCATGCAACCCATCCCTTTCGATAAAACATTTTAACTGACAACTTTGGCGTTAATCACATTTTGTTAGAAGGAAGTTTAACCATCTACTCAAATTTGTGACGGGTTGGATAAGCCAATTAAAGTCACTCCAAAATTCGAATTTCAGACACATAATTATGACACCCATGCTGACGCCAACAATTTAAAAGTATGAAAAAGCTGTCAATTAAATGCTGTTAATAAAATTAGCTTGTATGCATTTTTTGCGAACTCGTGTTTGCTATATGAAAAGAGTTTTGACAACGTTGCCATGTACTTTTACAACTTAGTATGTAATCCTCTAAAACACAATAGGAAAATTTTGCTGCAGAGTGGGTTTTAGATACAGACCACGAGAGTGAAAACGTTCTCGAAATGATTTTGAGGAAAATTGGCAAGTTTAGAGTCATTAGCCGAATAGAAATCCGGGTCCTTTTCTGTTACGTAGACCCAACTGTTGTGCGAACGACTTACAGTAACTCTATGACTTTTATTTTCTATAGCGTTTGATTGGGTTACGAATAGGTCGAGTAAGCTAACGTTTGCTTAAATAGGTATTTAATTTTCAAAAATATATAAAAAAATTATTATATAAAAAAATTACAAAATAGTATTTTGATACTTTAGGACTGGTGGAAGAGCTTTCTCCAATTAGGTACTCCCACACCTTACTGGGTGATTTATCATAAGATTTTACTCATCTCTTTCCTAGACTTCTAAATCTTTTTAATAAACAAACCTCACGCGACGCACCCATCCATCAAATTTCCAACAGAGCTATCAAGTAAATCTTAACAAAATTATGGGATTACACGGTGCGTGCGTGAGTGTAGCTTTAGAAGTCGAAAATCAGTAGAAGTTAAAAACTGCTGACATGCCTACAACGAACTTTTAAATTGCTAAAATTCGCTGACTGCGCAACAACAATAGCAAACAAACAAGAAAAAGGCGCTGGCCTAAATGTCGCTACTCGTTTGGCAATGGCTGCGATTGGCTGATGTCAGCGCGAAACTCTCATAAGAATTATTTATTACAACGTGAGTTTATGAAAATGCGAGCGAGCATGTTGTTATTGTTGCCTTCATTGCGGCACGCAATTACCTTAATGAAGGAGAGGCAAGAAGTAACCGAACGATAACTTAATATGAGGCCACGCATAGCTTAAGTAATAAAATGTATGGATATTTTCGTTGTAGTAGTTGTACACATTTCATTTTAAAATGACGGCACGGCATTAGATATTCAATACAGTTTTAACGACTAATTTAATTTTATATGCCCATTTTCTCACCTGCACAGTCTTTCTTCTCCCCTTGATGACATCAGGATCATTGGTTATCTGCTCTTCGATGAGAAAGCGTAATTTATCGAATACTTTATTTTTAAATTTACTCAAATATGTTTCATGATCCTCATTGTCCGGATCGATTGTGCCCTCATTCGATTTGCCAGCGACACTGTTGATGAAAGAGAGAAATGTGTGAAGTGTGAGTGGTTTTAGTTTGATTTGTTATTTGGAAGAGAGTATTTTTTTATTATAGAGGGAATTTAAATAATACTATTTTTTTTTCATATAATTTTTATATTCAGTATGAGCATCTTATTTAAACTTATGTATGTTTGCAAAAATATTTATTTTTAAAATATCGCATTTTTCCATTTATTTATATTAGTTACTCACACTAGTGTGGTATAATTGTCGGAGGACAGATTCATAGTGAGCTCATCCTTCATTTTTCTTAATCGTTCGCCTGCCTCCGCATTATTGGTATTCATTTGTGAAGACCATTCACGGAACACAGCCAGAATTTTGTCATTCGATAGTTCTATTTGGTGTAATGAAAAGGAATTAATAATACATTAATGATTTTTACTTAATTTTTTGTTAAATTTAAATTCTCATTGACATATATCTCATATTTTTTTCATGCTCTGCTCCATTAATTTTTATGTAACACATTTACTTTCCCATTTTTCCACACTTACCCAATGCTCTCTGCACTTCCTTTTCCAATTGTGTTTCTCTAAGCTTCTGCACACGCTTTATATAGTCATCCGGCTGTGTTTTAGCGCAGTTTGCATTTTGTTTAATGCTTCGCAGTGCGCGCTCGATAGCATCACGCAGCTGCAAATACTCCGGATGCCATTTTTCAAGTAACATTGACCTGTGGGGAGTATAAGTAAGGAAGTGCTGATTAGTTGGAAGTGATTACTTTTTTTTATGGAACAGCATTACAGTGCTGAGCATGGAAACTTCCGACACACTAATTTATTTCGTCGTAGGTTCGAATATTTGAAGTCAACCTAAAGGTCATATTTTTCAAAACAGATATCTCCTAAAATACCTCTAATAAGAGTATGGTGATCCTCTCTGTGCTTAATATTCTAAAGAATACCCTTGAGTATTTACTCATGAATGAATACTCGATACTTCAGAATTCTTTCCAGGGACCGTGCGTTTCATTTAGTTCTGAGTAACTTAAATATTAGAGTGCTTTGAGAGAAAGAGATAGAGAATGAGGGAGTAATGAAGATATTCAACTTACTCAAATAGGTGATTATACTCATATTATACTTCAAGTTTCAAAAGATTTTCCATTTCAAAGTATATTATGAAACCAGTCCTTCTATTTTCGATTTCATTTGTAAGCAGCTCCAAGCTGAAGCTTTAAATAAAATTCATATAGAAAACCTAAATGTAATATTTTTCTAAACACTTTCATGCTTCGAAGACGCTTTTCAGTATTCCAAATCAACGCGCATGCATAAAGAAGTCAGTTTTAAGAATGTACACATCCTTTCTCTATTATCTCCAATACATGAGTATATGTGTATTTCTGCATAAATTTATACAGTCACAGTGACACAATCGCTTTCACAGCAGCATTTTGTAAAATTCCTAAGTTTATGCAATCTTAATGAGATGCGCATGTGTGTCGCAAGAAAGTTGAGAAAAATAATTTAATGCAACGCAATCAACAAACAAGCATGAAAACAAACCCTGCTCTCACCCGCAGAAAGTTTCAAATGTCTGCGCACTTATTAACTGCAACTATGAATTTGAGCATTGAAGAAAAATCAAAGGGGGAGAAACGAAGGGCAAACTTGCATTCCACAACGAGTCATTGCGGATATGAAGTTGTTAAGTCAGTCAAATGAAGCAGCATGTAGGGTGTATGACGGGTTTGAAAACGCTGCGGGGGAAGTGGTAAGCTTGTAATGGCAGCTTTCTTACAGCTACTGCTTTACAGTTATTTAGTAACTGCTATTAATACATATATACACAGACAAAGCTTCTCTTGATTAGAAGCCCCGCCAGCGCTGAAGTGCAATATGAGAACTGCATTGATAAGTCGGTGGAGAGAGTAAAGTTAAGATAGAACTTTTGGTAAAAGAGGGCAGCGCATATTTATGTACTTAGTTAATTTTGTTGCATGTAATTTTAAAATTACTAACATTTTGTAGACAAAAGTGTTTATCTTAATGCGAGGGCGACTTTGATAAACACTTTACTCGAGAGAAAGATATTTGAGTTGAAGAGACGTTGGAGTGTAGTAAAGTCAGGCTATTTAAAGGGGAAACTTTATGAAAAATATATGACTGAGTAAAGCTTATTAAAATTTAGTTAATTAAAAGAAGAAGAAGAAGGAGGGAATTTATTTGAGAAACACAATCGAGCAGAGAGGCGTAAGTCGAATATTACTTTTAAAGTGAATGCCTAAATGTAGGCAACATTTTATTTTACTTAAAGTATTGCCTACATTTGAGCGCGTAAAGAAATATATTTACTAAGCAGCAAAGTTAGCACAGTCTCCTACCATTCAAGTATATAAATTTAAATTAATTTCTATAGATACAAAAGAGTAATCTGAGATGAAAGGACATCTATGTGAATAAGTAATAAATCTCTCACTAATTAGTTAAGTTCCTGGATTTGTAACTCACTAATGTCAAAGAGAAAGTAAAAGAAAAAGTGCGCTAAACTGACAGTTTATCTTAAACCATAAATAAGTTAGCCATTAAATAATATCACACACACTTAAGGGTTAAGACAGTCATCACCAACCCTCATATTTCATTGCTAAGTGCGAAAACACGTTAATTTCTTTCGAACGAGTTGCTTGCCCGCAAAAGTATTTCAATTACCAAAGCCACCACCTACAAAAGGCGGACCGCCAACTCCTTCGCATTGTTGCCTAAATACTTTAACACACCCCAAAATATATGACACGACTCAAGTGCTTTAAGGCAATAAACGCGAACGCTGCATAATTCCGGGCTGAGCTGGTTACAGCTTGGCTGCCAGCCGCAAAGTAGATAATCGAAGTTTATTGTTTTGTAAATGCTTAATTTGAGTTTTATTGCGTGTTTAGGCAACGAAACACACACAAATACCAAAGTTGGAGTGGAATAAAAAAAACGACGAATATAAATAACCCTATAACCCACATTAGCTCAGAGACGCTTGTGTGTTTCTGTGTGTAATTCCATCAAACTCATAACTTAATGCGCATTTATTATTTCATAAATATCCAATTATACGAAATCATCCAGACATCACTCACCGATAGTCCTGCTTCAGCACATATGTGTGAGTGTCAGCTACGCCGCTGCCGCCTGCCTCTCCGCTGCTGTTGGCAGTCTGTGTGTCGGCTGTGGTGTCCTTTGCGTACCACTTTTGCAGCAGCTTTCGGTCGTCACTGCTCGTTTGCGCCTGCTGTAGTATATCGGTGAAAATGTCTGCGTCGATGTGTGTCGGTAATGGCATGGGACCGATGCTATCGCCGATAAGTGCCTATAAAAGCAATTGAGTAGTGAAAATGATAATTTGCAAATTGGCATTAGAAGAGATTTTTCTGAGATTCTGGATTATGTCAAGTAAAAATGTATGTATGCTTCTTGTGGATTTATGTTTATTTTCTTAGACACTTACAAGGAAAAAGACACTCTTCGAATTATTGTAGCACGTTTCAATTTCATGTAGATAATCATGTAGTATGTATGGCTCTTGTTCCACTTGCATAATTTGCAATGGGCCAGTGCCGAAGTGCATGTCGACGATTTCGATCTGGAATGGAAGTGATATTTATATAAGATCAGAGATTTCAAATACAATCCATTACTGTAATTAGAAAATAAATATTTAGACTGTATCATTTTACCTCGATTTGTCTGTCATCATAAATGGACTGCAGCTCGGGTCCCACAAGTTCCAGAAGCATGCGTCGCTCCTGACAAAATTCTAAGAAAATATGAAAGTTGGAAAGTAAAAGTCAGATTTACTTTATTAAAACCACTTAATAAGTGGCAACTCTTCCCAAATATAATTGTTTTTAATTAAAATTTTTGTAAAAATGTAAATAGGAAATACCCTTCCATTGTTAGCTGATGCTTAATTTGTAATAGCATTTTTATACTCTCGCAACAAATGTTGCTAAAGAGAGTATTATTGTTTTGTTCACATAACGGTTGTTTGTATCACCCAAAACTAAACGAAATAAAATTTGGTATGAAGGATCGCACTATGAAGGGGCATATAGGGATGTAATTTTTTTGGCGAAGTGGGCGTGGCCCCGCCCCCTACTAAGTTTTTTGTACATATCTCGCAAAGCAATAGAGCTATATAAACCAAACTTTCTGCAGTCGTTTTTTTTGGCCACTTCCTAATACAGTCCAAAAATGAAAGAAATCGGATAATAACCACGCCCACCTCCCATACAAAAGTTAGATTGAAAATTACTAAAAGTGGGTTAACTCACTAACGAAAAACGTCAGAAACACTAAATTTCACATAAGAAATGGCAGATGAAAGCTGCACTCAGATTTTTTTTACAAAATGGAAAATGGGCGTGGCGTCGCCCACTTATGGGTCAAAAACCATATCTCAGGAACTACTCGACCGATTTCAATGAAACTTGGTTTGTAATAGTTTCCTTACATCCCAATGATATGTTGTGAAAATAGGCCAAATCGCTTCACAACCACGCCTACTTCCTTTATACCAGAACTTTGCAGACAATCTGAATCGTTTACTTTACAATATATAAAGTAAGTACTAGTGAAGATATCGGTGCAGAACTTTGCACAAATACTATGTTAATAGTGTGGCAACCCCATTCTAAAAATCGCCGAAATCGGACCATAGGTTTTTAAGGCCCCATACATCGAACACGAGGACCTATGTGCTTCTAACCTAATATTATGGTTTCCATCTTTCAATAGACTTTATACAATATATATGACGAATATGTGGGTCAAATTGTGTATTATATAATATAAATAAAGTTAAATAAATAAATTGCGAGAGTATAAAATGTTCGGTTACACCCGAACTTAGCCCTTGCTTACTCGTTTCTTATAAATTTCATTTAGTTCAAAGTGCGAATCATTTGGCAACTCTACTCAAAAATATATTTAATCATAAATTTAAAATTGGATCTGAGTAAAACTCTATTTTCAGGATGTTTTCGATAAAATGCAATCGAGATTACTGAAAATGTTGTATTCCTTAAGCTATTTTTATGGATTTAAGCTGAGTTCAGATTGAAAGATAATCGATGATGGAGCAATTAAATACAAGTCCTAAGCAAATAAGCAATATAAATAGAATCCGAAATAGATACAAGAAAACAAAAATAAAATTTGGGCCACATGAATACTCACCCTCCTTCAAGCTGGACACGTAAACTTTGATGAGCAACGGTTTGGGCAGACGTGTATTCTTGCTCGCTATGCCACGCAGAGCGCTAAGCACGCCCTCATCGATGGGCACGGCCATGTTGCGTGCCGTGAAGTTTGCTACGGTCGTGCGGCGCTCCAATGAGTGTACGGCGTGTCCAACGCGTGGCTATAGCAAGTATGGCTTATCCCTGCGCGTTTGTTTGTTTAGTACAGCCGCCCTTAACGGGTATATTTGCCGCAGTTTTAATATCCTCCGTTATTGTCGGGAAAAAAATCTAAATCGCAATTTAATTGCATGTGCATGTGTTTGTTGTATAGCGGTGCGTGCATATCCCTGTGTATGGCGGTTTTCGCTGTTGTTGCGGCAATTCCAATCGATTACATTGGCATTCAACAGATGTTGCTGCGGCTTATTATTATACATACAGCAGTGCTGCAGCGACCGTTTGCTGTTTTTGTTACTTGAATTTCTCGCTTCTTCTGCTCATTCATTCAATTGACTCATGCTTGTATGTGTATGTGTTTGTTTTTGAAATATTCAAGTCGGCAGCGGTTCATAATAACACTCCACATATATGCATCTGTATGTATATATTCAATATTTTATTGCTGTTTCCTGCACATAGCATTCAATAATTTTTTATACTCATGCCAGATTGCGAAACGTAGCGTCGGTCTGGCTCTGTACCTAGAAAGATGAGAAAGAGTGGAAATGTTCAAGATATATCTGATTTTATGCTTACTCATAAAAGGTGTACAGCAGTTAATGGTGAAATTTGTAAAATACGGTAAAAGTGAAAAACAAAATATTTTCAATTTTTCATACATTTTCAAAGAACAGCAGGCATTCTTAAACTGTTACGAGTTAATGATACGTGCTCTATTTATGTTTCTGAGTGCTTTCGTTTTCCCGTAGCTTTAGAACTTTAAAGCAGTTATTTGTATGTTTTAAATAACGAAAAAACGTGATTTGGAATTTTTGAAATAAATATCGTTTTATTAAAGTCGAAATATTGTAAAAATGTTTCACAAAATTTTGTGTGGATAAAGCCAAATTAATTTGGAGTAAAACCACTTCACTTTCCTATTTAAACATCAAATAATTTGAGATTACGATTTTCTTTCCTAAAAGCTGCTACGAAAGTATAGATATTAGTATTTTCTCACAGCAGACATTTTATACGCTAATGTAATTCAATAGACATTAATTAGTGTTAGTGCCTAATTGTAGGCAACATTTCCTTTTTAATTATATTACCTAAAAATGTTGCCTACATTTTGGCACACAATAAAAAAGCCCTAATTTCATTATAATTATCTACTAATTTAACAATTATATGAAATTGTTAGATGAAAGTATCTTCTAATTTATTACTTGAAGATATATAGCACTTAAAGTAATGACAATTACAGTAGACTAAGCGATGGTAGTAATAACAGTTAATAGAAGGATCGACTAATTAGGTAGTAGCGATGTTGACTAGTCCATATAATTTAGAGTACAGAATATATTTACATGTGCTAAGCTTAGATAAAAGCCTGAAATGGTGAAGAATTGATATTAGAAAGCAAAATCACTCAAAACAGCGGGGTATCCACGAATTGAATTGTGCTTCAATCTTAATGAATCAAAATAATTTCAATAAGCCAATATATATTAAGATATTTATTAAAGCAATATTCGGCTACACATACGATTATTTCGAACCAACAGCTATTCATTAAAGTACAAAATGTTCGAATTTAAGCTACACAATAGCCATACGCATATGGTCGTCTGTTGTACCTGTTCATAAGCAATACCTTGCCAGACACTACACTACTCCACCTACCACATTCTTTCGCTTTTGTGTGTCGATTTCAGTTGCCATTGTTGCGCCATCCCCGGAATAATGTCGTTGACATCAATCGATGGCAATTACTTCCTCTTCGATGGAACGTATTGAATTGTTCCAGTGTGTTCGTGTTATAACACCAAAAATAAAAAAAAAATAAAAAAAGAACGAAAATCAACATGCATAATACATACATATATGGTCATACATATTTAAAGCGGATGCATGAATTTCTACCAGACAACAGCCGGAATGTTCCACCACATGTGCATGTATAAATATGTGAGCACACAGGTGGCGCACATACCACTTTTATGTGTTTTCAGACGACGAGCTCATTCATGCATACAAATCCACCAGCAATATCGACTTTTACAACGAAAACAGACCACTTGCATACAAACATATGTGTATATTGCTGTGCCGTTGGAAGAGTTGAAAATTGTACCAACATTGCTATTTACAAATGTACTATATATATATATAGACACATAAGCTCTTGTGTTCCACCTCTATGATTGCATGAAAGTGAACATAACTCGGCATGAAAAGAAACTAATCCTATTGAATGGAGTTGAAGTGCTACTTTGTGCTTATGACATATGCTACATGCCACATACCGCATGCCATACACCACCCACCACATACACCGCATGCCACATGTGGGCACAACCCATTTTGGTTGTTATACAAAGAGCTTGAGGTGTTTGCATGTGGCTGGCAGTTTTCGTAATTACTACTCTCACATACATACACACACACACACAGACTCTCATATGGTTTAGGTTTTTATTGGAAGAAATTCAAGTTGAGTAGAATTTTGTGAATTTCCAAAGTTTGCCAGCAAATAGGATTATAGTATTTTAAAGTTTACCAGTATATTTGTCTGGCAAAAATTTGTACAATTGCTTTTAAATTTGGCAGAGCCAGCTTAGCCATAGGTATTCAAATTTTTAGTGTAATAAATAAATAAAGAAGCTGAAAATACTTCGAAAGGGCTTTTGTTGTTAGTATAAGTATTTATTATGATTTACATTTTGATTGCCATTTTCTATTTTTAATTTGAAATATTAAATTATTGCCACAAATAATGAATGATGAATAACAGTCTTGCATTTAACAATTTCATTCTTCCTCAAAGCCATGCTATGAATCTTTAGAGGCAAATTATAATTGCGCCATCTACCGGAATAAGATTATGCATTCCTAATCAAAAACTCAGGACATACTCGATCGATTTTATTGAACCCTGATAATATCACCCTGAATCCTGATATTGGCACCCTGATATTACGGTTGGAAATTAGTCGTAGTCGGTTAACAACCCCGCTTACTTCCTGGATATAACAAGTTTGAATTCGTTCTGATCCGTTCAATTTGCAGTATATGAATCAATAACCAATGCACACATCGGAATAAACAAAAATACTGCATAACTACCTTGAGGTGTGGAATACCTCATTTAAAAATGGTCGAAGTCGGACTACAAATTTCCAAGGCACCAGTGCCAATGGATATTTTTTATACCAAAAATACCGATACATCTCTCAGATATATAAAGAAATTCAGAGGAAATATTTCTAAAATTGTATCTTTCTGACAAAAATGATTGAAAACGGGTCATAACTTCCCTTAGCTCCCATATATCAAATAGTAGAGGTTTCAAAACACGTGTGGCCGTTGTACCGTATATAATATATGTGATATCTGAGTGAAATTAAGTAAGCATATAATCTTGGATATTTACTTGGTAGTGAAAATTAGTGAACCCTGTTCAGGAATATTCTAAGCCCCCATATACGTCGTTTTCTTTATTCTAGTGGTCTTTATGCTGAATATGTGGATCAATTGCGTGTTATCTCAATAAAATTATATAAATAAATTGCAAGAGTATAAGATGTTTGGTTACACCCGAACCCTTCTGCCCTTCCTTTCTTGTTTGGTAATAATTTAGTTATAGCGCCACCTAGCGGCGATTTATCATGTCTAAACCCAATAGCTATATATTTTCCGTTTGTTCATTAAATATGCCCACCAAAGCCTTAAACCTCTTGAACAGCGTTATTAATTTGTTGTTGTAGCAATTAACAAGCAATTACCACGCTGTTGCATAGACAAATAACATACTAACATTTCCACCTGAAGCGAACAAAACCAATAACAACAACAAAAGTGAACAAATAACCCACGAATAGTTAATGAAAGTGCTCCCCGGAACAGCGAGATATGTAATCAACCATGCAACAGATACCAACTCCACTTTAGATATCTCTCCACTGAACAAAAACAGGAGTGTGCGTGCAAAAGTTCAGGTATAAATGCTAATCAAATATTCATTTCAAATGAATACCTGTGCCTTGCTATAAATACAAGTACACCGTTGTATGAGTGTGGACACCCCAAACCGTTTGCTACGGGATTATAGGCGAGTTCAATTAACCTTATTATTCGTTAATTTCCGTTTAATTGGCAAATATGTATGCGTGCATATTGGCAGCTGCCAAACGAAGGCTGACAGACTGTCTGACTAACTGACTGACTGACTGATTGGCAGACTGTTGAATAAGGTGCCTCTTACGTTGTTGTTATTGGTTGCCATAATAGATTATGGTGGCTTTCGGTGTGACTGCAGTGTGGGTTGTACAGGGGGGCTTTCACCAACCACTGAAGCGTGCAAACCAGTTTACTTACATGCGAGTGTACTATTAATGCGCCTATAATGCGCATATAATAATTCGTACACATTTTCGGCTTCAATTCATGGCTACCACATATCGCAATCAAGCTCAGCTACCTGTCTATTATTAATTGGCGCTGCCAAAATATTATGGACAACATATACTCGTACTTATGTGAATGGTAGAGTAGACTGCAGAGAAGTGCGTGTGTGCTCGAGATTACGATGGTAGCGGCAGAGTTCGATTTACAGTGATGAGAAAAAGTTATTATATTGTCTAAGTTGATGCAGAAGTTTAACTTGAACACTTGGTTATTGCAATTAACTTATGACTTAGCAATAGCATGTTTTATAATATAGCTTACACACAGCTGAAGGAATATAGTGTCAACTAATGGAAGAGTTCGGCCTAAAACCCGTTTAATTTGTTGATACACAACTGTTATTATAATCGTCTATGTGTAATTACATATATTTGGTCATGCTTGCATAATTTCTGTGGTAAACTTGCTGTGTGGTGTGTCATTGCAGTAGTTTCAAATTACCGTAATTACATTAACTGTCAACAAAGTTTGGACAAAACTGTCAAAAGAGATTAATGCCCATGTTAGAAGCTGACATGGTAATGATAGTTAAGTTCAAGAGACGTTAGTGGCTAGACGTTGCATATTGTATGTGTGCATACAGATGTATGTTTATTTATATGTGAATATGATATATATTAATTATTAAAATAACATTTAGAGTTAAATAAGCGCTTGGTATGGCAATTCTTCACACAAAAATAAAAAATGCAAAGTTATGGGTATAAAAATAGAAATGAAGAAAGAAATTAAAATAATTGAAAAAAGTTCATTATACGCTATGACAATATTTAAAATATTTTCTACGTAGTAGAAATTCAAACGAGGTAATAGAGAAAATACATAACTAAGAATGAAAAAAATTTATAAATCTCATTACTATGCAAATGCCTTTTTGCTATCAGATTGAAGAGACTTGAAAATTTTAATTTATAAATGGGTGGCTCTACGATAAGAGGTTTCAATTGCATAGAGAAAACGGCCAAAGAAAAACTTTGGATTTTTTTCATGAAACCTCTATATTATGATTTTGTCCCTTTTATATATCTTCTCATGTAAGGGCAAGTCACTTAATACATATTTTATTACTTTTTCGACGACCAGGGAAAATACATCGGCCAGGGGAGAGACGTAAAGTTTATGGTAGATAATTATTTAACCAAAAGCAAAAAATTAATTTAAAATAGTATTACAAATTAAAGGTTCACTCTTTCTTCGATGAATAAACCATAAAATTAAAAGAACAAATCACTTTTTATTCTAAATAAACGAAACAAATATTAAATATAATTTCTTAAGATCTTTAAAAAACATGTTTGGCTTTTTAAAGACGTAATATATATAGCAGTAAGTTGATGTGATTAATTAAAATAATTGCAACATAAAGGACAAAAACAATACTTTAAGCTGATTGCCGCACAAGTTACCTCTTATCGTAGAATCACCCAAATAACATTTTGTTTGAATAAGGGACATGTTATGAAATAATATGAGTGACTAGAGTTAAAATTGAAGCTTCAAAGGAGCTTTTGAAGTTATTCAACCAAAATATTGCTCATACGCAGCGTCATACCGCGATTTTAATAAAAAAATTGCCAACAATTTTGCTTGAACATTAGTTATATAATCATGAGTGTGTGAGTGACAAACGCTAAATTCGAAGTTTCAAAGGCGTATTTGGAGTTATTCGAACATTTGAAATAGTTCATCATACGCCATGTTATCATGTGACTTCAGTTTCGTATGAAAAGGTATAATATTATGCAAAGAATTCAACGTTTGAAATATTTTTTATGTAGCTGAGATACAAACGGGATAATTAGGAAACTACACTAGTAAGAATGATTTGCTTCATTATTTTATTTCTATTTGTTAACAGGTTATCTTGTAGAATATTGGAAAATCATTTAGAAATAATATTTTGCTTGAAGAAGAATTTTGTGGACATATTGTAAAATAATATGTGTAACTAGAGCGAATATTTTAGCTTCGAAAGAATCTCTGTTGATATTTGATTAAGTTATTGCTCACACGGCGCGTCATTTCGTGATTTTAATATAATATAAGATTTATCAAAATTTTTCGAACAATAATATTTTGTTTGAATATTGGTTATATTCTAAAATAATACGAGTGACAAGAGTTAAAATTTAACTAACAATGAGTATTTGTAGATATTTGATTATATGAAAATGTTAATCATACGCCAGGTTATCCCTGAAGGAAGAAATAAATGATTTTTAATTCAAAAACAGGGTCAGCGGGACCATTATTTAGCATGACAAGCATTTTCTTTGCCAGACGATGCCTTCAAACTTGAAACATTGAAGATTTTATGCAAGATTTATTTCGATCGAAAATATCGAAACAGATATAATTTCTATCTCATTCCAGTATTTTCAATTACTTAATATACAGAGGTATATGCCATTTGATACATAATAAGATACTGATTCATTAAAATGTCTTCACATACACACACGAGCACATACAAAAAAATAAAAAATCATCTCCACTTCAGCTGCAAATTGTCATAACAAATATCAACTGCAAGGCGACAAACAGCCAAACATCATTGAAGTCATCATGTGACATATCAGCATAGCTGACAAGAAATCGAGAAGTGAGCTTTCGCAGCGAAAGAAAAATAAATAAATTGCAATGTGCGCGAATGAAATGAAGAGAAAAAACTGGTTGAAAAATTAAAGGAAGCGCAGTATAAGGGAGGAAGTGTGTTATCAAAGCAATGCCATTAGCGACAATATCCAACTGAATTCAATAAGCGTAGTGAACGCCAACGACAACAAAAATAATATTGTATAGTAAAAAGTAGTTGCAACAGCAAAAATAATAAAACTAACAACAACAATATAGTATGCAACACAGTAACCATATCATTTGTGATGACATTACCCACAATGCAATCAGCAATAACCGCAAATGTCAGAGAGTGCGCGGGTAGGAGAGAGCGATGAAGTGTGGAGCAGTGTGCGGCAAGTAGTGCAAGGCATGGCGACGTCAACAACGTGGCGTCTCTGGCAAGCGTGTTAGATAAATGTGAATGCAATATTTGCTTTCCTTCCGCTTCCACATTTATTTCCTGCGCGCATTTAGATGACTTGCGAATCTAACGAAATTTGTTGAAAGCAGCGTGAATGAATGCTTATTGCAACACCGCAAATGTGTTGCACGTGCATGCGCTCATACATTTCTGCGGGTGTGAAGACAAATAAGTAAGGGTTCGATTGGAAATCATAGAAAAAGTATTGTAGCTTTATTGTGTGGGTTTTATTGCGAAATAATGAGCATGTGGCACAATGAAAATTTTGTAATATATTTATTTCATTAAAGTATAATTTATTTTAGAGAATTGTAAATGTTTCGAACAACACTTATCATTTTATTAATCTGTTATACTACTATTATACGATTCAGTAAGGTTTTGGAATTAGATAAAATATAAGAGCCTAATTGTAGGCAATGATCTTCATCTTCATATAATGATGAGCTGTATAATGTAAAGCTGTCTCTTTTCTGTAAAAACTAATTTTATTTAGGTTCCTTTTCCACCATAAAAATCACTCCAGTAAAAGGAGCTTCTCAGACTGCTTACACCTCGATTTAGCTTCCCCACAGTAAGCGACATAATAATGCAGTTGCAGCGTAAACGCAACGGGAAATTGCGAAATTTATATTTGTAGAAAAGTAGTGAGAGATTTTTCAATTTCGGTATCCGATTTAAGAATGCAGCGACTAACGAACGTTAAGCGGTGTGTGTGTGACTGTTTGTGCGTGACTGCAATGCGGCACAGCTTGGCGTGCGTGGCATGACTAATGCATTAAAAATGTCTGATTAAAAGTGTCATTAAATAAATATGCTTGAAAAATGTACATGGATATATTGAATGCAAATGCAGCGGCAGCAAAACTTTTATGAATATTAAATAGCTCTGCGAAACGTGATTAAAATATTTTTAGTTGCAGTTGAAAGTGTATTTTCTATCAAATGGATATATTGGTCTAAATGGTATGTGAATTCGCTATAGTTGTATTTATAGCCTAATTGTGAGCAATATTTTATTGAATATTTTTTGTGTTGGTTGGCCAAACTAATGGAAGAAATTCATTCTTCATTCACGTTAATATTCACATTCTACATTTCATATGTAGAGGAGATCAGAATGAGGGGAGGTATAATTGTTTTTTTTTTAATATTTTTCCTAACCAGCATCTGAATCCCAATCAATCGATATCTAATTACATGATTGATAATATCACATAATATAATGAATGAACTGCTCTACTTGACTTCCTTTCACAGGATACCATTCATAATCTTGAATTTCTTTGAAGAGCGACAAATCTCAGCATCCATAAGTTAAATCTTTATATCTGACGGGTGAATATAAAATATTGTCCAAATGGCTCAAAAGCCTGCCACTTCGCCAACCAAATAGAAGATATATGAAAGAAGAAGAAATGCACCCGTTCACCCAATCCTTTTACGACTGCTGACTAATTTTATTGCACTCATGTTTTACAAGACGATTTTCTAAAGATTTTTTTTTAAATTATACTCAGTTTTTATGGCCATTTTTATAGCGGTACAATACGAATACAAATAACAGGCAACATTAAAAAATACCAACGCTTCTAAAGGATTACAGAATTAAAGGCTGATTTGCCATAAAATTGTGGAAGAAGCTGAATAGCAACAAGAGCTAGCAATCAAATACATACAAATGTCTACAGATTTTATTTATTACTTGTTTACATATCTACAACAACAATTTTATTATTTTGCTGCATTGCTCGAAAATGTATTGTTGCATTTAAACACACATATTTGCACATATATACTCACATGTTTATATAAAAACGAAATAAAGCAATCTATCAAACCTACCTAGATATACACATATTAGAGATAGATGTTTACAGTTGAAAAAGAAACAATAAAAGTGAAAATTTTGATTGCAAAATTGAGTGATTGGCAAAATTGACGCTTGATTGCGTGCTGAGGGTGTATGTACGGTATTTTTCGAACGCATTTATGCACATTGCGGCACAACACAAACCAACAATTTGGCGTTCAATTGGCTGCGAGGCATTGAGTAGACGGTTTGGTTGCATGCCTTGAGGTTTATTGTGTTGATTGCTTTTGCTTGATTGCTTCCATTAATAATTTTGTACTTCATGTAATTTTACAACAAGTGGAAATTTCATTATTTTTCTCGGCATATGTACATAGACGAGGCGAGTGCTTAATAAGAGAATGCAGTTCAATAATATATGCATACATTTAATAGCGTGTGTGAAGGAAATTGTTGGGAATTGAATTTTTACTGCTTATTGAGCGAAAAACAAGTGCCGTTATGTGTGCATGCCAAATTGAAAATGTTTAGTTAATGCGATATATTTTGTTGCATTTTAGTTGAAATTTTAAGTATTTGAATTTCGTGCATATTTAAGTGGAGGCGAACTCTTTAATGGTTGTCGGTAATTTTAGTAAATAAACGTATGTATTCAAAGATTATAAAAATATACATAAAAGTAATAAAAAATATTCGCCTTGAGATAAGATATTTTTCTTCATTATAAATTGTAAAATAACAAGTAAGGAAGGGCTAAGTTCGGGTGTAACCGAACATTTTATACTCTCGCAATTTATTTATTTCACTTTATTTATATTATATAAGACACAATTTGACCCACATATTCGTCATATATATTGTATAAAATCCATTGAAGGTTGGAAACCATAATATTAGGTTAGAAGCACCGAGGACCTCGTTTTCGATATATGGGGCCTTAAAAACCTATGGTCCGATTTCGGCGATTTTTAGAATGGGGCTGCCACGCTATAAACGTAGTATTTGTGCAAAGTTCTGCACCGATATCTTCACTAGTGCTTACTTTATATATTGTAAAGTAAACTGTTCAGATTGTCTTCAATGTTCTGGTATATAGGAAGTAGGCGTGGTTGTGAAGCGATTTGGCCTATTTTCACAACATATCATTAGGATGTAAGGAAACTATTACAAACCAAGTTTCATTGAAATCGGTCGAGTAGTTCCTGAGATATGGTTTTTGACCCATAAGTGGGCGACGCCACGCCCATTTTCCATTTTGTAAAAAAATCTGAGTGCAACTTTCATCTGCCACTTCTTATGTGAAATTTAGTGTTTCTGACGTTTTTCGTTAGTGAGTTAACCCACTTTTAGTAATTTTCAACATAACCTTTGTATGGGAGGTGGGCGGGGTTATTATCCGATTTCTTTCATTTTTGGACTGTATTAGGAAGTGGATAAAAAAACGACTGCAGAAAGTTTGGTTTATATAGCTCTATTGGTTTGCGAGATATGCGCAAAAAACCTAAAACCAGGGCCACGCCCAGTTCCCCAAAAAAATTACATCCAAATATGCCACTTCATAGTGCGATCCTTCATACCAAATGTTATTGTCATAGCTTTATTTATGGCTTAGTTATGGCTCTTTATGTGTTTTCGGTTTTCGCCATTTTGTGGGCGTGGCAGTGGTCAGATTTTGCTCATTTTCGAAAGCAACCTTCCTATGGTGCCAAGAAATAATTGTGCCAAGTTTCATGAAGATATCTTAATTTTTACTCAAGTTACAGCTTGCACAGACGGACGGACGGACGGACGGACGGAAGGACAGACAGACATTCGGATTTGAACTCCACTCTTCACCCTGATCACTTTGGTATATATAACCCTATATCTAACTCGTTTAGTTTTGGGTGTTACAAACAACCGTTATGTGAACAGAACTATAATACTATCTTTACCAACTTTGTTGCGAAAGTATAAATATAAAAAATTTAAATAAAATATTATTCAGGGTTGTCATTAGTCTCTTCAAATATTTTAAAAACTATAAAAAAATTTTATACATATGTATATTGCTTTAAAAAGAGTTGTCATATAAAAGAAATTAAGTAAAGGTACTTAAGGATAAACTTTACTAATGAAAACCGACTACACAATATATTGATAAATAAAAAAATAAATTATGGGTTTATAATTATTATACACTATGCAATATCGGCCAGAGTTGCCATTAGTTTATACAATTATTTTAAAAAATATTTACATACATATATCGCTTTAAAACGGTTACATTTTATTATAGTTGCCATATTAAAAAAAAAAACAAATAAATTTATATAAAATTGACGAACTGATGGATCTTAAATTATTTGAGACTGTTTCACAAATGTCATTCTACAGATATTTTGTCTTCAATTTCTTAAATATAAATCGTTACATTAAAATTAGGCGTGCTCAAAATTTCTAAAGGACAACCATTTTAAAATGCTGAATATAATGTGGTAGTAGTGATTTATAACATAAAATATTTCAGTGATGTCTGCTGTAATTTCTCACTGACACCAATGTCTCGCCAGCGTATACGTGACTTTTCGCATATACAAAACACGAAATCTTTTCTTCATGCTCAGCAAACACAGTCACAAAGCTATAAGTTCAATACATGAAAATTCGTCCGTCTTTCTTGCCCCATAAATTGAATAAATTCTTTGAAAAATGATTACTTTCATTGCACGTCTACCGCGAAAGTCAAAAAGGCTGTCAAAATCTGATGTGGCTCAACTCATTGGCAGTCCTGTGCATAAGAAAGGCGCACAAGTAAAGCAAAAACACGCATGTACACACATACATATCTGGGGTTTGCATATGTAGACACGGTTGAGACGCCGTGGTACCGCACATGTGTAAAGCGCTTATTATTTGTTATTCAAACAATTTTGACAGCCAATAAAAGGATAAAGCCAAACACACACACACGCACACATAATAATACTGGCACCTACACGTTTAAACACAAGCGTTGTCACTTCCACGTACAGCAGATTACGTCCGTACATATAAATATGTGTTTGTTGTCGTGTGTTTGTGCCGCCATGTCGTTCGCTACGGTGACTGGCCTTTCATCACTGTCAAGCACAGCAACAACGTTGAACGCGCCGTCAGTTAGTCGTCTTCTTGTTTATCGAAGGTACATGCGTGCTACGTGCACAATGAAAGTGATGACCCAAATTTGTGATTGCTGCTGTCGTATGCCGGCACGAGGTTAAAGGCATCGTTGCTGTGTGGCATGTGGTAGTAAACATTTTTAAGTGTCTGTCAAATACAAAAGTCATATTCGCGGATTAAATTTGTAAGCAGGTATATTCCTAGAAAAAACACCGATTTTTATATGCAGATTAGGTAGATCGTAGGGGAGATAATATTGTTAAAAAAATTAAAAAAGCACGTTACGTTATTATGCTTTATTCTGCGAGAGTAAAATATATAAACTGACTTTTCGCTAGGTTCTCATTTAGATTGTGTTCAATATAGGAGAGGTATAAGTATTAGAGATATTCTGAATTTATATATGTATATTTTTTAGACCTTAACCACATAGTTTTACATCCAATTTTTTTTAATTTTAAATAAATTGTTTTAATACATTTTTTGGACAGGTGGCAACATTTTTCACAAAAATGTGTTATACAAATTTGTAAACATAATAAAAATTTTGTTTATTTATATATTTTTTGAATAAAGGTGGCAACTCTTCTCGAAATTTTTTTCCAGTTTCAGGTTTCTTAAATCACTTAAATAACAATATTGTTTTTTGTATAAAATTTTTTTAAATAATTTTTTGAACATGTGGCAACTTTTTAGAATTTATAATTTAACTCATCGGATTATACATAATATCAATTTCAAAATATCTTCTTCATAATATGTAATTGTTATTTCATTGATTTGTTTTTGTTAAGATGGCAACTCCGAAAATATAAAAATAGTGGATAAAATAATTACATTGAAGAAAAAAATAAAATAAACATTATACTTAAAATAATCAAAATAAATTTCGAAATTGACTTGAATCACCGTAATTTCCAGTGTATTCCATTGCTTTTATGTAGATTTTTTGTAGAAATATGATTATTCCAAAACCTTTGAAAATCTTGCTAACTAACTAACACTGTCTCTTCCATCTCCTTGATCTTCTTAATTAAGTGTAAATATCTGGCGTTTGTGTACCAACATTGCGCACAATTAATCACAAATCATAAATCAAATATGTGCTGCCACTTTGACTGATTAATTGCAGTAATTCGCAAGGAAATTGCTATCAAATGTGCTCTAGCTGTCACAAATAGATATGCACACCAACACAGCCATAGAGCTATATAAACACGCAGTAAACTTATAAATGTGCATATGAAATACTTGCAGTACATAAATCACCACCTATACGCTCATACATATAGTATATCGCTCTATTTGCCACAAATCTTAATAATGCCAGGGAGCAGTGCAAATGAGCGACATAGTCACATTACTCATACCACATGGCGCACCTGTGCACATACGCGCGCTACTTCTCCGACAATTGTCTTAGCTGCTGCTGTTGTTGTTGTTGTTGATTGTGATTGTTGTCTCAGCGTCAACCACGGCAACCATCAGTGATAAATCAGCCACAAACCAAAAACAACAATAATCATTTTAGCAAACACAAGACAAGTGCAAATTGAGTGCAACGGCTGAGTTGAGCTGAGTGTTCGTGCCTTGCAATTGGCTATTGAATTGATATTGACGTTCTTATAGCGCTTCAGCAATGCTTTATGTCACTTTTATTTGTCTAACAATGCTTACTTTGCTTTATTTATTTCATACTTTATCAATGGTCATTGATATTTATGACTAATGTCACTCAACTGAATATACAATTGTGTTAAGTGCAAGGTTTGAGTAGTGGTTGGCATTGTGGTGAAAGAAAGGATAGTGAAAAATAGAATTTTCTTTTATTCATTTGGACTTCATTAAATTATTCGAAGAACTCGCAGGTCTTTTGTCTTAAGACAATAGCATTCTTAACTGTGGAGGATCAAGTCAAGTGGCATCTCATTGTCAATTTTATTACTCCATTGTGATTGAGAGAATGAAGTGCATAAGACTTGAGTTTACGTATATATAAAACTAATTAAATTGTTAGCCTTCTTTTAAAAGCGATTTTGTACTGTTATTCTTTTGATGATAAATTTTTTAAAAAAGTTTTTGCCAACTAATGTAAAAAAAAATACATTTTGATGAATTTCTCTTGTGTTTGTATTCAAATTTATTTTATTTTGCTATCCATTTAGTATTCTGTTTTGACAAACATATCTATCTCTCTCGCTAACCTAGACTCTGTACATTGCCCCAAATGCCCTAAATACCCTTTATGCAAACTGCAATCATATTTTTGCATCGGAATTAAAACAAAATAAATAAACAAAAATCAAAATTTGAATTCAAATAAACTGTGCAGTATCCAAAGTGACATACACTTGCATGCGCTTATCGATCTGTTGTGAATTACAATTTTAGAGAATTTTGTTATTTTAACAAAATAATAAATAACAAATAAACAAAAATATTAGTTATGAATTTGAAGTGAGATACAGATAACAGAAATGCTTGTGGCATTATATTTATATATTTATGTATATCAAATGACTCTTAGTTAGAATAATATATGCATAGATATTTGTAATAATTCAAAATAAATTTCAAAATGGCATAGAGACAAGGCTGGTTTAATGGCGCATATTTACACATACTTTCATACAGGATTATGCTATGAATTATTAAAGTCTTCTGTGTGAAATTTTATAAAAGCAGAATATTGATTTACATAGTCGAAACTCACTGTAATCAAAAACTAAGTATAATATTTTTTCGGGGAAGGGTAAATTTTGTAATTCAATTTATCAACTAAGGAAAGCCGTTCGTATGTTGGGTTTTTTATACTCTCGCAACAAAGTTGTTAGAGAGTATTATAGTTTTGTTCACATAACGGTTGTTTGTAACACCCAAAACTAAACGAGTTAGATATAGGGTTATATATACCAAAGTGATCAGTGTGAAGAGTGGAGTTCAAATCCGAATGTCTGTCTGTCCGCCCGTTTGTGCAATCTGTAACTTGAGTAAAAATTAAGATATCTTGAGAAACCTTGGAACACTTGTTTCTTGGCACCATAGGAAGGTTGCTTTCGAAAATGAGCGAAATCGGACCACTGCCACGCCCACAGAATGGCGAAAACCGAAAACACATAAAGTGCCATAACTAAACCATAAATAAAGCAATGGAAATAAAATTTGCTCTAAAGAAATGTTCTAGGAAGGGGCATATTTGGATGTATTTTTTTTTTGAACATATCTCGTAAACTACTAAAGCTATATTAATGAAATTCTCAGGAGTCGGTTTTTTCAGACATTTCCTTATCCTGCCAAAAATGGAGGATATCGGATTATAACCACGCCCACCTGCCATACAAAGGTTATGTTGAAAACGACTACAAATGCTTTAATTCAGTAAGGAAAACTATCAGAAACGTTAAATTGCATTATAAAGATGGCACAGAAGTGCTACACTCAAAATGATGTACAAAATTTTAAATGGGCGTGGTTCCGCTTACTTATGGGTCAAAAACCATATTTCCGAAACTACTCGACCAATTTCAATGAAATTCGGTTCATAATATCTTCCTTGCATACCAATGTTATGTTGTGAATATAGGCCAATCGGTTCAACCACGCCTACTTCCTATATATTAAAACTTTGAAGTCGACCTAAATGGTTTACAATATGTAATAGAACTAGTGAAGATATTGGAACAGAACTTTGCATAAATACTGCATTATAGTGGCAGCCCCTTTCTAAAATTCGCCGAAATCGGACCATAAGTTTTCAAGGCCCCATATATCGAACATGAGGACCTCGCTGCTTCTAACCTAATATTAGGATTTCCAACTTTCAATGGACTTTATACAATATATAGGAAGAATGATTTTTCTTCTATGCGCCTTGAGATATGCTATGTTTTTTACTCAGTTCTATTACGTACATTTCTGGTCGAAAATTGAATAAAACTCGAATAATCATAAATTATTCTTCGCTTTTTTTTCATGCATGTTACTCTCTTCTAAAGCCAAAAAGTGGTATTTCGGGTATATGGGGTTAGAGACTAATGTTCTTAAAGAAGCACTTGTTGCCACAGTTAAAAAAGATATTAAACTCACACCTTTAAAATTCATCTGTATAAAAGTATATTTCAATATTTTTTACCATTCCAAAAAATGATTCCAAAAAATTAAAAGAAAAGCTTGTAGGTAGAAAAATGTATAAATACTTTTATATATCATCAGAAATATTCAGCATCGAAAAAAATATTTATTTATTCCTTACATCAAAGAGCGTCAATAACGCTTTTCTGCGAAGTCATCCCTGCTACGCCATAAACGATTGTAAACACCAATTTCATAGCAAAATATTTGAGCTTAAGCGAAAAGTCATAAAAAAGTTTACTCATTAAACAACAAGTCAGGCGACTACAGTGACAAACTGACTAACCAAGACAGGCAACAGCAGCTCACTACCCTCAAAACTCATTAAGCAACAAGCGATCCACGCAGCAAGCGCAGTTGGCATTGAAATTGCATTTAAACTGAAATGTCGCCGTTCTTGACTTTGTTGTTGTTGCTGTTTGGCGGCAAACTTGTTATTATTATTAATGTTGACACAACTGCGTCTGTGCGCGGTTAAATGCTGGCAATCTACCCACACGGGTGTTCACACACAATTCGGCAGCATGTGTGTTGGTGATATCACTAGAAATTTGTATGTGTGTGTGTGCATTCCATGCAAACTTGTGCGTCATGCGCGTAATCCCTGTGCTGCTGAGCAATGTACAAATATTAGCAGAGCTCAATCAGTCTGTGGCAAGCAGTTAGCGCATTGCGTCGACTTTCTAAATATTTTTATGTGTTTTTTTGTTGCAAGTCATGCTCTTAGATTTTGCGTGTAATTACTTTGTGGTTCGAAGAAGAAAAAGAAGCGTGGCACAAGCTGTGGAAACTAAAGTTCATAAGTCATTGTAGCTGAATGGTGCGCTACTCATATTATAGTATATTAGCAAGGCGATGCAATTGATGTGTGGGCATTAGGGTGTGTCTAAAAAGTGAGATAAAATATTTACGATTTTTCGGAAATATTTGGTGGCGGTGCTTAATTAAAGTCTTGATAACATACGGTGTAAATATTGAAAAATTCCATTGAAAATTGTTACGACCACCCTAATGCACATATGTATTGAAAATGATTAGATTTAAAGATTATATGCATGCTACTGCTGCGCTGCCAAAATATTGTAATTTTCTTCACTGCATAGTAAACTCATTTAAAAGTTTCGCTTGCCACTGCGGCATCTGAGTGGCAGCAGCTCAAGTTTAGTTTTCTCTGCTCCGAAATATTAGTTTTACAAAATTTTGCAAAACGTAACATTTAACGGCGGGGATTACATATACGAGCATGTGGGCGCTTATAAGCATTCACATGTGCAAATGGATTTATTTTGACTACTCCGCCAGCAAAGTGCGGACGTGCAGAACTACTGCGCTGACATGGCTCGTGTTGAGAGTTGGCGCATATGCAGATTTGCATTTTATAACTTTGCATTTATGAAAGAAAAGCGAAGGAAAGATATGAGCGTAATGCAGTTTTAAGTTTCATTTTGGTGGAAAAATTTTGAAGAATTTTTTTTTATGAAATATAACATGAAATTATCTCTGAATGGAATTTAAAATTTCTTGGTAAAAATATACTTTCTTTTACAACTTTTTCAAAAACGCAAAATTTGTCTTTATAAAACTGGAAATATTTATATAGCACAGATTTCGAGAAAATGAAAGCTCGTCATACCAACGAAAAATCATCAATTGTTTTGAACTTATTGCTCCACCATACCGACTTAAAACCTGCAACAACCTCGACCTCGGAAAACAAGAAAAAAAACCAAAAACAACAAGTAAGGAAAGGCTAAGTTCGGGTGCAACCGAACATTTTATACTCTCGCAATTTATTGAAGAAATTTTATTAAGATAACATTCAAATTAACCCATAAATTCGGCATAAAGTTTAATAGAATAACGAAAATCGTCATATATAGTATATGAGGGCTGAGGTAATTCCTGAACCGATTTCATTCATTTTCATCAGCAAGGTACACTATATCCAAGACGATACCCTCACTTAATTTTGCTAAGATAGCTCACATATTAACCAATACATATATGCGGAATAAAGCTCACCGTATTTTTGAAAAACCTATAATTAGGTATATGGGAGCTAGGAGAAGATACTTTTGAAAAACCTACAATGAGGTATATGGAGATGTTATGACCCGATTTTAATAATTTTTGGAAAAGAGACACACGATTGGAAGAAAACAATTTCCTCTGAATTAAGTTGAGATATCTGAGAGATTTAACCATATTTTCGGTTAAAATTTATCCTTAGGCGCTGAGTTCAACATGTTCGATATCTGGGACATTGAAAAGTTATGATCCGTTTTCGACAATTTTTTCGCAAGTGAAGCCAAAGATGATATGCACTATTTGTGTAAAGTTTTATTCCGCTATCTTCATTGGTTCCTTATGTTTGCATTATAAAGTGAAGGAATAAGATGGAATTAAAAATTGAGTTATAAGGAAAGTAGTCGTGGTTGTAAACCGATTTCACCCATTTTTTGTCCGTGTTATCAGGGTGTCAAGAAAATATTATATACCGAATTTCATTCGAATCGGTCGAGTAGTTCCTGAGATATGGTTTTTGACCCATAAGTGGGCGATGCCACGCCCATTTTCTATTTTGTAAAAAAATCTGAGTACAGCTCCCATCTGCTATTTCTTCTGCAAAATTTAGTGTTTCTGACGTTTTTCGTTAGTTAGTTAACCCGCTTTTAGTAACTTTCAACCTAACCTTTGTATGGGAGGTGGGCGTGGTTATTATCCGATTTCAACTATTTTCATGGTGTGTGGTGGGGTACATAAGAGAACCGACTGCAGAAAGTTTGGTTTATATAGCTTTATTGGTTTGCGAGTTAAATACAAATAACCGATTTGTGGGCGGGGCCACGCCCACTTCCCCAAAAAAATTACATCCAAATATGCCCCCTCCTCCAAATTTTACTTTTATAACTTCATTTATGGCTTAGTTATGACCCTTTATGTGTTTTTGGTTTTCGCCATTTTGTGGGCGTGGCAATGAACCGATTCTGCCCATTTTCGAACTTGATCTTCTTATGGTGCCAAGGAATATTTGTGCCAAGTTTCGTCAATATATCTTAATTTTTACTCAAGTTACAGCTTGCACAGACGGACAGACGGACAGACGGACGGACGGACAGACATCCGGATTTCAAATCTACTCGTCACCCTGATCACTTTAGTATATATGACTCTATATCTAACTCGTTTAGTTTTGGGTGTTACAAACAACCGTTATGTGAACAAAACTATAATACTCTCTAGCAACTTTGTTGTTGCGAGAGTATAAAAACAACCACATTAACCAATAACTTTTTGAAAATCAAAAATCCAGCAATCGGAGCACTCATACGCCATGTTGGCCAGCATGCCAGCATGCCAGCATGAATTGGTTTGTGTTTACAAATCGAGTTGTGTTCTGCGGGCTACACAATGCAGCAATAAATGCCAACACACACACACAGGCATAACTGCAAACATAACGGTATATGCATGCGTATATACACATAAACAAAGGTAAGTACACACAAAAGATATTCGATTGAGGCAGTTCGAAAATCGGAAATCACTGCACAGGCTATGTAAAGATAATATAAATGTTTGCACACACACACACATGTTCATACATTTGTTGTTGTTGTTGCTTGTAGCATAAAGCACCAATACAATTTAATGCCATGGTTGGGCTAGTGCTTGGCATGGCAGCTCCTACGTGAAATTAGTTTACGAAACAAACAATTGTGCGTATTTGCATAAATGGCATCGTTGCAGTTGAATGGGTTGTTGTGTTTGTTGGTGGCAGTCGAATTGTGTTGTGGTTGAACAGCGACAGGGTTGTATGAATATTTTGGCACCTGCAAATATGTGCCTTTCATTGTGTACATTTGCATGGCGGTATGCTGTGATTTATGCATGCCCGCAATGAAATATAATTGCCAATCACGTCTGGCATGTGTGGCGTTCATGGCTAAGTGCGAGAGTGTGTGTACATATTATATGTATGTGGTTTAAATATTTTTTGAAAGTTTGAACATGAAATGCTTGCGAAATATTTGTTATTAGAATGCTATGCATTTATTTTGTGACAAGTGTTTAGAATTTATTATTGCATTAATTTGAATACAATGTCAATACAGTAATTGTTGTTGTAATATGAAGAAATTTTTAAATAAAAAATAATAATTTTTACATTTAAAAAAAATTGATGATTTAATTGATTGAATCTTACTAAAATTAGAACATTAAATTAATTGTGTAATTTTCGCTAGTGGCAACTCTATCCTTATTTTTCTTAATAATTTTAGAAATTAAGAGGGAAAACAGCGGAGTAAAAATATTTAACACAATTTTGTTTATTAAAAAAAAATTTAATTTAAGTTTTAAAAATATGGCAACACTGTTTGTGTAAATTATGACAAACCTCTTGATTAAACGTTTTTCATTACAGTTTTCCATATATTTTTGTTTAGCTTGAAAATCTTTTGGAATAAATATTTTCAAATAGTTGGCAACTCTATCCGGATAAAATTTTAAATTTGATTTCTCTCGTTTTTAAATGTGTTTTAGTTTAAAAGTAAGTTTTAAAAAATATATGTAATTAATTATTATGTAAAATTTAAAAAAAATATGGCACCACTGTTTGAGTAAATTATGCCAACCCTGTCTATTAACTGTCTTTCATTACAGTTTTCCATATATTTTTGTTTAGCTTGAACATTTTTTGGAATTAATTTTTTCAAATAGTTGGCAACCCTATCCGGAAAAAAATTTAAATTTTATTTCTTTCGCTTTTAAATATGTTTTAGTTTATAAGTAAGTTCTAAAAATATTCAAATCATATATTTTCTGAGATATGCAACAATTTTAATTAATTATAATGCAATTTAAATATGAAAATTATGGCAACCTTGTTTAAGGCAATTCACAACGCTGACTATTAAATACATTTAATTAAAGTTTTTCATATGATTTGTTATGCTTGTTAGTTCTTTTAATAATTTTCTCTTTCAAATAGTTGGCAACCCTGTCCGATTTTTGTTTTATTTTCTTCGGCAATGATTTGTGCTTTTGTATGCAATTAGTAGACACAGTTTTTTATTTTATTAGAAAATTTTATAATTTTGATTACATTAAAAGGTAGTATTAAGAAGTTTAAGCGCCTAAGAGCATACTAAACAATTTAAAAGACTGCACAAAGAATATTTTAGATTTTTTATTAATAATTATAGTCACATTTAACAATTGGTCAGATTTAATAATCCAATTTTATCACCAAAATATTCGCCCATTAGCTATTTTATAAATAGCATTGAATTCGCTTCGATTACATTACTGCCACTAGAAATGTAGAAGTGTGAAAACGATACCAATTTACCAAGTAATAAATAATTTATAGCTGCCTAAACAATAATAAAGCACGTAAAATTAAATTCCTAACCAATAAGTCAATCAGTGCCGCCAACTGCCGTGGATGCCAACCGTGCGTATGAGTGCTCTCGGCTGAGAATACTCGAAGCCAAAGTGTGTATGTGTACGTAAGTGATTGAAATAATAAAAGTAATGCAATAAGAGATAAAAGTGTGCGTATTTACAGTTTATGACACACGTCAGTACGCTTCAGTAAATTTTATAAAAATCCAAACACATACTCATTCACTAACAGCAATCCGGGTACGAGCGAGTGTTCGTAGCTGTCCACTTGAATTACGAGTACATCCAGCCACACACACACACACCGAGTGTCCGCTATATAAATCGGCTATTTTAAACACACCTGACATACACATTAACCATTCGAGTGTTATTAAATTGCTTGATGGCTTTTTGTGAAAGCCAAGCGTGCAAAAAAATGCTTTAGAAGAAATTAAATAAAATTCAGTAGAAGCAAAGCAATGAAAAGAAGAGCGCACAAGCTATACGAAAAACTTTGCCAATAAAAAGGAAAGCATCAAATTAGCAGAAGTGTGTGAGCCGCCGAAATGAACGCCGGCTTGTGAATACTTCAAGTCTATGTATGAATGTGAAAAGCGAAAAGTAAAAAGGTATATGACAAGCCAAATGAAAAGGGCCATTTAACAAAAGGTTTTGCCAACGTACAAGAAAACAGCAGTGAAGGCAATAAAAAAGCGCAAAAATACGTAAGTATAAGCCACAACAATTCTTTTACTTTTTAAGTTTTGCGATATATACGCAAGTGTGTGTATGTATGTATTGTGTTCGAAAAAAAAATGCTTGAAAGTAGTATATTTTATGGCGCTTATTTGTCTTGTTGCTGTAATGCTGTCTCAAAAGTGTTTTGTTCAAACTTTTGCCATTTGTTGTTTTGCCGAAATTATATTAAAAAGTTTGCGCTCAGCGATTTCGTTGCGTACTTTTTCGTTTTTTTCTTGTTTTTTTCTTGTTTTTTACTTTTGAAACCTATATGTAATAGGTGCGATATATATACCCACATATGCATACTATGTATATTGTCAGTTAATAACGGGTGATTTTTTTGAGGTTAGGATTTTCATGCATTAGTATTTGACAGATCACGTGGGATTTCAGACATGGTGTCAAAGAGAAAGATGCTCAGTATGCTTTGACATTTCATCATGAATAGACTTACTAACGAGCAACGCTTGCAAATCATTGAATTTTATTACCAAAATCAGTGTTCGGTTCGAAATTTTTTTATCGACAAATTTTGTTCAGCGATGAGGCTCATTACTGGTTGAATGGCTACGTAAATAAGCAAAATTGCCGCATTTGGGGTGAAGAGCAACCAGAAGCCGTTCAAGAACTGCCCATGCATCCCGAAAAATGCACTGTTTGGTGTGGTTTGTACGCTGGTGGAATCATTGGACCGTATTTTTCAAAGATGCTGTTGGACGCAACGTTACGGTGAATGGCGATCGCTATCGTTCGATGCTAACAAACTTTTTGTTGCCAAAAATGGAAGAACTGAACTTGGTTGACATGTGGTTTCAACAAGATGGCGCTACATGCCACACAGCTCGCGATTCTATGGCCATTTTGAGGAAAACTTCGGAGAACAATTCATCTCAAGAAATGGACCCGTAAGTTGGCCACCAAGATCATGCGATTTAACGCCTTTAGACTATTTTTTGTGGGGCTACGTCAAGTCTAAAGTCTACAGAAATAAGCCAGCAACTATTCCAGCTTTGGAAGACAACATTTCCGAAGAAATTCGGGCTATTCCGGCCGAAATGCTCGAAAAAGTTGCCCAAAATTGGACTTTCCGAATGGACCACCTAAGACGCAGCCGCGGTCAACATTTAAATGAAATTATCTTCAAAAAGTAAATGTCATGAACCAATCTAACGTTTCAAATAAAGAACCGATGAGAATTTTATGCGTTTTTTTTTAAAAAAAAGTTATCAAGCTCTTAAAAAATCACCCTTTATAAACAAATGATGTTTTCGACATGCTTGCACTAAAAATTACTTTGCTTCTCACCTGCAAGCATTTTTTTCTCTTTCAAAGTTAACTTCTTCCACTTTGCTTTTCTGTGTGCCGCAGTGACCGTCTTGAGCATAGTGAAAGCAAAAATGTGACACTCAATGCGCACATAATGAATTGAAGTCACTTCAAAAGTGTCATCAAAGTTTAGAAATTTAAGTTGTACAAGTATGAACTTTTTTGCATTTTTGTTTGTGTGAGTTTCTAGTGAAATTGATCTCTTGCTTTTTTTCAAGGAAGCTAAATATTTATGAGTTGATTTATTTCGTCGTCAATTGGGAAATGCTGTGGAAAAGCGCAAAATTGGCATACAGTAAGTATTTAGTATTTTACAAAATTTTCAAATTTCACTGTGAATTGTATTTTGTTTTTAGATACTGTGTTATACGAATGAGAGTGAATTTTTTATTTAGTATAAATTTTTTGCTTGTATTTAAGTGTGCAATTCTCCGAACTTTTGGTTCACTCTTTGATACACATTAGCCCGAAGCTTTGTGAAATGTGTTTCATCACATTTAATGAATTATACGGAAATATTTTTAGAAGCAAACATGAGAAAATGAATAAATTAGGCATACTTAGCGTTTAGCGCGAAAGTAATTCGAGATACACCTAGTAATTAGCCAAACAACATTTTTTTTTTCAATTTCTTGGAAAGATAAGAAGGAATGAGAAAAATGTGTTAGAAAATTGTAGGAAAATGGAAGTTAGTATATGAAATTATATTTAGGTGCAGATATGTATGTACAGTATACTGTCGAAAAGTAAATCGATTGGTATTTTGGGTAATTTACTTTTTCGAATAATTTACTTTTCCAAATATATACATAAATTATCTGTTTTTATAATTAGAAACGCACTTTACAGCATAAAATTTCCATAATTTATTTGCTTCAATAAAACATATGGATTTACATGAAAAATATATTTCCATTTACATATGTATTTACTATGAAGAGAAAAAATCTTTAATATTCTTTTGTTTTTTTTTTCTTTTGCAATATATTTTCTGACCATTTTTGTACGGCAATTCAAAAAGTCTGACACCTGATTTGCATCGTTTTCATTTTTAAACCAGTGGATCAAGTAGAAGAGTTTATTTACTAAAAAAACGCGATAAACAAGAGAGTAAGTGTTTTTGTAACATCGTAAAAAACGCTGCTTGCTTCGTTTCGAATTTTTTATCACACTCTCTGAAAAGTAAATTAAAAAATTTACTTTTTCGAGGTGCATGTGTAATCTTAAAGGTGATTAACTTTTCCGCGATTATTTACTTTCTGAGAATTTACTTTTCGAGAGTATACTGTATATGCTTTCATGAAAAGCTTCTATCTCCGATATATGCAGTGGTGGTCTTATAATTAGAAACGACTTTACAGCATAAAATTTCCCTAATTTATTTTGTTGAATAGCCTTTATTTTTAGCAAAATGTGTTCTGTTCCAGCTTTGTCGAATCGTTTGAAACATATCGTTATTATTTTGAGTTTTTTACTTCTTAAGACTTCGTTTAACAATTGCTGATACGTTTTTAATTTTGTTGAGATCAGGAATTTGCGGATGCCAGGCCAAAACATCAATATTTTGATTCGTAAAACAAGTGCTCCATTAACCTTAAAGTGTGTTTGGGCTCATTGTAGGCCTGGAAAATGTTATGAGCTGCATATTCTCAAGGAAATATGGTTTCGTTACTTTCTTCAGAATTTTTTATATTGATATTGATCCGTTGAACACTCACAATTGGGTCAATACCACGACAGGAAAAGACTCCCCAAACCATAACAGATCTGCCACTGTGCTTTACTGTTTTCACAACGTACCTTAGGTTTAGGGCCTTGTTTGGAGAACGCCTTACATATGATTTCCATCGTATTGGAATAATTTTAACTCATATTCGTCACTCCAGAGTACTCTAATCCAGTATTGGGAACATTTCTGTATCAATTACTTTGCAATCGCAACCGCTTCTTAATTTTTTTTTTCTACAAGAGTTTTTTTTGGCAATGCACCCACCCGAGTCCCGAGTCTTGTAATACCTTCTAGATTTCTTCCTTAATTTGATGTTCACCCGAACACATGAAAGGATTGTTCATCCTGTCTGCTGGTAAAGTAGTTTTTCGAGGTCTAGGCTTTCCGGTAGGTGTTTCAAGATTTATTGTTTTATTGTTATACAAATTAATAATTTCAAATACCTTTTTTTTAGCAAGCAAACCTTTCCGCTGTAGTCGACATTGACAATTTATCCTTTTGATAGGACCTCACAATTAACTCTTTAATTTTTGGAGTGCATCACTTTTTTTTCCCATTCTAAAAACTAAAACGTATTTAATTGTTGCCAGATAACTCACTAACACACTCTATTGCGTTAAATTCAAGGAAATCCGAGAATACAAAGAAAAAACTCCGCGTTTCTAATTGTGTGACAAGCTAAAAAACACAGGCCGGGAAAGAATTTTAATTTTTTTTAATAACAAGTCAGCAAATAGACACGTGTTTATTTAGCAACAACGTTCAATACCTACACTGTGAATAACAATGCTCATAATTTAAACTTCGCGTCTTGAAAAAACGTTACTGTGATTTGATTTTTTCAAAAATGTCGTTTCTAATTATAAGGCCAACACTGTACATAAATATATATAATATACTCCATACAATATACTCCAAACCTTTACTTTTGCTCTGTTTGTACTTCATTATGGATTACCAAATAATTATATAAAAATATGACTCTGCTTTTTGTATTGTTTATTAAATAGTAAAGAACATGCTCGCTATGCTGAAATAGCAAAAAAGTTGACCTGAAGCCTGAAATGTTGTCCACAAATCATTATTAATGTCACTCATACGCCACGTGTAACCCACACAGTGCGCACAACTTGATTTATGCGTACAAACAAATATACAATGAGTATGCGAACATTTTCATTTGCAAACCGCAATTAAAACATGACATGTGCATTTGTAGGTGAGGGTAAACTTAATGAAAAATTTACATATATGCTTGCTTGTGTATATTTATATTGATAAAATAATATATTTGCCCTCATAAACTTGTTGGTTTTTGCACAATAATCTTAATTAATTGCTCAATTATTATGAAATTATTTACGATGATATTTTACTTTATGCAATTGCACATAGACTTGACACATTTTTGTTTTCATTAGCCAAATTCTTAGTTCTTAATTAACAAAATTATCTAAATAACAGAATTTTCACTTAAATTGAATGAAGTAGTGAGTCCATTTTGGTGAGTAATTATTATTATTAATTAAGTTATAATTGAGCCAAAATGCTTGTGAAATATAGTTACTATGGTCACTCTGCTTTGCCATATGTTGTATACAGACAGAAAGGCTACAAAATAAATTTTGAGTTTCTTTAACACGCCAATAAATAAGACTTTAACACTTTAAACTCTAAATTTTAAACTCGAGTTTATGACTCAAAGTGAATAATTAGCAGTTATTAATAAATTATATTGATAAACTCACCGTTGATTTTAGAAAATCAGTTCAAATCATGAAAATTTTTACTGAAAGAGAAACAAAATTTTATAAAAATCTGGAAAATACGTATTAAAAATAGTTTTCGATCATATATCATTATTTTTATTTCATTTATTGAAAATTAGTAGTTCCTTTTCTGCTAAAACACACTAACATATTCTTGAAATCTACACATTACCATCTTAAAATCTGCTTCTATTAAAAGTAAGAAATGAATTATGTTTGTTTAATAGTCCTCAGCATAATTGGCTGTCAATTGTATGCCAGTTTTTAAATCTAACTAAACAAATCTGGAAAATAAATAAATACACCTAACCCAACATTCTTCAAACACTGTAAACCGCACCCCTTTCTAAAATTGTATCTAAATTAAAAGTAAATAAAGCGCAATTCAAGCGCTTTGACAATCCTTTGGAGCATTATGTCAAATTGTTTGAAAAAGTGTCTTAAAGCAAAGCCGCTCATAATTACATAGATGAAAACCATTTCAATCGTTTTCGCATAAATTCGGCTGAGAATGGATACATAGGAAAACAAGTAAAAAGCAAATAAAATCTGCTAAGAAAGCAGATAAAAGAGATAACAACCAAAGTAAGCGACGGCATTTCACACAAATCACATACGCATGGCTGAGTAGACTTAGAGACTTTAGCCGAGAGAGAATTACCAAGTGACAAAGTGGCGGTTAAGAAAAACGTAAGGAAAGAGAATGTGAAATACAAAGCAGTTGTTAAAAGAAATAAATCGAAAATTGCGGAAAAAGGTACGGTAGATAACATTTTAAGGGAGTGTAATATGAGTATTGAGTGTGCACCATTCACTTTTTATTTATTAAACAAGTAATTCTATTATTTTCATATTTCATATTAACTAAATAAATATTTCATTTTATTTTTAATATTCCATATTTCTTTTATGACTCCCAAACACATTGAATCTGCATTAAATTCAATCACATAAAGGCGAAAAATTACGTATTGTTATTCATTCATGCCGCTCTGCAGCCAAATGTGTAATTTTCCTAAACCAAACTAATGCTTCACCCTCTCTTGCTACAATTTTGAGTCAGCGCGTGTTCAACATTTGGATTATCGCCACGACCAATTGTCGAAATAAAAACCCAATTTATTTTGTTTAACACCTAACCCTACACTACAGAGACATATAACGGTGCCTTTTGCTATGCTTTGAAGCCACTTCCTGTGCAACATTTCATTTCATCGATATTGTATGTATATATTGCACAGCTCACCTTCACGCCGCCAATTTTCACACTCATTTATATTTATTTTATTATATTTGCTTTTGTTGGGTTTTCTTTGTTTTTGTTTTTTTCGTTTTCGGTTTTCTTTTTGGTTACGAAATTTAACGTTGCAATTCAGCGGAATTGAATTTGGAAGCCAACCGGAAAGGCACGTACCGAATGGCAAGCCTTTGTCTGCACAGAATCTCAAATAGAAATACTACAGACTGCATGTTAAATGTCAAATTCGAAATGTCAAATGTGTGTCTGTGTGTGTGTGTGACATTGTTTTTGTTTGTAGCAGATAGCCTTATATGCAGTGGCTTTCAGATAGCTTTCCAGTTGAAATTGTTCAGTTGGTAAAGTCAACAAAGGTATTCGTTTCAAGTTGTCTTACTGTTATTGTTAGCATACACATGCATACATGTAACTGTAATTTGCTTTACATATACATTGTATTCATTCGTAGTTTAGCTTTATTTTTTTTTTGCTCTGCATTCACTTACTTTATTCCCTCATTGTTTCTTTATTTTCATTGCATCCTTCCGTTGACGCTTCGCCTTTGTCATACTAATCAGCAGGATAATCATCACTATTATCCTTTTTGCGCTTTAATATGCTTCGGTGCGTAAGTTAACCTTGCAGTTTTTTGTGTATGCCTCCCAACTTCCTTTCAACTTCTTTCATTTCATTTCATTTTATCTCTCGGCACGACTACAAAGACGATAAAGAAAAGCGGTACGGTTGACAAGCGTGGTAGCCAGACAATTCGAGCGTAAAATGCGTGAGTTGCGTAAATGAGGACGTTGCTTGCGTTCGCACACAGTGTAATCATCGTGTTTATTTTTATGATCTCACAAGCAGTTCTGCATAAGTGGGATGTTGCTTTGGCACAAAAACGTATATGAAATTATGGTTCATTTCGTTCGTTTGAGCATTGAATATATGAAAGCATGTTTGTTTGTTTGTGTGTGATAAAAATGTTTTTTGAAGTAGCACATAACTGTGATTGATTATAAAAAAACTGTCAAATTGAAAAAGCAAATATTTACATGTGTACATATTTTTTGTTTGATGTGTAAGCCATGACTGATGAAAGTCAAACATTAGAATGACAAAAGGGAATACAAGCATATAATGAGAGAGCTAAAGTTAACTCGAGAGCTTCCAAATACAAATATTATATATGTAGGCACTTTTTTGAACTTTACTTACTTTGAATTTATTTTTGGTGAAGGCTATTTGAAATTTTAGTCAGTTGTTAGTCAGGCTAGTTGATGCAAGCAATCGGTCATTTTGATTTATATATATTTATGAAATTTTTTTAAGAAGAAATATATTCTCCGATGTCATACTGAACATATTCAATTTATAGAGTAAACATAAATTTCCTTTACTGATTGCAATCACCACTTATGGTCGACAGTTGGTCTAGTTAACCGAAACTATCTTGGCATCGTGACCGTTAAAATCCATATATTTCCAAATAAAAAAGTCAACAGTATTTTCCAAACTATAAGTGAAATTTTATATGTTGATAAAACGACAATAAAGCGATGATAAATTGAGATGACAAGTAGATTACATATAAAAAGAAGAGAAAAACAGTAGAGTCAGCTGTTTGAACTGCTTAAATTATTTTAAAACATGGCAAGTGAACTCAATGTTAAATTTTTTATTCTGACAAGCTTAATACTTTTACAAGAACGAGTTCATAATGTATATTGTATTGAAAACGAAACAATACTTAGTATAGGTCGATGGGTAGGTATAGTAGATGTCGGTTAAGCATCTAGGCCATTAGGAGTCCCATTGTGAAACCGCCGGCATTGAAATCTACTCACATTACCAGGTGATGGGGATAATCAATTCCAAAAGTTTAATATTTGCAACATGTACAGCTTTGCATTCACATAGAAGATATAGAACGGTATCTTCTTTTTCTTTTGCAAAACACTCTAAGGCCTTTGATTTTTACGAGGGGCTTTTGCATGGCAGAAATACGCACAGTGATGTTACCATTATCTTCCAAGAAGAGAGTTCTTATAGAAAATATGTACAGTGGAACTTCTGTAAATCGAATAACCATAATCCACAAAAAAACTTCGAGAGACTTCGAGTTATGGAAAATTTCATTAAAACATAAATTTTCACAAAAAGGTGTAAAATATCGAATTATATACAGTTTTAGTTATTTACTTCGCATACATTTTTATTTAAATATTTTGTATTCTGTAATTTTGTTTGGTTGCACTTTGCAATTGTTTGGCTCTTGACGTCTGTATCCCATTCCTTTGTTACATGATTTATGAAATCTATAAGTGTAATATCATATTTTTTGTTCGCCTCCATATGATATAGAAGGACTCTTTTACAATTCTGCGATAGTTAAATTTTATTTTTTATATTATGCCCTGGTCGAAAAGTTCGATTTATGAAGGAAATTTATATGCAATTTTACTTTTATAGCCAATACAAGACTTCGAGTTAAAAAATTTTGAGTTATGGAAGGAAATTTGTATGAAATTTGATTTCTAAACGCTATTGCCAATTCAAGTGTTCGCGTTATGGAGAACTTCGGGTTAAAAAAGTTTGAGTTATGGAAGATTCACTGTATTTCCAAATCGAATCAAGAACCACTATCCAAAAGATAGATTAATATACCAACACTCTACAACCTTTCAATCCTCCTTCTTTATCATTATTGCTACACCTTTGTTTAATTTTTCTTTCTTCTCAAATTTCAATAATTTATAAAAAGTATGTTGGTCTTCATTCCAAGAAATGTCTGTAAAATATCAGAGAATAAGCGAAGTTCCGCGCAAAAACCCAAAAAATATTCATTGCTTTAATGAATTGGTAATATATTTTTATTTCCACTACGACAGATGGTGCCTCAATAATGCAGCACATTTTCACATTGATACATTCCTAGGCAAAAGGTCTGCGCATAATAATATAAGTAGATATGTATGTACAGATACATATATATTAATGTACAGTAGTAGATATACATATGGGTGTTTTTTCGGCCTATAAAGTAAATATGTGTATTATGTATCTATACATACATATATTAGTATATATTTTAGTCAGTGCTATAGACTTGTAGCTATTCAAAGTTGTATTCAAAACGTTTATTAATGTTGTATACATTCACATAGCTTCACATGTATGTCTATCTGTATGTATGTATGTATGTATATCTACCCATAAGCATATTTTGCTTGAACGCTGCTCTTCGATACCGAAAAATAATGAATATTTATGGTAAATTTATGACTCTCCGCCTACCCGGCAATTTGGGCAATTTCAGTTCAATTGAATTTTAGTGGTTCACTGAGCTCCAGACAAACCCTGCCGTGGCATTTAAATGCCTCTATTTGCCAATGCATTACGAAGCGAGTTACATACGTATTTGTCTATATATTATGGTTGGTTGTGTGTATACGATCACTAAATTTCTTCTGTTTATATTCTTTTTGGCTCTTAACTGTAGCTGTGTATTTTCCGTTTTTGCTTTTCAATTCTCAACACTTTGTTGCCGTAAATTTTGCGCTTTTATAGTCGAAACACTTAAAACTGCGGTAAATTTGATTTTTAATGAACTTTACTTACCCCACATTATATGTGCGATAAACTGCTTGTTGTCTTGAACTTATAAACGGTGTGTAATCTTTGAGAAAAATATTTTTTAATTGTTGTTGGCGAGGTGGGAAATTTCAAATGTTGATTGCGGAAAATAGTTTTTATTGTTCATACTTTAATTAGTGTATATCAACAGTGAGCAGCTGAGTTCGATTATTCGTTAGTTGTTGCTAGTGGGCTCCACTACCATTCAACGGTATGTAATATTGTGAATTACAATATAAAAGTTTGTTTTTGGGAAAATTCGAACTTTCGCGTTTGTTTTTATGCTTACTCTCTGCCTATTTCACCTGCGCATAAACCATTTATTAATACTCTGGGTATCATCAGGTGTTTGTACATATTAAATAAACATGCTCGCATATTATATTACAACTACACAGCAAGTTAGCACCCCAACTGACCTTCCTCACCTCACACCAAAATCGAATTGAAAGCCGAGCAGCATTTCATATACAACAACAAATACATAGAGCAAGAAATTAATTAAATTACCTGCATAAATTACACCGACAAATGACAGCGCAAATTAATTGAAAGCCCACATTAATTTGTTAATGCGAAGAAAATGTCAGCAATCATTTATTGAGCGCCGACTGCAGTGCCTCTCCCACCCAGAATTTCGTAACAATTTCGAAAAGAGAATGCACGAAAAAAAAAAACAAAAAGAAAAAAAAAACAACAACAAAAAGTAAAAGGTGGCGTAATATAAAGTGAAACGAAATTGCCAGTCTGCGCGCACTAAAATTATACAATGTCTTCGGTAGAAGCTTTTCTACAGCCGCACTAACGAACCGCATACAAGCCTGTAGGCTGGCTACTGCTGGCCTGCTGACATCGATTGCAACATTGTATTTCACCAACCGATAGTTTCACACACACACACACACACACTTATTTCTGCTCAATTTCCTCTCCAACCCGCGCTCAAAGCCATACGTTCTAACGAGCTGTTTGCCGTTTCGCACTCATTATTGATAAAGTTGATTATACGCCGTGGCATCGGCAGCATGGCCATGACTGCTGACATTGGCTATTATGACAAAAATTTGGGGTTGTGTACACATTTACGATATCGTTGTATTTTTATCGCTACGCTACCGCATTTCGATTTCACCACGGCCATTTGGTTAGCTGTTTTGAATACTGGCAAATTAATATATGGCTGCTTGTCATATTTTTGTTGTTTTTAACGCTGACATTGGCACGTTTTCAATTAGTAGTGCTCAATAAATGCAATTTGTTTAATCGCTGTGTTGATGAGAAACATAAAAGAGCAATTGGTGAGCAAATGGTAGCGGGTGCTTCGAGAAGATTTTTGGTTTTCACTTCAACGTCAGTGTGCGAGTGTCATTAGTAGGTGCTTCAAGTAGTTTGAGTTGATAATTAAGAGTTTATGAATTTGAAATTTCATATTATTTTTCACGAATTTTTAAGCTTTCAAGTCTTTAGTTTTAAATTTTCGTAATATTTTTAATATTTTAATTTCTTTTCTTCTTCTTCTTACATATAATCTCCCATGCGTGTTCATGCATTAAATTGTTATTAAGTTGTAAAATTCCCCACAATTATTTTTTATGACTTAAAACCAGCATTTATTAAAGCATAAAGCCGCGCTTGATTACTCATTAAACACTATTAGCTATTTTTAATCATTCGCACATTCAATTAGTGGTCATGCGCTCGCTAAGCATCGCTCATGCATAATTTTACGCTTATTCGCATACACACCAATGCACACGACAACACGCGCGCTTTTCTACACACAATGCAAATTTAAATATAATTTTTTTGCGAAACAAGTGCTGCCAATTTTATTGAATACACATTAATTAATTTTGTGGCTACGCAGTCAAACAACAGGTTACATTATTAATATAAAATGGAATTTTATAAAATTGAAATTTTATAAAAATTAATAAAGTAAGTAACCATGTACCGCGATTTTTTTGTAGTCAATAAGGTAGCGGTATGTGGAATATTTTAAATAGTGGAAATTCTGCAGAGTTTCGCACAAAAGATTATAGCGGAGTTTAAAAAAGATATTTTGTTTTCAAAGTCATCAATTTAATTTCAATAATAAATGATTCTTTTACTCTCTTTTTTACTGAGCAGCAGCTGTTCGTAGATTTTCACTACTGTCCATATATCAAATACACCCGTGCACTTATAAATATATACATTTGTATGTGTTTGCATATTGCACACCTTTTTTGTATTTATTTATAATGATTAAAAGCCCTTATCCATCAAAGTGCCGACCTTTTTCACTACCCTTATTTTCCTCACCTCATTATTCATAAGCTACCCTTTGTTGGGTGCTTGGTGTTTTAAAACAATGAAAAACTGTTGGTTTAAAAACCGCATGATTGACAACAATATGTGTTAATATGGAGGATTCCTAGCTTTAATATATATTTATACTCTCGCAACAAAGTTGCTACGAGAGTATTATAGTTTTGTCCACATAACGGTTGGTTGTAAGTCCTAAAACTAAACGAGTTAGATATAGGGTTATATATATCAAAATGATCAGGGTTACGAGAAAACTTCAAATCCGGATGTTTGTCTGTCCGTCCGTCTGTCTGTCCATCCGTGCAAGCTGTAACTTGAGTAAAAATTGAAATATCTTGATGAAACTTGGAAGACGTATTTCTTGGCACCATAAGAAGGTTAAGTTCAAAAAAAAGCTATGGTAGTAAAATTTGGTATGAAGTATAGCACTATTAAGGGCCATATGTGGATGTAATTTTTTTGGGGAAGTGGGCGTGGCCCCGCCCCTTAATAAGTTTTTTGTACATATATCGGAAACTACTAAAGTTATATCAAGGAAACTTTTTAGAGTCGTTTCTTTTAGGTACTACCTTATACAGTCCAAAAATGGAGGAAATCGGATTATAACCATGCCCACCTCCCATACAAATGTTATGTTGAAAACTACTAAAAGTGGGTTAACTCACTAATGAAAAACGTCAAATGCACTAAATTGCACGTAAGAAATGACAGATGGAAGCTGCACTCAGATTTTTTTACAAAATGGAAAATGGACTTGGCATCGCCCACTTATGGGTCAAAAACCATATCTCAGGAACTACTCGACCGATTTCAATGAAACTTGGTTTGTAATAGTTTCCTTAGATCCCAATGATATGTTGTGCAAATAGGCCAAATCGCTTCAAAACCACGCCTACTTCCTATATACCAAAACTTTGAAAACAATCTGAATCGTTTACTTTACAATATATAAAGTAAGCACTAGTGAAGATATCGGTGCAGAACTTTGCACAAATACTATGTTTATAGTGTGGCAGCCCCATTCTAAAAATCGACGAAATCGGACCATAGGTTTTTAAGGCCCCATATATCGAACACGAGGATCTCGGTGCTTCTAACCTAATATTATGGTTTTTAACTTTCAATGGACTTTATACAATATATATGACGAATATGTGGGTCAAATTGTGTATTATATAATATAAATAAAGTTAAATAAATAAATTGCGAGAGTATAAAATGTTCGGTTACACCCGAAGTTAGCCCTTCCTTACTTGTTAAAATATACGTTTATACATATAAGGTGTATATCGTGACTATGTACATGCTATATACATATTTAATGTAATACATGTGTTACAGGTGAGTGCTATACGTCGCAAATGAATTGATTAAAATGAATGGGATATAAATATGAATATAGTGTCGCCTTTGTTTTTGTTGCAGCATAAAAAAAGACCGGAATGGCTTTCAAGTAATATTTCTGAGTGGTTAATGCATCTGCCCGAAGCTGGATATTATAGCATTATCAAAGAGGCCGTAGAATGACCGGCTATTACCAAATCGAAACGGGTAAATAGATATTTTTAAATAAATTTTCCTCGAAAAATAATTTATATATCAATTTGTAGACAGTATGAAAAATCAAATTCTGGGTACAGAAAGTCCAGCGAACAATCGTTAAGAAGTATTCATTAGAGGGGGATACTTTGGTGGTGATCTTGATCTTGAACCTGAGAGCCACAAAGGTTTATTTTATGAAACGTAAGCCACACAGGATTTATTCAAAATCTTTGATAATTAGTAATTTAATTTTAGTAGGGACATAGTTAAACAACAGATTGTCACACAAATCGACGGTTCATAATTGAAGGTTTAAGGGCATATCATAAAACCTCATCGGTGGAAAGCATCACAAACAGTTATCAATATAATATAAATAATGTATGAAAGAATGTTTTAGAAGATAAAAGCATCAAACAAAATTTACTTCGAAAGGTTAGCCTTTAATTTAGATATTTTAGGTTTTACCAAAGATCCCATTATATGGACTACTTTTTATAACTCTGCTCTCATTTGAAGGTTAAACTTTTCATATAGTATCAAAAGTTCTCAACGAGGTGCGGTACACATCAAAGTGAAAAAAAAAACGTAAAAAAAGTTGACGCTTAAGACAGTTATATCCAGTAGATGGCGCTGTAGTCAACATATTTGTCAAAATCTCATTCGTTGACTGATTTTCTGTAATTTTTGAGACATATTCTAACCATACGAAAAAAAAAAATATTCGGTAATATTGAAAACATTCTACGATAGTAAATATGAATAATAGAGATCCAGAAATTACTATTGCATTTGATGGCAACATTTAGACTAACTTTAATCCAGGTACCCGGTACCATTCAAAAGAGTTTCAAGGTCCTGAGACATAGTTTAAATCCTTTTTATATATGGTGGTATCCAACTTGCTTAATGCGCAATTAAAAATAGTTATGAATCTCTCAAAACACAAGTGTAACGCGAGTGTAACGCGAGTGGCTAAAACGCGCTCCACACTAAATGCAGGTATTCAACAATTCGGTCAAATAAAATCAAAAAAATATTTTAGCAAATCTTTCTATGTAAACTATAATCAAAATTGCCAACTAAATTTACTTACGACTATATACATGCGCTGCTTTTTCTATGTTGGCCCATTCACAAAGTGAATTTTCAATTCCATAATGCCTTCTAAAGCTTTTGCGCTGGCAGCACATTCCCGGCATAAATTTGGCTACACCGCACTTAACTTTTGTTTGTGCACTTACCCGTAGATAGTTGCCCATTGCCATTCGTTCTTTGCTGCATTTTTCGGCAGCGCGCAGTGTTGCATGCCAGCTGGCGTGCTTGTGCGGCAAGTGCTGGCCACTCCCACTCATTTCGGTGAAATATTTCCATTTTAATGGCGCTCTCAAGCAGCAGAAAGCCAAGCCGGATAGGTCAGTAAGTGAGCTGGACGGACGGACATTTATTACTGGAGAAAGGCAGATGCTAACAAATTTCGGCGAGTTCAAGTGGCAGTCGAGGCTTTTATTTATGCACTCTACTCAAGCAGTGTTTGCTTGATCTATATGCTGCTATAGGTGCTTGTGCGCATGCAGTACGGGAAGTACATATGTGTGTCTTTATGTATTTAAGTACATATGTAAGAGTACACTTGCAACACCAAATGTGGCATTTGAATGCTCAGCACCATCGCTTGCATTGAAATTCGAGTTTGGTTGCATTTATATAACCTCGTACTCTATGTAGAGCTTCTCAATATTCGATTTTAATTGAAATTTCAATTTCAATCCGAAAAGCTCACACACAATTGAGCTTTTGTGGTTTTTGTATGAAATAATGCATTGTAGCTGGTGTTTAGAGATTTGCGAACACATATGTATATACCAACTCGTACTTACATACATATGTATATATATAACAATATATATTTCCATTAAAAATTTGCACGAAGTCTTATTATTATTGTTGCTGTCGAATATCTACCGCTTCGCACGTCATTTTAATCCAATGTTGTAATATTTTCATTTACGTATAAGTGTTTGATATATACTTTAATCTATTATATTGGCAACAACACAGAGTAGCTCCAGAAATGCTCGTTGAATGAATGGCGATTTAATTGAATTTCATTTCAAACAATTTCTGAGTGAGTGAACAAATGAAATGCTTTCGAGTGTTCAAAGAAAAGTGCAATACGAGAATATTCTCTAAAATATCCAACAACAAATGAGAGATGAGTAGGATTTCATATAAGCTAAGATTCAGAGAGATTTTTGGGAGAAACAGTTGTTCATTAAATCGTCTAAAAGTTTGAACATGTATTGGTGACCCAGCTTTTAAGATCGCTCTGGTTATAGATTGTGCAGAGAAAATTTCAGTTCTAAACAACTGGGTTGAAGTAATGGAAGATTAGTTCCAGGTACGATTCTGAAACAGCCATATGGGATTTAAAAAAAAAAAATCCAATCGAGAGTTAAATTTACTCTGGATATGGCCTTCATTAATTTTTTTGTAATCTTTTCAGAATTCGCACATGCCGGCGGAGTTTTTTATCAACCGATCAGACATTCTACAAACATGTCTCTATTCCCATTTTATTTCTCGATAATGTCATCTAAAACTCAACATTTTCTTTGGTAGCGGTAGATACAGCACGAGAAGAGAATTGTGCTCTTACTGCTCTATTTAAGCTCTTAGAAAGCGATAGAGGTGGAAAAAGAGAGAGAGAGGGGACAGAAGTCTTAATCCAGTATTGTTCAGAATCTTCTTCCTTTTCTTAAATGGATAGATCGTTAGTGAGATGACGAAGAGTCTCGCTTTGACTTCTTTGAGACCATTCGATAATTTTTAATATAATAATAAATAATTATACCTGTTGAACAAATCTCACCACTCGCTATTCGGAAATATCACAATTTAATGATAATGATCTTAAATGACTGTGGATTAGTGAAATACCAAATTTTAGGGAATTAAAAAATATATTGTTTTTACATTAATCCGACAATAAATAACAAAGATGTTAACCCAAAAATAGAGGTATAAAATTCAAATTAAACTTTTTCATTATTTACATACACTTTATTGGTATTCAAAATAAAAACTATAAAGAAACCGAATAAAAATTACAAACGATGAAAGGAAGCGAAAACGTTTGGCAATGGAGTATAGAAACATGTTGCATGTGATGAGAATTGCAAATTTACCAACTGACTGCGCCGCTGCTGCCTCAAGTTGACTGCCGAGAAAATATTGCACTTCACACTTGCAACAGAGTGGCAACAGCGTGGCGCCAAAGTCGCCAGAAATATATATGCCAAAAAATATTTATATACTGTAATAAAGAATAAAATGTGAAAAAATGCAACAAGCATTCATCATGCCACAATACAAGTGAGCGCGCAATTTCGTGAGCAATTCAACAGAGCGACGCTATGCGGCCATTTGGTGGATAGCGGGGGTGGCGCCCAACGAAGCAAGCGTATAAAAAAATTTATTGCTTGAAAAATCGCCAGTTTAAAAAGAGATAACTGGCGTGCGAGAATAAATTAGAGCAAGTCGGCGACTAGGGCCGGGCGAAAGGCGGTGAGGCAGGGCGATAATGGTTCATTTTCAATTTGCAAGCTGAATGAGCAATTCACAATTCGCTGATTTACTCCACATTTTCAATGTTCTTCATTTTCAAATATTATACAATGCGCATAGAGCATTTTTCTTGCCATAAATTTGTGGATGGTTGTGTTGTATTACCCACAAAATTACAAGCGAATTTAAATGAAGCATCAAAGCGGTATATTTACATGAGTGTATCTGTGTCTATTTGGCTTATGTTTAATGCATAAAACCTTATGCAGCTTACATAGCACTTACTGCTACGTTTGAGTTCTTCAAAAATTTTTTAGTGGGAAATTTTAATCATAAATTTACATCACAGAATATTTACGACTGTTCTGACAGCAGAAGTAAACACATATGATTTTGGCACGCAATCATTAAGCGCTTGCTGAGTCAGCAGTGCAAAATTGTTATTTGTTGAAAGGGTGTTTCAATAGAATAATAATCGAAATGTAGATGACAAATATAGTATTTCATTTTCTCATTAACATATTGTTATATATTATATGTGAATGATAAAAACATAAATATATAAATATATAATATGCGATTCTTAGTATGTCAAATTTACTGACGCTAAACTGACGTAGCTGTGTTTTCACTCAAATGACATGACAAAAACTTTATTGGGTATTCGTTTTAAAAAATATCGGCATAGATTTCCAAAATTGTTTACTAACGATGCTCACTATTGTACGAGGGCTGCTATATATATTTCTAGCCTAGGCAGCACTAAGTGTTGCCAGGTGCAATCTGACATTTCCATTGGAAAGTTTGACATTTTTCAGCATGACATCACTCAGAACGTTTTGTCATTTAATCGTGAATTGTTTTATTTACAGGGAATTAAAAAATTCATCTCGGCCAAAAAATGGAATTAACTCGTGAACATTTTCGTGCTATCATTTTTCACAACTTTCGACGTGGATTATTGCGACAAGAGTGCATCGATGAACTAGAGTCTTTGTATGGCTATGAAGCACCATCCTATAGCACTGTGAAAAACTGGTACAACGAATTCAATCGTGGCCGACGCTCGCTCAAAGGCGAATTCCGTGAAGGTCGTCCAAAAACAGCCGTTGTGCCAGAAAACATCGATGCCGTACGTGAACTGATAATGCAAGACCATCATGTAACATACCTTCAGATAGAGGCATGCCTATGCATTTCTCCCACCAGCATACATTCGATATTGCATGAACACCTGGCCGTAAAAAAGGTTTGTTCTCCTTGGATCCCGCACAATTTGACAATCGCTCTTCGAAAAGTGTATAAATCTTGATGGAGAATATTTTGAAAAACAATAAAACCATTTTCGTTGATAAATATTCCTATTCATTATTAGGCCAGAAATATATATAGCAGCCCTCGTACTACAATTGTCATAAAATTTGACATATTATAAACCGCACTTAACAAAGGCTTCACAACAATGAACAAACCAGGGAAGATGAAATATGAGAATATGCCTTAAAGGTCGATATTTAGAATTTAGAAATTTATGCAGTCTCCATTTCTGAAACGTTGAGAACACTGACGGTAATAATGACAAATTTATGACAAAAAATATTTTCTTACAAAACAGAAACCATTTTTCTTGGTTGTCTCATAGATTAAATTAAACTGTAATTTCTTGACTAGTTTGACAAATCGCAGCTAAGAAGCTCTGGCGACTGAGTGCTGTTTTTTTCAATACCAATTTAACGAAATGTATATTTACAATTAAGTTCAGTCAAACCAACAGCGGATGGAAATATTACAAGAAAATTCACTAAAAATAAAAATCTCTTTAAGCGAGGAATTCACTACAAACACCCTCTACTTAACACCAAAACATATACAGTGTAAGCACATAATTCCACCTGCATAGCGTAGCGCCAAATAAGCGCATAAAGAATACAAGAATGAAGAAACGAGAGTCCGTACTCAAAACGCTTAAAAGGGGAAGAAGAAATGCATGCAAGCAGCATGCTGACATGTCCTTGGGAGAATGCACAATTTTTCCAAGCAAAAAAATAAAAAAAAAAACAAGAATGCGCCTGAATATATGCAAAAAAAAGAAGAAAATAATTTACAAGCGCAAGAAATAAAATAAACGCACACACACGTGCAACTAAGTATTTTAGTAGAATTCGTGGAAATTTAATATTACGCTGCAACAAAAACAGCAAAAAAACTCAGAAATTACGCGCTGCAAAAGCACAGGAAGTCGGCAGTGGGCGTTGCAATTTTGTAACTCGCAGTTTTAGTTGCAGTTTTTACTTCGCTACGCTCCTTCGCATTTTCGAATTTTTTTTATACTCTCGCAACCTGTTGCACAGAGTATAATAGTTTTGTTCACATAACGGTTGTTTGTGTCACCAAAAAATATAAGAGTTAGATATGGGGTTATATATACATAAATGATCAGGATGACGAGTGGATTTGAAATCCGGATGTCTGTCCGTCCGTCTGTCCGTCTGTCCGTGCAAGCGATAACTTGAGTAAAAATTAAGATATCTTAATGAAACTTGGAACGCATGTTTCTTGGCACCCTGAGAAGGTTGCTTTCAAAAATGGGCAAAATCGGTCTACTGCCACGCCCACAAAATGGCGGAAACCGAAAACCTATACAGTGTCATAACTAAGCCATAAATAAAGTTAAATTTGAAATTTGGAACATAGGATCCCATTAGGGGGGGCACATTTGGATGTAATTTTTTTGCGGAGGTGGGCGTGGTCCCGCCCTCAAATTGGTTTTTTGTACATATCTCGGAAACCAATAGAGCTATATAATCCAAACTTTCTGCAGTCGTTTTGTTAAGCCACTTCTTAGTACAGTCCCATACAAAGGTTAGGTTGAAAATTACTAAAAGTGGGTTAACTCACTAACCAAAAACTAAATTTCACATAAGGAATGGCAGATGGAAGCTGCACTCAGGTTTTTTACAAAATGAAAAATGGGCGTGGCGTCGCCCACTTATGGGTCAAAAACCATATCTCCGGAACTACTCGACCGATTTCAATGAAACTTGGTTTGTAATAGTTTCCTTACATCACAATGATATGTTGTGAAAATTGGCCAAATCGCTTCACAACCACCCCTACTTCCTATAAACCAGAACTTTGAAGACGATCTGAATCGTTTATTTTACAATATATAATGTAAGCACTAGTGAAGATATCGGTGCAGAACTTTGCTCAAATACTACGTTTATAGTGTGGCAGCCCCATTCTAAAAATCCCCGAAATCGGACCATAGATTTTCAAGGCCCCATATATCGAACATGAAGACCTCGGTGCTTCTAACCTAATATTAGGGTTTCCAACTTTCAATGGACTTTATACAATATATATGACGAATTTGTGGGTCAAATTGTGTATTATATAATATAAATAAAGTTAAATAAATAAATTGCGAGAGTATAAAATGTTCGGTTACACCCGAACTTAGCACTTCCCTACTTGTTTTTTATTATTTTTTTGTCTTTTGGCAGGATGTTGAATTTAAGTGCGGTGGCAAGTGCATAAAATGTTTTGTAAACGTTGTTTTTTTTTCATGCGATACTTGCATATCCGCGTGCATGCCGATAGTTGGCGCCGAAAACTTGGCTGACATTTACCCCATTCGTGGCATGAAATTGCATTTTTATGAACAACAAGCGGCGCACACACTGGCGCATATAAACACCGACGTTAACAAGCGACCTGCTAGGGTGGCATGTAAAAAAAATAAAAAAGAAATGAGTTTCTTGCTGGCGACTGGTGGGTCTCGTGTTAAATTTGAACTAGTGTGGTTTGCCTTTTAATCATAAAATTAAATTTACTTAGTTAAGTTAGGTATTACTCATACAAACATCGAGGTTAAATATTTGACTAAATTCTATTTCTAGTTAGTATTCTTCTTGAAAGGTTACAGTGTGATCTGTTTTAGATAGATTGTAGTTCCCTAATATCTTTTAGAAAAAGGAAATACAAAAACTAACATGTTGACCTCATCTTAATATCTCTAGCGTATCTCTAGTACACCTCGACATTCGACTACACATTTCCTACCAGTATATTGAGAACATACTTTGCTTTGAACACCAATGTTGGTAGTATGGCCGTATCTGCACCCATTAGATTTCGTAGAATTTGCCGCTAAGCTTTCGTTATTCTAGATTAACTAGAATTCGCAAATCTCTTTGTTGTTATTAGACACTTATGAGTGTGTGTGTGTTGCATGTTTCTAGGCAAGCGGATTATGTATGTTTTCACATTTATTCTAGCTCAACATTTTTTCGGCTGCTTTTCTATACTTTAGCCGACATTATGCTTTTATTCCAATTGAATTTCATGTAAATTCACTCAACCTCAGGTGAAAAGATGCAATGACTTTGCGCAGATGTGCCAGTTAAGTGAATTAAGGACGGCATAAGTACAGGCAGACTTAAGTGTTTGTGTGTCATTGTGTTGGCTTTACATTCAAACGACCTTGTTATTATAAATAGAATTAGTGGAGAGGAAAAATTTCGAGGAGAGAAAAGTTTTGTTGTTAAATATTACAATTTATTTTCCATATTTTTTCGGGCTGGACTAAACACGGTCATTCTTGGATATGGTGTTCGATTTGAGATTTTTCATTTCACCTCGTATTTATAATCAGCTCAGTGTTCGTTTGCAATACTTCACTGAAACTAAACTGCAAAAAAATTATTGTGTGAAGGTTGAAATACTGATTCTCCATGTCAGAAAATTAAAAAAAAAAAATAAACACATTCTCTTGAACGAAAATTCGCTCAAAAACAAAACCCTACGAAAAATCATTGCATTAAACTGATGTGCAACAACAACTATAAAGTCCATCGTCCAAGCTGACTTGAACACAATCAGTGCTGTGTTTGCACTGCGTTACTGCTTGAAATTGGAGACTGCAAGCAAGCCAATTGATTGGCGTTTTCGGTTGTGTGCGCTGAACTACGCTTATATTGAGCGCGCCACACAATAGTGGCAGAGAGCGCGTTGGTGTGTGTGTGCATTGGCGAGATTTCTTCGAAAACGCTGCTGGAAAGTATAAGTCAATTGGGCAGCTTGCAGGTCGTTAAATTAAAGCAAAAGTAAATATTTGCTGAACAGCGAAAGTTAAATTGGGTGAAAAAGCCAGGAAGTGAAGAAATAGATTGGGTGTATAAAAAGAGAAGTGTTGGCTTTGATTGAATTTACATACGCGGATGCGCTTGAAACGCTTTTTATGATTAATATTATTTATATTCTTTTCGATTGATTGATAATTATATAAATTGTCAGAGCAGATGTTATGAAGAAAGTAAGTATTTAGTGGAGTGTTCAAAATTCGATTCTTCAAGAATCTTCATTACACTCTGGGAACTTTTCTATATCAAGTATTAGTGTATATAAACAATGTAACATATTACAAAAAGATACCGCTTAACAACTTTAAAATACAGTGTAATCCGGTTATAATGGACTCCACGGGACCATGTCAAATTGTCCATTATAACCGAGTGTCCATCAAATCAGAATATAAAATTTTTAACTCAAAAAGTAAATTCAATGTATTTTTTTATTAATCCATATGTTCGAAACAGTCTGTTTTTTAGATTTTTGTTCAAGCAAATGTCAGCTTGGGAAATTCCTCTTTCAATTTCGCATATTATTGTATATTTTTCATGCAAAGTAAATGCTCGATTTTTATTTTTTTCCGACATTTTTCTTAAAATTAACAACTCTCAATGAAAAGCCAACGAACGTCACTTTCAGCCCACCGCAGAAGTTGTTTGCCTTCTTTGACTTATTTCCAAGAAAAAATGAACATTTTCTGCTGCAGAGACTGATTGTGTCTCTTGATCGAATTCGGGGAAGTACAAAATTTTGCTTATTGCCAACTGATTGCCAACTTTGTTTTGAAATTTGATTTTGAAAGCTTCGGTTATAATGGACAAAATCCGATTTTAATGTCTATTATAACCGGAGTCCATTATAACCGAGTCTATTTTAACCGAGTTTTTTATATATGTTTGAACTGGGACTTGACAAAGAGGTACGTAATAACAGAGTTTCCATTTTAAGCGAGTCCATTATAAATGGATTACACTGTATTAAAAAGCGTTTAATTTCTGCTCAAACATCCGGTTGGTGGGTGCGTATGAGTAATGCGATTTTCTATTATTTTAGTTGAGTACAAAAGTGTTTGTTTGTTTATCTAAGAAAATACATTTGATAGTTCAAACGTATACATGTGAAATTTTTTAAACACAAATTACCTCATTCTAACTAATTTCTACACGCTTGAGAGTTTGTTTACATAAGCTTGAGGATTTATATATATCAAGGTAAATACATATGTATGCAACTACACATGTATAAGTGTAAATGAAATAATTTCCATTTAAAAAAATATAAATATATGAGCGTTTAGTTTTAGAAACTTTTTTTCCTACGAACAATTAATTTAGACTTTTGTTTACTTAAAATAAAGCGAGAAAAATAAATATTATTTTATTATTTTCCGACTGCTGATGGATAATTGCTTTAGCGTTTAGCATTTCAATCACTGTCTACATAAATTGGCGCTTCTTAAATTTATGAAAAGCGAAAATTAAAAAAAAAATCGTGGAACTCGGGGTAAGAAATAGCGTCTTTTTTGAAGCCGAATGTGGTTAGATTTATTAATTTGTTTTTAAGAGCATTACTTAAATCTATTAGCAAACGCCTCATATTTAAATAAAACTTAAGAACTGTTAATTGTCTTGATTGGAGAGCTATTTCAGCTAATATTAAAAAAATATTAAAATCCTTAAGCAAAAAACTGAAAATTTTGAAGTTGAGAATGTCAAAAATTTTATTATTTTTTTCCTGTTTAAATTTTTTTATCCATCCTCTAAAGTGCTCTATTTATGTGAACTTATATTCTCTGTAGACTTAAGTCTACTCGTCACTTACTCTTGCTGCTTACTTAAGGTCTATTACTTATTTAGGGGAAACCCTACTAGCTAATCTGACTTTAAAATAAATTAAAACACCATAGAATAAAAGCGAAAACAAAAGCAAGTAAGGAATTGCTAAGTTCGGGTGCAACCGAACATTTTATACTCTCGCAATTTATTGATGTAATTTGAACGCAATTCGACTCATATATTCTGAATAAAGTTCAATAGAAAACGAAAATCATTATAAATAGTATAAGGGGACGGAGGTAATTCCTGAACCGATTTCACTCGTTTTCACCACCAACATACAATATATCGACTACTACGCCCACATAATTTTATATCATCATCACTACATAGTATAAAATAAAGTCGCATTTTCTGTCCCTATATCCCTATGTGCGCTTAAATCTTTAAAACAGTTTTTTCCAATAGATAGAGTGATTCAAGAGGAAGGTTTATATGTATAATACATGCTTCATATACTAAGGCAACATTGCTACTTTTAGAGGTTTCTAACATGATGTCGTAAATTAACGTATTTTTTTGTGCTTATTTAGCAATTTAGAAAAACGCTGCCTAAAACCTAAAAGTTAGATCAAATTAATAATGTAATACAGTATTGTACACCATAAAAAGGTCTACAAAAAAGTCCGCGATGGTATATGTTTATCTTTTACGGATAACCCCTGTTCACATGACATGTTCATATGGCCTTGTGACATCACCCACGCATCACATCACATTACATCATATCACATCTCAACACAACAGATACAACCCACACCACTACACACGCACGCATTATACACAGAATCTAACACCGCTCATCGTACGACACAACAACCACACGATCATCAACGAGTCGAGTGTGGTATTCACCACCCAAATCATTAAAAGGGATTGATCCCAACGGGATCACTCTCATTCGATTCCATCCGTGAACCAGAAGGTTTGGTAACTTTTTCGAGTTCGACATCCTTTACGTTTATACCGATCGTGTTGCCAATTCGCAGTCGCAGTCCTAACAGGAGCAATCTTTTCGCGCGCTGTGTGTGTGTGTGGTTAACCATTCTTATTACCTTACTTATTCCTTTTAAAATTGTAATAAACGAATTGTAATACTATTGTAATCAAGGAGAAGTGCAAATTAGTAAATCTAAGAATAAAAGTTTATAACGTTTTCGAAATATTGTGTGTTTGCCCTTTTTAAAGTCTGGTGATAATTCCATAAGTAAGTATACCAGTGCTTCAACTGAACGAATGTGCTTCAACTAAACAAATGGTCCTTCGAGCCGGAAAAATATAAAAAAAATATAAAAAAAATTTTTTATTTTTAACTACATTGATAGCAATATCAAATTTCAAGAACATCCATTATACAAAACTCCTTTTAAGCTAAAAGCTTCCAATACATTTCAAATAAATGCAATCCGACAAATCAAAAGAGGTTAAACCAAGAACACCTATATCATTAGAAATTCCTAAAATGGCTGATGAAGATAAAACACAAGGCCCACCTGCAGAAGCTACACGCTCAAAGCAGAGTGTAAAACAAAAAAGATCAAAAGATCATTTAGTATCAAAATTCATCAATGAAGGTGATACTTTTATAAGCTATTGCACAAGATTCAAAGCTTCCCCTATCGCTGACATCTCTGAATCGGTTTTAAAGGCAAAACTTGAAAGTGTCGACGAAATATGGACACGCCTTCTGGCAGCGTACGATGCAGTAATTGCAGCTGACGACGCTGAACTCCCAGAAAACATAAAAGCTTCGGCGACAGCCAAGTTAAATAATTGCCGTGACCAGAAAGAAATAATAAATGGAATGATAAGCGAACAATTAAATGTAATAAGGCCAAATAGCGCCACTACTCACCCACCCAGAGTAGTCACAACAACAAAAGAAGACCTAGATAAAGGCATGTATCTTAATGTACCAACTTGTGATACTGAAGTTTTTACTGGATGTTATGAACAATGGCCGTCCTTCCGGGACATGTTCACAGCCCTTTACATAAACCATCCTAGACTTGCAGATGCACAAAAGCTATTCCAACTAAGGTACAAGACACAAGGGGAAGCAGGCATTATCGTCAAGCAATTCGATATAAATGGCGACAATTTTAAGCTGGCTTGGGAAGCACTAGTTGAAAGATATGAAAATAAAAGGGTAATGATAGAAAATCCCATAAAAACTATATTAAATTACCCAAAAATTAAACAAGAAACCAGCCAGGAATTTCAAAAATTTTACTCGACAGTGACTAATTGCCTGTCAGTGTTAAAAACACAAAATTCCCCCGTAGAATATTGGGACCATATGATAGTAACTATCTGTGAAGAAAAACTACCTCAGGCTGCGTTACTACGATGGGAGCAATCACTTGACGATAGAAGAGTAATGCCCACATGGGAGCAAATGAAAAAATTCCTCGCTGCTCAATACGAGATAGCTGAGCGAATGGGCAGCCAAAATATGAATATATCAAGTCCGCCAAATGAGTCGAGTAAAACCTCGTTTAAACCTCAAGCCAGCAATAATATTCAATACAACAGACACGTTAATAAAAGTCATTCCTTCGTATCAAATCAAAATAATCAACGACAGTCGTTATGTGAACTCTGTAAAGGAGGTCATAAGTTAAGATCTTGCGAGAGATTTAAAAAATTACCCACTTCAGATAGAAACAATCTTGTTCGGCAACACAAACTTTGCAAAAACTGTCTGTCAAACTATCATATGACAAAAGACTGTGAAAGCAAATTCAATTGTGTATATTGCCAACGAAGACATCATTCATTGCTTCATATTAACAATTTTCAAAATATGAAGCAAAATCAATTTCAAAAAACTACGGGGTTAGTCGCTACAACTTCATGTAGTAATCCCGAAACATCAAATCCCGAAAAAAGGGAAGAACAACCATCTTGCTCTAAAGCAGCAAAAATCCAAGCGCTTCATTCAGAAAATGAAAGCAAAATTCTTTTACCTACTGCGGTCATCACCATTGAACATAAGGGTGATTTATTCAAACTAAGAGCACTAATAGATCAAGGCTCTCAAAGATCCTTTATATCTTCAAAGGCTCAAAATCGGCTCAAACTGCCAATAAAACATTCTAACTTTCAAATCTCGGGAATGGGTGGAAGAATTATTCAAAATTCCAACAAAATATGCCCAATCACCATAGTATCTCCAAGTGCGGATATTAGAATAGATGCGCAAGCCATCGTTCTACCGCAACTTACAAATTTGCTTCCAAGTTATGAAGTTAATAAAAAACAATGGGAAAAATGCTCACATCTCAAGTTAGCAGATCCCAACTGTCACACCCCATCCCAAATCGACATATTATTAGGCAGTGACTTAATACCTCAAATAATTCTTGAAGGTATTGAGAAAATCTCCAATAAATTGTTAGCCCAAAATACAATCTTTGGGTGGATTATAAGTGGCCAAGTCACTGAAAAAATCAATTCTTTCACTACTCAAGTGGAAAATATCTCAAACGAGTATCTAAATAATGAACTTAAAAAATTCTGGGAAGTAGAAGAATTACCTCAGACTATCCAACCTTCAGAAGAAGACCAGGCATGCGAAGCCTACTACAAGTCCACAACAACAAGAAACGAACATGGTCGTTATGTTGTGCGACTACCATTTAAACCAACTTTTCCAGAAACCACAGCTCTAGGCCACTCTAGGATATCAGCAGTCCAGCAATTTCTAAGCTTGGAAAAAAGCCTGATAAAGAAAAGCGAGCTTAAATCAGCATATGACAATGTGATGGACGAATATCTCGATCTCAATCATATGGAAGAGACCATGCCATATGAAAAAGTATCTAAAGGTAGATATCTATCTTTTTATCTGCCACATCACGGGGTAATTAGACCAGATAAAATTACAACAAAAGTACGAGTAGTTTTCAATGCCTCGAAGAGTACTAGCTCAGGCAAATCACTTAATGATGTACTATACACAGGGCCAACGTTACAACCTGATCTCATGTTGCTAATTCTAAATTGGCGCATGTTTAAATACGTTTTCAATGGGGATGTAGAAAAAATGTATAGGCAAATTCTAGTACACGAAGATGACCAAGATTTTCAACGCATAGTCTTCCGCAAAACAAACAATAGTCCAATTAACGACTACAAACTCAAAACAGTAACCTTTGGCATAAATTGCGCACCCTATTTGGCCATTAGAACGTTACATGAAATTGCAAAAACATGTAAACAAAACTTGCCTTTAGCATCTTCTGTGTTGCAAACACAAACATACGTGGACGATATACTTTCAGGTAGCCACAGTATTCAATTAGCAGGCGAATCACTATCGCAAGTGATCGAAGCACTGAAATCAGCAGGTTTTCCTTTAAAGAAAATCACATCAAATCACCCCGAAATAATAAAAAATATAAAAAAGGAAGACTTATTAGATACAGACTTTCTTAAATTTGAAAAGGCTAGCACAACCAAAACTCTAGGGATTCAATGGAATGCGATAACAGATCAATTCTCATATACAATTGAGTCAATATCTGCAATGTCCGCCATTACAAAACGCCAAATACTTTCCTCGGTGGCAAAACTTTTCGACCCCGCAGGATGGCTTTCGCCAATAATGATTCAAGCAAAAATCCTCATTCAAGAATTGTGGCAAGATGGCACTGAATGGGATGAACAGGTAAAACCTGTACGTTTAACTAAATGGGTTCAATTTGCTAACAACCTACACACAATATCAGAAATTCGAATCCCTCGATGGGTTAACTTCACCCCTGACATTAATGTAGAATTACACGGTTTCTGTGACGCCTCTGAAAAGGCATATTGCGCAACGGTCTACGTACGAACTCAGTACGATAGCAAAATATCTTCACATCTCTTGGTAGCCAAAGCCAAAGTTGCACCTTTGAAGACCCTAAGCCTGCCACGGCTCGAACTGAATGGTGCTCTTCTGTTAGCAAAACTAATTTCAATCGTTCAAACCCATCTCAAATTAAACAATCACAAAATGTATCTTTGGTCAGACTCAGAGATAGTTTTAGCATGGTTAGAAAAACCACCATATACATGGAAAACCTATGTATCTAATCGCATATCACAAATCTTAGATTTAGTTGGCCCAGCCAAATGGCAACATGTTGCAAGTGCAGATAACCCAGCAGATCTTGGGACAAGAGGTTGTAAACCACTTCACCTCACCAGCACTACACTCTGGTGGAACGGTCCTACATGGCTAACAGAATCACAAGAGTTCTGGCCAAAGTCTCCTGCTCGGAATATAATACCGCCAGAGAGTCGGAGAATTGAAAATTTCCACATCACTCCCGAAGAGGATGATATTCTCCACCGATTTTCGTCATTTCCTAGAGCACTAAGGGTAGTTGCTTATATGCACAAATTTACCCAAAGACTTAGACACAAAATAAAAAGGAATACCAAATGACCCTTTCGTGCAACTAACGCATTCCGACTTGCAACATGCTAAAGTTAGTATCATCACATACACCCAAACTCGCTATTTCAATCGAGAAAAATCTAAGTTGTTAGACAGACAACCTCTCGAAAAGGGAAGCTCTCTTCTCGTCTTAAATCCATTCTTGGACGCTAAGGGATTAATCAGGGCAAATGGAAGACTAGCGAACTCCAGCCTTAGTTACAACGAACGGCATCCCATCATTATTCCAGAGAAATCCCGCTTTACTTATCTATTCCTAATATATCTCCACCAGCTTACAATGCATGGTGAGCATCGCTTGATGCAACAAATGGTCCGACAAGAATTTTATATACCGCGACTAAAGCCACAAATTAAAAGAACCATCTTCATGTGTAAACAGTGTACTATATACAAACACAAGATGCGTACGCAGATAATGGCAGCCTTACCACCTGAACGCTGCAATTATGCTCTACCCTTTACCATCACTGGGGTTGACTTTGCTGGACCTTTCCAGATAAAGGCCTCAATGTTAAGGTCGTCCTCTTTCAGAAAAGGGTATGTGGCTGTTTTTGTATGCTTTACGACAAAGGCAGTACACCTCGAGCTATGTTCAGATCTGACTACTGCGGCTTTTCTTGCAGCATTTGCACGCTTTGTCGGACGACGCGGATTTCCTTCAAAGATAATGAGCGACAATGGTAAAAACTTTGTCGGAGCCCAAAGAGCCACAGAGAAGGAGTTTATAAACTTCATGAAAGAAGTCTCTCCTGAAATTGTCAATAAATATGCACCCCAAGGGATCGATTGGCAATTTATACCCCATGTTCTCCACATATGGGCGGACTCTGGGAATCAGCAGTAAAAAGCTTTAAGTCCCATTTGAAGAAAACGGCCGGCAATCATAAATTCAATTACGAGGAGTTTACCACACTACTCGCTAGAATAGAAGCCGTACTAAACTCAAGACCAATATCACCTCTCTCGCAAGATCCCTCCGATTTCACAGCCCTCACACCAGGTCATTTCTTAAGAGGAGCTCCTCTTCTCGCCATACCTGAGACAGAAGGAGACTCACTCTCTTTAATAAATCGATGGGAAAGAATAAAGATTCTCCATCATGAGTTCAGCCACAGATGGAAGGAGGATTATCTTAAAGATCTCCATAAGAGATATAGATGGAAAACAGCCCAAAAGGAACCCAATGCAGGAGAATGCGTCATCATACAGGACGAATGCCTTCCTCCAACGGAATGGCGACTAGGCCGCATTGAAAAGGTTCATCGAGGATCAGATGGTCACATAAGAGTAGTCGATGTACGAACACAAACCGGCATATTAACTCGACCAGTCGTAAAATTGTGCTTTCTTCCAAACAGCGAAGAACACCAACCTAAACCGCAAAATAAATCGCAAATTTAATCACAAATAAATCACCAATACCGCAAATTCGCAAAAAACTCCGCAATACAATCTTTACAATCCGTATATGCAAAGAAATTAACAATGCGCGACAAAAATTAAACTAGAATATATGTATATTGATATATGACCAAACATTACCATAAATATCATTAATTTAAACCATGAACCAAAATTTAATATATATTCCTATCATCATAGAAATGGACGTAGAAGACACCCAAAATGGCCCCAAAGCTGTTAGGTCCGAAATAGTTGCTCCCGTCGCTGCTCCGAGGACGCTAATGAGTACGGGACCACCATCCGCTACCGCAGCTGGAGAAAGAGGCGAAGAGCAGCCGAGAGAAAACCGGGTTTATCCACGGTGCAGCCTGTGCCATCGCCCGCACGTCCTAAAAAGGTGTTCCATATTCCAGAGCATGAAGCCCGCTCAAAGACAACAGGTTGCAAGAGCCCACGGGCATTGCATGACCTGCTTGGCAGATGACCACGCCACCATAGAATGCTGGGCTGACGGCGCATGTCAATACTGCCAACTCCCGCATCACACTCTTTTCCACCGATTTCCCAGGCGAGCCAACCCGTCATCAAATCTTATCAACACACGGCACAGACCCCACAGCAACCCAATCCAACGACGACGAGCCCATCGCACTAGATCAACCACTGCACGCTCGCGGCCATCTCCGCCACGCCACACTCATCGCCAACAACAACGACGTTCAACAGGATTGAAAGCTGTAGTCGACACGCTGCAACAGCTGCAGAGGCTCCTAGGCGATTAATCCGCCTAGGGGGGCCGGGATGTTCACATGACATGTTCATATGGCCTTGTGACATCACCCACGCATCACATCACATTACATCATATCACATCTCAACACAACAGATACAACCCACACCACTACACACGCACGCATTATACACAGAATCTAACACCGCTCATCGTACGACACAACAACCACACGATCATCAACGAGTCGAGTGTGGTATTCACCACCCAAATCATTAAAAGGGATTGATCCCAACGGGATCACTCTCATTCGATTCCATCCGTGAACCAGAAGGTTTGGTAACTTTTTCGAGTTCGACATCCTTTACGTTTATACCGATCGTGTTGCCAATTCGCAGTCGCAGTCCTAACAGGAGCAATCTTTTCGCGCGCTGTGTGTGTGTGTGGTTAACCATTCTTATTACCTTACTTATTCATTTTAAAATTGTAATAAACGAATTGTAATACTATTGTAATCAAGGAGAAGTGCAAATTAGTAAATCTAAGAATAAAAGTTTATAACGTTTTCGAAATATTGTGTGTTTGCCCTTTTTAAAGTCTGGTGATAATTCCATAAGTAAGTATACCAGTGCTTCAACTGAACGAATGTGCTTCAACTAAACAACCCCCATTAACCATTTTTATTGTTTACTTTTTACGTGAAAAAATGGCTTATTTTTGTGTGTCACCAAATACCAGCACTTTACTATTACTACGTTTATGCTTCTTTTCTACTCGGTTATATTATACACGGGTAAGTTCAACCCACATGCATAAACACTTTTTCACTATGAGTTAAATGATCTACTCGGATAGAATATACACATTTTCTTTACGTATGTTTAACTCGTCTCGGATGCATAAACGGATTTAGAGTTAAGTTGAAGGTCAAATAAGTTGATTTTTGTGCCGGTGTATATGGTTTTGACAAATTGCATATACAGGGTTTCCGTATTTGCCAATACAGTAACCGGTAATTGGTTACTTTTTGGCACCGGTTTTTTTGTGGCACACCTGTGGCACTGTGGGTAGTCGGATGGTGTAGCGAAAACCGGTTATTTGCAAAAACTTCGACGAGTGGGTAGTCGGTTTTCGTAGAAAAACCGGTTTTTTTGGGTCGGTCAGTGGTCGGTTTTGCTCGTGCATTTCTGCCCGAACACTTCTCAACAGATTTATGCCGCACACCCCGTATATCTGGAAAATACGGACATGTCAATAAATTAGAGCTTAAAACTAATATGAGGGTTTCGTCATCTTCACGTGAGAACAGGCTATTTCCAGAGATGCTGCTAAAAGTTGGCAATGGAGAATTAACACAAAGTGAGGGAAGGATTAACCTTGAAAACCTTTGTCTAAGGCTATCCTGACATTGATGACATAAGTTACAAGACAATATCTTGGTTTAAAGAAAGAGCGATTCTGTCACCAACTAATGAACAAGTAGATAAGGTAAATAACTTGATTCTCGGTGGATACTGTTCTTGATTTGGAAGAAGCTGTTCATTTTCCTACAGAGTTTCTAAACTCTTTGAACCCGTCTGGACTCCCTCCTCACAAAATGGTGTTGAAAGTAGGTTGTCCTGTTATTTTATTAAAAACCTGAATCCACCTAAACGTTGCAATGGCACGCGTTTGCTGATAAAATCACTGAAAACTTTCATAATAGAGTGCACAATACTCACAGGATGTGGTACCGGAGAAGATGTATTGATTCCCCGAATCCCTCTGATACCATCGGATTTACCCTTCCAATTTAAACATTTACAGTTTCCGGTCAAGACATTTTTTGCAATGACCATTAATAAATCGCAAGGTCAAACCTTCAACGTTGCGGAATTAGATTTGAGCGTTGACTGTTTTTCACATGGCCAACTGTATGTCGCTCTTTCAAGAGTAACCTCAAGAGAAAACATGTTTGTATTGTCTAATGACAAGAAAGCTGTGAACGTTGTGTATAAAGACATCCTGTAAATATTAATTGTTGTAAAAGTAAAATAAATACCTAGGTAAAAATGTAAAAAGAAAATAATTAAAAAAAATAAATAAATAAGTATAAAAATTAAAATTGTATGAATTTAGATATTCCAAAGATAGCAGGAAATCTTCATAGTAAGTATAGGGAAAGAGGAATTGTTTTACTCCAAATTTAATGCGTGCAGGCCAAGGGCAGTAATGAATGAATCAAAAATACTAGATCGATTTTAATCATGTTTTCATTGAGTAACATAGGCATATATATTTTATGCCCGTGCAAAGTCGGAGCGGGCCGCTATGTTTCATATACAACGTTCATAGTTTTTCTGTAGTGTATTTAATTTAGTATCAGCATTGCACCCGTGCGAAGCCAGGGCGGGTCGCTAGTTATCTATAATTAGGTATATGGGAACTGCGGGAAGTTATAACCTGATTTTTACCACTTTTGGTGCATAGACAAACTGTAACAAGAAAAAAATTCAGAGGGAATGAATTACATTAAAATATCTGAGAGATTTACCTATATTTTCGGTGAAAAATTATTCTTAGGCACCGAGTTCTTCATGTTCGATATCAGGGGTCTTGAAAACTCGTAGTCCGATTTTGGCAATTTTTCCACAAGTTATGTCACAGCTCAAATACAGTATTTGTGCAAAGTTTTATTCCGATATCTTCATTGGTTCTTAATGCATATATGTGTTATAAAGTGAACGAATCAGAAGAATTCAAAATTGAGCTATATGGAAAGTAGGCGTGCTTGTGATCCGATTTCGCCCATATTCCACCCACTGTCATCAGGGTGTCAAGAAAGTGTTATATACCGAATTTCATTGAAATCGGTCGAGTAGTTCTTGAGATATGATTTTTGACCCATAAGTGGGCGACGCCACGCCCATTTTTCATTTTGTAAAAAAATATGAGTGCAGTTTCTTTCTGATATTTCTTATGTGAAATTTAGTGTTTCTGTCGTTTTTTGTTAGTGAGTTAACCCACTTTTAGTAATTTTCAACCTAACCTTTGTATGGGAGGTGGGTGCGGTTATTATCCGATTTATTTCATTTTTGGACTGTATAAGGAAATGGCTAAAAGAAACGACTGTGGGTTTTTTGGTTTATAAGCTTTATTGGTTTGCAAGTTATATACAAAAAACCTATTTGGAGGCGGGGTCACGCCCACTTTTCCAAAAAAATACATCCAAATATGCCTCTCCCTAATGCGATCATATGTTCCAAATTTTATTTTCAGAGCTTTATTTATGGTTAAGGCACTTTATGTGTTTTCGGTTTCCGCCATTTTCTGGGCGTGGCAGTGAACCGATTGTGCCCATTTTCGAAAGCAACCTCCTCATGGTGCCAAGGAATATGTGTTCCAAGTTTCATTAAGATATCTTAATTTTTACTCAAGTTATCGCTTGCACAGACAGACGGACAGACATCCCGATTTCAAATCCACTCGTCATCCTGATCATTTCCATATATATATATATATATATAACCCCATATCTAACTCTTTTATATCTTGATGACACAAAGAACCGTTATGTGAACAAAACTATAATACTCTGTGCAACATGTTGCACCTACTAGAGTATAAGAATATACTTATACACATATACATACATATGTGCATAACTATTACCTACGCCACTTAGTTACAGAACACTTAAATAAATAGGCTTACTTTAAAATTGAGCACACGCTTATATGTAAGTTTATATGTACATAAATGTGTGCATATTAAAATAGCATTTCACTTACTGTGTTGCTTGTAATATTTGGGCTGCTATTACTGTTGCTACTGATTTATTTGCTCTAGTTGTTCTCGCTTCAAATGCGGAAATGCAATGCAAAGCACCTGAAAGTAAAATGAGCAGAAGAAAAGAATACGTAAGTAAGGTATTTAAGCAGCTTTGTTCGTTTGTAAAATAACAACAAAACATATGAAACTCGAAAACAAATTTAGTTATGTTCATTGTACGTGACATTTTTACCATCGACAATTTATCGTCTCGACTGTGCCGCACGTACGCGTGCGGAAAGCATGTGGCAAGGCAAGTAAGTGGGTGTGTGTTTACATTTCCGGGAGCATAGAAAAGTTTAAAACTTTTAAGAAAGGTACGTGGATTACGTGTGTAAGCTTTTATGGTTAACTACAACCGACTTATGAATACATATATACAAAACACAAACAAAGATATGTATATTTATATATGTACATATAAAGCACAGTTGCGTATCTTTAAATGCGGTGCGTGCTGTGTATTGAAACACAAGTGGTTTTTCATATATACAAAATCAAATATTTGTTGAGGAAGGAAAATATCGCAAGCCAATAAATAAATATGTATATAAGCTACTATACACCCTGCGATGTTTTAAAATTGGATATTAATTTCGACGTAGGGCAAGCAAAAGATTTGCTGATTAGCTGAGAATTTATATATACATTTATATTAAATATAAATTTTATTTTTAAACGCTTTTGTCTCATACTAAAGTAAGAGATAAATAAATACAAAATTTGCCATATAATTTTCTAAATTACAAATATAATAAACTAAAATAATAATAATAAAATAATAAAAAATATATATAAATTTTTTAAGGAATAACCATAAAACTTATTTTAATCTATTCTTAATTACCACTTCAGCTCATATGGCTTCAATAGTCGCCATGGCGTAACATAGGAAAACTACTGTGTTATTTTGTACTCAATAGCGACACAAAGCCCCACTATTGCTATGTTGATTGAAGAAGCAAAATTTTCGCAAAATATTGACCCCAATAAGTTATTAAAATATGTTTTTTTGCTATAATGTTTTAAACGCTTCATGAGTGACCATGGCGTATGAGTAACATTATTTGGTAATATTCAAATTTTATAAAAATATCAAAATTATTTGAATATTTGCTAATATTTTAATTATTTTAGTAGTTTTATCCATACTAAAGGCATTTTTTCTAAATAAATTATCAAAAGTGATATAATCTCATCACAATAACATTATTATTTGACTCTCTATTAATATTTTATAAGTAATTATATACCTAAAGCAATAGTTAAATAGGCAGCTGTCAACACTTCATTTATTTGCTATATATAAGTATAAAGCTATTAAATATCAACCCATAGATAGATTGTCCACAGTGAAAAGTGAAAGTATTTGTGTATACACATATTTATGCAGGCGTACTCGTATATGCATTATTCAACATAATTTGATAATTCAACTATATTGTCATTTGTCACCGTTGTGAAAGTCCCTATTTATTAATAAATAATTCAATTTGAAATTGCTTTATACCTTTTTTACAGACGCCTGCAGACAACTGCCTCACACTCTACTCCACACTACTCTCGACACGCTCGCTAGCGTTTACTAGTAGTCTGTAGTCGCTATGATAGTCTGCCCGCACACCGCCTCTCTAATGCTTCAGCAATCCCCGATAACCAGATTTCAAGCTAAAAGCAAACAATATTTGTTGCGCTCACACTGCTGTCATCCACAGCCCGGGCTGAGTGCCTATTTATTATCATCGTGAGTCCTTCTACATCTACATCTATATCACACCGCTTGACAGTCTTTCGTTTGTGCTGCGATGTTTTAGGAATGCGACCAGACCAAACCGCAAGGAGCGCGTCAATAATGCATGCAAAAATACACACGAAGTGGGCGTCAAGTGACACAAAGTCAACCTCGGCGGTGGTGTGGTACGCGGACAATAGCAAATGATATGGCAATGAAGAAGACAAATAAGCAGTACAAGGCGATTACATAAACAACGTGAAGTTGCGACGGAAGGTGTTCGTCTACGCTGGCGATACAAATGGCACACAACTGTTGCACAACAAAGAGGGGAGAGCAGAGTTGGAATGGGCGAGACTAAAAATAAAAAATAAGTGAAAATGCGATGCTGTGTGTGAAAATGTGCGTTTGTGCTGGTCTATTTTCGCAGACATTTATTCGTGTACATTGATTTTAATGGAATGAGTGTAGATGAGGAGAGATTTGTTTTTGTTTTCTGCATAGACTGTCACATGTAATTTTCATATTATTAACTACACTCTACAAAGAAAGTAGGGTGACAAAATAGCAAAGAATAAAAATAAACATATTTTTAATTCATTCTAACATACAAAGAAGATTTTTCTAAGCATGCTTGATATTAATTTTCCTAAAGCAGTTCACATATTCATTACATTAGTCTTTACGGGCATACATACAAACATATCTAAGAAGATTTATTTATTATAAAAATGTGACACAAGTATACTTTTCTATTCATACAAGCAATGGTTACAGCTATATGCAATCTCTTATACAAATACATACTAGAGGTAAATAAATAAAATCAAAAGCAATGAACGCCGACGCCATAATTATCAACAATAATGTCATGAAAGTGTTGAAAAAATGTGAGAGAAAAAAATAATGCGAGCGAAACCAGGCGTGCAATTAAAAAAATTTAAAAAGAAGCCTTAGAAATCACAGTTTTATATAAGATACAAGCAGCGTGTATTGACAGCATTGAAATTATGTAACGCATAAGTTTCAAGGATCTTAGCAAGGTTGCTTGAATTTGTGTTTGAAGTGAAATTATTAAACTTTTTTTAATTTGCAATGAGATAAAAGAAAGCGCTATGTGTCTTAGTACATTTTAATGAATTTTTGAACAGATATGAAAAGGTTAAAAGGTAAAGGCGTTCGTGCAGAACAGAACATTAGACTTCGCCATTAAACTCACATATTTTTTAGAATTAGAATCATGTGAAATATTTCCTTTGAAATTGTTTTTTTTTGCATTTTCTGTAAAAAGAAAGTGCAAATATAATGCACTAGTTAGGTGTTAATTTATATTCATGTGTTCACTTATCATAGTTTAATTAAAATATTAAGTGTCCTAATGGATATAATTAATTATTGATAACGAATCACATTAAGCTAGCAAGAGATTACCATTTAATGTAATTGAGGTATCACACCATCTGAATTAATTATTCGTGAAGCGGAGAGGATTCAAAATTACTTTATGCTAGAATATAGGTGCGGTTGTTTGGAAATAGAAACATAGAAATAGGTTTTTATGTGACAATATAGTTGAAATTTGTCAAATACGAGACTTGTCCAAATCTCATTGACATATAAAAATTCACCTTGTTGCTTTGTATGGAAAGTGGACGCTGTCACTTCAATCTTTATATGAGTTATAACAGGTAACAGGTTTTCTTTAATAGTTTTTGAAACTATGTGCAATAGTTCTGATATTTTGGGATTTTCCTGAATGGTTTATCATTTCAATATGGATAAAGGTATACTGAAGACATGCATTAAGGGGTTAGGGGAAGACAGGATTTTCAAAAAATATTATTTTTGTGTTTTGCATTTTCGTTAAGTGTAATATCTTAAAAAATATTCTCTGATATACATATATTATATATATTTTAAGTTGATCCGATAATTACTTTTCGAGTTATTCAACAAATAACAAAGGGCGCTCGGCTCGGGCACTCCAACACGCTAGTGTGAAACTTTAAATGATTTTTTTTTCAAAACTATGTTTTTCGAACTGGTAATAACTTTAACTCGAAAACTTCTCAGTAGATTTTAATGAAATTTCTACGGCTTTTAGAATACATAATTATCCTGGCCGGGTCGAAGTTTTTTTGTTTTTAAAAAATTGTTAACTGTTAATTTTTTCCCGAAAATCTAGAAATACATTTCTTGAGACCGCCATTTTATTAATTTTAGAAAAAAAAAAGAAAAAAGTGTCGGCCCAGGATTCTCTATTTATAAAACAAATTTTTCTTACTCAATTGATTTTAGATAAATCTACATGGACTTATGATTGTCGTCGCAAGGACCACAAAAATAGATTGGAAATTACAAATTTATTTTTCAAATTTTCGTGACTTTAAGTCAAAACATTGTGTACTTTTGTAACATAACATGTTTTAATAGCAAAAAAAAAATACTGAGAATTGTCATTTAATGCACCCTTTCCTAATGGAAATAACAATGTCCGAATCACTTTTCATTGTGTTGTAATTATTCCCTAGACAATGCTGAGTTCTGAGTCGTTTCATAAACTTTGTGAGAATAGCCTAAGGTGGAAAGAATACGAGTGGAAGTGAGTATCTTTTCAAAATTGATAGTGCAATATAGAAATTTTATTTTTTATAATAAAAAGTTTCAAGATGGTTTAGACGATTACACAATATAATTTTCTCAGAGAAGTTTTTAACTATAACTTAAGAAATTAAACATATTGATTTTATATTGCCGGAAGTTTCGACATTGAGTAAGCAAAAGTTCATCCAAATCTGATAATATATGCAACAATTCAAGGACTTTGGTAGCCATATTCATCTTTCTTCTCATGAAAAAAAAATAAAAAAAATCATATTCACACCTAGCAGCCTAAGAAAAGTAGGGTATGAGCCTTAAATTAAAATAAAATGTATTTCCTTTCCTCTTGAATCACCGATCTTCCCGCTATAATTTCATTTCGCAACTCATTTTAATTCCTCGCACACTGTTTGCCATGGGCAGCATTGAATTGGCTGCATTAATTGCGAGCACAAATTTGCATGGCGCACATGCTGAGCACCACTCATTGAGGGCGAACCCAGCGCTGTTATTCATGTGAAAACGCCATGCGTGGACGCAAACACTGCGGTAAAATCCAATAAGATTGGAAGGGCTTTCACATTTATGTTATGAGCACTCATGTTGGATATGTAAATGTGTATTTATATGTTTATGTTTATGTAAGGGCATGTAAGCATATGTTTATCATACAAATATTTATGATACGAATGCATAATTACAAACACACACCCTCATACATAATAAGATATCACATACGGACAGCAAAGCAGAGCACGGCACAGCTGGAAACAGCGCTATAACTCACGGGTTAATTAAAATACACTTCGTTTGCGACATTCGGCTTTGTGCGCAGCAGGCGGTGGTGGCGGAGACGCTGGGTATTTCCGTTAAGCAGGAAGGAAGTGAGAGCCTGTGCGCGCTACTTTTATTGTGCTTATTTGTTTTTATGCGGCCACATGCATCTATGTAAATATGTGTGTAGGTATGTATGCGTGCATTTACAATGAATAGGTCTTAATTAAAACGAAAATGAACCCGCACACACGAACACTGACATGCCACACGCAAATATGTCGTATCATTGGCAGCAGGTCGGTGTGTACCCCGAGCGTTGTTATCATTAGCAGTGACACCATCATCAACATCAACATCAGCATCACCATCGTTGTCATCATCGCCAAACATCCGCAGTCTCATCAAAAACACTTACATCACCATTTAAATCAACACCAGGCGTTCGCACTGAAACTTTTTGCGTGCGCCGCCTAATATGAACGTCAGCTGTTGCTGATGGCTGTTGGCAGTCGCTGCCTATTTGACTATTAAAATCCACCTACTACATCCAATTAGGCGCTGACTAACGCAGTTTAATCTCATTTTAGCCAGTTGCCATTTTGTGCTGTCGTTTGACAAAAACTTTTTTGTTCTGCCACTCTGCCACATTCGCAACAAATTTGTTGGTCTTTTAGTATTTATTAAAAAGCTTTTGTTCTTTGCTCCTTTGCTTATCAGTGCAGAAAAAAGTTAATCTCTGCGCTGGTGTGGTTCGTGGTGTGATGCGGGTGTTGGAATTTTATAATATTCAGGTTATTGTGAAAGAGAAAAGTGTGAATTGAGATTTCAATTTTAGTTAGGTTATGTGAGCATATTCCTTGTCAAAAGATAGGATGATATACAAGCAGATAATTTTAATTTTCAAAGCTTTAAACAAATTTTTAATTTGTCCAGTAATATTCCTGCAGCTTGAAACATTCCTTATAGCCTCAGTTTTACTCTCGTATATGTGACCTGATCTACGGAAAGGGGGCTTAGGTGTCAAAAATAACATAACCTCATAACTTCTGTATCATGTCTCTGTCCATTTTTAACAGCTGTTTCCCAGAAAACTAGTCTTCGTACGTTAGCTCCCTTTTCGTAGACCAGGTCACATATATCTACTTATACATTAATTTAACTATGAAACATCTTATAGAAACACTGTCTCGAGAAGAAGTACCTTATTTCGAGATAAGTTGTAACGCTGCTCAGATAGATAGTGATAAGAGAGAACCCCTTGGCGTTGCATTTAGCCTTAGGAAATACAAAGTTCAAGGACTACTTGGCTAAGTAGTTTTATTTCGTTCCACTAAAAGATCAACGGAACCGATCCGTTGTTAGTCGGGTCTATGTAACCGGAAAGAACTTACATCATAAGGACTATCCATTTGAACGCAATTCTCAAAATAATTTGGAGATTGTTTCCCACAACAACAACAATAAGTTATTTCGGAAATTATATTTATAAAACAAGTAAAGAGCAGCTAAGTTCGAAGAAACAGTGAACATATTATCCAAAGAGATATCTTCTTATATCTTATGTGCAATTTATTATAATTCAAGCTAACCTGGTGATGAAAATCTTTTTCAATGATTTAGGCCAGCTTCTCAGCGATATCAATTCTGATTTATTAAGTTATCCTAATCCTAAATCATGTTCACTATAGTTGTTAAAAGGTTGCAACAAAACCTGTAGGAATACAGGAATCAATGGATCAATATCAGCAAGCATTATTTTCGAATTTAAGTTTTCTAGAATAGCTTGACAGAATTAGGATCACGACAATTGAGGTTACAGTGACATATGTACATATGTATGTAGATAGATGTAGATACATGTACCTCAAGCAGTTGGAATACACACAAATAGATAAAAATGTAACACGAATTGTATGAATAATCATTTATGATTCTCAGTAAAAATCCATAAATTTATAATAAAAAACTTTTACGGAATATTCTAGTAGATCTGTGTCATTTAATTCACACTGGACATACTCGTACTAGTTTACATATGAATAATGCAGACAATTGTTCGTTTAAGTCCAGAGGACATTAACAAATTCACATGTGGACACAGCAAGCAAACTTTCTGAATGGTTAAATACATTTGCAAACGCCCACAATTCACAAGCATATATGGAAGAATGTATGTGTCGCCACTAAAGTTCGCATATTACTGGATTTATTCATAAAGTTGTAACTTTGTATTTAGGTGGTAGACGTAGCACTTTTCACAAACTGGTATTTACGCATCAGAAAGCAGTTTACAGAAGAATCACTTGTGCATACGACAAACTGACATTAAAGTCGGTCGAATATTACATACACATTAAGACACAGAGGTATAGCTTGTGTGGGGTCTGTGAGAACAGGTTCACATTAATGAGAGACTAAAGAGAGCACGTTGCCCAGTAATTAAAGTCTGATCTGAGCAAGGTCTCCAAAGTGTGCCACCGGCTATTAGCTGTTGGCTATACAAACTCGGCAAACTGTCGATAGAAATTTATATTTTTTGCAATATGAGCTCTATTAGCTTTCAAAAATCTCACTAGTCTACAATCCATGACTTTCCTGCAGGCCCAATGTACTTTCCGTGTGTACTTTTCTGCGCGTCTGACACAGCAAAAATTATTGTGGCTGCAAAAGCTATGCCAACAATGAATTTGCAACTTACAGCAGCATTAATTATGAATATTTGTAGATGTGGGAGTACGTGAGTAGTCTTGCAGAGTACATACATACGAACACACAAAAAGTGAACCAAAAATATGAAATGCGAAATAAACTGGTACGAAAAATATCCATATATTATTTTTTAGAGAATAATAGAATAAATCGAACAAGCGCGCAACTTTATTGAAATGCTGTCAAAAAGTTTTGCCTACCATCACACTATCAATATTTTACGTCAATTATTATTATGAATATTTATTCAACTTTCGGCTGGCAATTAACTAAATGACAATTGCAACAGATTTCAGGCCGACAAAAACTAAAAAACCAAGCTAATTGCCACTAAATGTTGCATGAAGTAATTATTTTCGAACTAAAAGTTAAAAAAAAAAATTAAATTATTTAAATATATAATTCAAAATACTATAATGGCTGCGTCATATATTAGATAGTAGATATATTTCGCGCTAATGACCCCACGGCGACTTGTTCAATTGACAGGCGTCTGCACTGCCGCCGTCGGTCGCACAAAGTTCGCGTTTGCTTGTGTTCGAACAAAAAGTAAATTTCAATTAGCGCTACATTTAATTATTATTTAAATATTTAATTAAACAAATGTAAGCCGCATTTTAGCATGAGAGTACACGCCAACGATTGTTGTTGCCCATTAGTTGACTGCAGTGATTTTTGCTTGCGGTTGCTAATTTTTTGTTTTTTTTTGTTTTTCTAACTAATGCATTTGCGTTTTCAGCTGCATTTGCATATTTGAATGTGTGTGAGTTTTTCGATTTTTAATTGAAATTAATGGACTTTCAAATGTAGCTATTAATTTTGCGCTGTCGAAATATGTCAACCACGGAAATTAGAATATTTTGCTGCACAAAAAATGAATGTGTTCGAATGGAATTTCGAGAATTTTATTTTTTTTTAGTTTTTGAACTTTTATTTAATTTGCATATTACGAAGTCACATTGAGCATTGATAATTATAAATGCTCAATTTTATTTTATTTTATTTTTATTTTGTTCTAAATTCTCTCTTTTCCACAAATATTTCCATTTGGCAGTTGGAAAGTCCAAGGCCTGGCATGCTAGCTGGTAGTATTTACTATTTTTATATCGGGATATATTTTGTATATGCAAACAGTTTGTATGAAAATGTAGAAATAATTCAGAATAAGCAGCTTAAGGAAATAAGTCAACGTTTACGTGACTATTTAAATACGAATTAAGTCAAAATGAAAGAATGATGGATCTTGTGTACTGAAAAATATGAAATTGAATTATTTATATTGCTTTTGAACTTTTAAATTACTGTGTAACTTGCATTTTTTACACACGAGTGATTTTGTTAGAGGTGTGGCAATAATTTTTTTGAAGTTGGTTTTTTTACATATTTATTTATATAACTTCAGAATCTGATTTGAATATAAGTACAGTTGAACTTCCATAACTCGAACTGCTCTAACTCGAAGTTCTCCATAATTCGAAATATTGAAGTGACAATAGAAATCAAAATTCATAAAAATTACCTTCTGTAACTCGGAAGTGTCTCTAACTCGAAGTTTTTTAGTGGATTATGGTGATTCGAGTTAGAGAAGTTCCACGGTATTTGAACTATATTTAAATTTGTTACTTAATATGATTCAATATATAAGTTCTTTCAGTTTGATATTAGAAATTTGTAATCAGTACTCTTTTAGATGAATATCAACATCAACTTTTGGTAAGAAAATATTATTAAATATGAAATATGATTTTTATAGCTTTGGAACCGCAGTTGAACGGAAATGTCAGGATGATGAATCATGAAACGGAACACGAAATAAAGTGAACAATCGTTCGAGAATTTTTACAGAGGTTGTTGGCTGAACTGCATTCTCTACTTTATAGCAATACGACTGGTTCTAAATGCTGAAACTAACTCTAAAAAATATCACTGAAAATCATTACTCATATTGAAGATATTGATGTTGTTCCCTGATATTTTCAAAAAATTCTGAAATGTATCCTTTAAGGTTCAGTTTCTCATATATAATTTTTTTCAGATTATTGCGGAGATTTTAGCAATGATTATGGGAAATATTTCACTCAGGACATCGCAAATATGAAAAAATGGTTTCAAGATTATTGGATGTTTACAAAACGAATAACTTGATAATTGATTGACAATTTATCGAAATGATACGGATAAGAGGTTCAGAGAGTACAATTATCGAACTAGATCACATAATTTTCATACAAAGAAAACATATAAAAAATCCTATTTCAATAGTAGCAAAGTCACATATATAAATATATGAAAAGCCATCTACAATTCGCGATTTCTTTATTCGCTAACTTCGAGAAATGCTCCGCTAATCATCTTCACCATTGCTTCCAAGGTTTACTTTGCAGATCTTCGGCAATATTTCACTATTGTAAATAGCATAAATGTGAAGCAGCTGTCAAAATCACAACTCAAATTTGCTTCTAAAGAAAATTATTTTTATACTCTCGCAACAAATGTTGCTAAAGAGAGTATTATAGTTTTGTTCACATAACGGTTGTTTGTAACACCCAAAACTAAACGAGTTAGATATAGGGTTATATATACCAAAGTGATCAGGGTGAAGAGTGGAGTTCAAATCCGAATGTCTGTCTGTCCGTCCGTCCGTCCGTCTGTGCAAGCTGTAACTTGAGTAAAAATTAAGATATCTTGATGAAACTTGGCACACTTATTTCTTGGCACCATAGGAAGGTTGCTTTCGAAAATGAGCAAAATCGGACCACTGCCACGCCCACAAAATGGCGAAAACCGAAAACACATAAAGTGCCATAACTAAGCCATAAATAAAGCTATAGAAATAAAATTTGGTATGAAGGATCGCTCTAAGAAGGGGCATATTTGGATGTAATTTTTTTGGGGAAGTGGGCGTGGCCCCGCCCCCTACTAAGTTTTTTGTGCATATCTCGCAAACCAATAGAGCTATATAAACCAAACTCTCTGCAGACGTTTTTTTTACTCACTTCCTAATACAGTCCAAAAATGAAAGAAATCGGATAATAACCACGCCCACCTCCCATACAAAAGTTAGGTTGAAAATTACTAAAAGTTGGTTAACTCACTAAAGAAAAACGTCAGAAACACTAAATTTCACATAAGAAATGGCAGATGAAAGCTACACTCAGATTTTTTTACAAAATGGAAAATGGGCGTCGTGTGGCGTCGCCCACTTATGGGTCAAAAACCACATCTCAGGAACTACTCGACCGATTTCAATACTCGAAACTTGGTTTGTAATAGTTTCTTTACATCCCAATGATATGTTGTGAAAATAGTCCAAATCGGATTACAACCACGCCTACTTCCCATATACCAGAACTCTGAAGTCGATCTGAATCGTGTACTTTACAATATATAAAGTAAGCACTAGTGAAGATATCGGTGCAGAACTTTGCACAAATACTATGTTAATAGTGTGGCAGCCCCATTCTAAAAATCGCCGAAATCGGACTATAGGTTTTGAAGGCCCCATATATCGAACATGAGGACTTCTGTTCTTCTAACCTAATATTAGGGTTTCTAACTTTCAATGGACTCTATACAATATATATGACGAATATGTGGGTCAAATTGTGTATTATATAATATTAATTAAGTTAAATAAATAAATTGCGAGAGTATAAAATGTTCGGTTACACCCGAACTTAGCCCTTCCTTACTTGTTATTAATTAATTCCAATAACTTAAAACTTGAAAAAATATATAAATTCTTTATGGACTTAAGCACTTAAAGCCCACTCCAGCAAACACAAGATCTAACTACAAACTCAGATATCAATATTAATGCTGATGAGTGATCATCATTTTTTGGTTTTAATCGCCACGGGACCGCCAGGTGACGACATTGATTGATGCGAAACAGTTGGCGTCGGCATCGGCATCGGCGTCGGCGACCCGACACTGTTCACTTTTGCACGAAAAGAGTCGAATTCCATGGAAACAGTAAGCAAAAAACAGCGAAAATTGCCTTATCAAAGATGATGAGTTCAGCGGTGTGCGTCGCCGTGCAATAGATATCATTAATAAAAATAAATCATTCGGCTGGGCTTGGCGGATGGCGGATGGCAAAACATTACGCATTCATTTACATTTACATTTGCATTTACATTTTTTATTCGCGCGCTCATTTTCATTTTCATACTCATTTCCATTTGAATTGCTTAACTTTAATGATAAATGATGCGAAATAATGATGATGATGACGGCGCGGTGTACACACCTTGCCGCGAACTTCAAAATATTATTTATAACCGAATAAATGGGGCGAAGTAACAACGCCTTGACTGTATCTCTGTGTGTGTGTGTGTGTGTGTGTGAGAACTATTTAAGCTTGTGGGTGGAGAAGTAGTTTCGTGGTCATTGAGTGACGGCGCGGCGCGTGGTTTATTTGATGGATATTCACAGCGTGAACGCGCCGGTACAAGAAGGACAAAAACACACAAAAACGGAGATTTAATTTCGGGCTTTGCAAATGCTCAAATGCTTATGGTGCGAATGCTTGTTGCTTGGCCTTTATTTTGCTAATTGAATTGTGTTTTTTTATGTTTTGTTTGGCATTTTTTGCAACGCGGACAAAGTAAAATAAAATAACTGCTGGACATTTACAACAATGAATTAGAGAGGCTGATTCAATTTGCTTACGCCATTCACTTTAATTGCTTGGCAGGCGTCTGTTCTCGGCAGCGCCGTTTCTTACTAAAGTATAGGATGTTTATATGTACGAGTATGTATACACATACTATATAAACATTTATTACTAACATTTTTTTTTGTATATGGTATATAAATAAACCTGCCTTTGTCGACGCTTGAGCACAGTAAAGGTGTCACTGCAGTGTTTCCACTTCATTTGCTTGTCGTCTTCAACTACAGCTTCACTAACAGTACTTAATTTGCAGACATTTTGTTAAAGTTAAAAATAGCTTTTCTAATTAATAGCAAACGCAACGGGGCGCCAATCGTCTAAGCGGAAGCTGAGCGCTAATGTATTGTATATATTTATAGATTAACAGACTTAGCAATATAGGGTGATTTAATTCAATTTGAAAATGAGTTGAAACAGCGATTATAGGCTTAGAAAAATTCTTCGACATTTAGCTGTTCGAGGTACAAAATTTGTAACAACAACTAAATATCGTTGCCGACCTGTTGAAACTGTTGACACATCACAGTTAAATTAAAGCAGAGTATTTAAAAATTATAATAATCGAGACTAATATGGAATAGTTGCCATCGAATCGCTATCTCTTTTGTTCGCGATCTTATAGCACTAAACTTGCTTTTTCGAGTCAATACTCTCCAACACTTGGTGAATGGAAGAAAGCCAATGGTAATGAACTCTAGCTTTTTCGGGGCTAAGGGACGAGTTTCAAGGACAGCTTTAGGCTACCAGATCAAGGTGGAGCTGAGCATTTACTCGGATAGCAGAACAGACTATGCGCTCAAACCTAGTCAGTTAAGGCTTGAATTCACTATCAATGGCGTCAAGCTACTTTTGATCAGACTCATTTGGGTTCTAGCCAATGGTTGTAACAATCTCATCAGGTTGGGAACGTGCTGGAGTCCCAACTGGTAGGAATCTTTACTGGACAATGCTCGAGGGGCTTACAGGCTGTGATGCTAATGATCCCGTCAGATGTAATTGCCAGAACTTTCTCCTTCCCTGTCCAGCTTTTGATAGACTGTGGCTAAAACATCTCGTCAGGATGAACTTCGGCGAACTATATAAACTGTGCCGAATACATATTAGTTGTCTGAACAAATTTGTGAAAGGCTCAATGCGCTTTGTCTGCTACTGATGGTCAATGGCAAGTATTTCGAAAAGTTTGAGACATCACAAAACTCTGGCGACTTTAGATATAAAGTGGGATATCTTGTAGATTGCCACGGGTAGATACCGGGATATAATCTTGAGTTTTGTAAGTTTGGAAATACTATAACTATCGAAATCAAATCAGTTGTTACCATTTCTGGACGGAATATTCATAAAACAGTATTTAATTTTCAGTTAGAGCCGATAGTATTGTAATACTAGTGTTAAAGATATGAAAATTTGATTATGACTTAAACTATTCCACATCTCCATTTCTTTGCACTCACACACTTTTTAAGATTAACTGCCAAATTCTTGGTTGTAAATTACTTTAAATCAAGCTGAGTAGATTAAATTCGTAAATGCTTACGCCGAAAAAGATGCAATCAACGAACTAATTGCCTGTAAATTTAGTACAGAACAGCGACTTCCTATTCACTTAGGCGCTCAGAAGCACACACACACACACTTTCATTTAGCCAACACGAACATTTTGCTGACGTAAGTATTGTGTGGATGTATGTGTGTGTAAGTGGTTGCTGCCAGCCAGCTCGTTAATATAGTAAACTGACAACGACGCTTATGAACAAAACAGCAGGCTCCTTTACCTTTTGGCGCCTTTTAGTTATATACACACACACTTATATACATATATATAGATGCATATATATATACAACACCGAGAGCATTTAAAAAGTGATTTTTTACGGGTGCGCTGTTGTTGTTGTGCGTAATTTGCAACGCTGCTTATAATGGCGTGGGCGGTTACGCGTTGTAGTTGTAGTTTATCGTTAAGCGTGTTTTAAAAACATATATATATTTTGTGTGTGTGTGTGTGTGTTTGTATAAATTGTGTATATCTACTCGTGTGTATGGAATTACCTCTCGCTTTGTTCCTGTTTAGTAGTAGTAGCTGCTTTCACTTGTTGTGCGGCAAACGTTTTAACGCCTTTTAAATTGAATTTGCTTTGATTGAAAATTTTTGCTGACAATTTTTTTTTATTGTTGTTGTTGTTTTTTATTATTATTTATTATGTTCTCCACTGTTTTGGGATTTTCACGATTTTTCAAATTTTCAATTTTTTTCTTGTTCTTTCTTAATTTTTTTTGCAATATTTTCTTTTTATTTCTGTAACTTTATTCACGCTTATTACGTTTACGCTTTAGTCACGTAGTACATCCGTAGTCCGCATATCAATGTTATTTGTATGTGTATTTATGCCCTGCAAGCATTTTCTTCCGCGTCGCGTAAATTTAATAGCTTAGCTAAATTCTTATAGCGCTACTTTGTTGTTTTTGTTGCTGATTTCATTTACTACAACGTTCATGGATTGGCACTGCTTGTAAGCGCTTGTTCAGACATGCATTTGTTGTTTTTGTTATTTTTAGGAATTTTGAGTATTTGACTTTTGCTGCGCACCAAGAAAATTAAATTTAAACACTGATTGGTTTTCGGCCTTTGTTTTAGCCGCTTTTCGGTGTACGAGTATGTATATTTATTTTCTTTATTTTACTAAGACATCACTCAACGGCTGTTCAACTTCCGCACGCTCGTTTGCATTTCGCCTGCATAATTTAAGGCGCGTAAACAAGCGAAATTAAAATAAGTTAGCATTTCGGACGTAATTTATTTCATTTTCCCAAAGCAATGCACGACTGCAGAGTGGAGTTTTACTTCAGTTTGTTGTTTATGTAGTTGTTGTGTTTTACCTACGGCATTGCGCATAAATTAAACGAAACAATAACAATAGCATAAATAAATATCTTCATTTTCTTTTATTTGTAAATGGCTCTTTTTTATTGACGCACTCTCACACAGAAACACATACAGATAAACACATAACGCATTCGCACTTGCAGCCGCAGCGCGAAGTTTATAATTAAAAATTCACTGTTTTACGCGCCAACAGTTGAAAACAAATATTGGCTTGCCAATAAATAAACGTTAAACAAATAAATAAAAGAAAATATGTAGCATGGCATGAATTTAATAAGCCGGCATAAAGATAACCGCCTCCGCTTCTTCATTTACTCACGGATTTTCATTTTATATATCATACATATATACAATATATATACATACATATATACAATATATATACATTCAAATATACATATATATATTCATATTTTTATACATTCAAATATGTACATCCAAAAGAGTTAACAACATTTGTCCACCCTCTCTCATTCATTTATCTCCTCATTTTTAATTTATACAACTCAATTGCTTACACTGCCTCATAAAAGTACGCCCGCTTTTAGTATGTATGTGCACATCTAGTATGACAGCAAACGGGTTAAATTATCATAAAAATTTTAATGACTCTCATTTTAAATGCAAACCCTATTCATAGATAGGAGTAATTAAGGGAGTTCTTGGCGCAATAATTGGTTGTATTTTGTTGGATTGTGACTGGTAAATGAGTTTAAAATTGTATGTGTTGCATTAAATTGCGGTAATTAATCAGCAGTTAACGGGTGTATTTGTAGGAAGGAGTGTAAAGGAGTTGGAATTCTTTGGTTATTAATTTATTCATTTATATTGTATGTACATTTGTATATATCCAGCGGCTGACGTGTTGATGCTAAGAATTTATATTAAATTTCTAGAATATTCGCTATATTAAAATCAATTCTTATCACAACCCTTTCTTTAAAAAAATCATACGGAAATGGTTGTCATTTTGATATCAGAAATAAATTTGTTTATCTATAGTTCACAGTTATGTTGAAAAACTTCCAGGTTTAATTAGAGGTTATGGATGGATATGAAAATTCTCATTATAAATTTCGGTATATCCATCAGTAGCCGTCCGTGAGTCGATAGAACTAACTGGAGGAACTATAACAAAATGACGTCGAGAAGATTGGTTTCAAAAATTAATAGAAAACGTAGAGATAGATAATGTAACTAACATAATATTTCTAAAAAAAAATAATAATAATACAGTGGACTTCCATAACTCGAATGTTAGTATAGGCAATAGCGTTTAGAAATCAAATTTCATACAAATTTACATCCGTAACTCGAATTTCTATAACTCGAAATTCTCCATAACTCGAACTCTTGAATTGGCAATATAAGTCAAATTTCATACAATTCTCCTTCCATAAATCGAACTTTTCGACCAGGGCATAATACAAAATTTAAAACTTTAGTATCGAGACACAATTTTAGAAGAGTCCCTCTATATCGTATGGAGGAGAATAAAAAATATGCTATTACTCTAATTAATTTCATAAATCATGTAACAAAGGCAAAGGATATAGGTGTCTAGAGCCAAATAATGGCCAACTGTATCAAAAAAAAAATTACAGAATACATGTTTTAACGGATTTACATAAAACTTTATGCGAAGTAAATAATTAATACTGTGTATAAATCTATTTTTTACAGCTTTTGGAAATATATATGTTTTATTGCAAATTTCTATAACTCGAAGTCTCTCAAACTCGAAGTCTCTCAAACTCGAAGGTTTTTTTGTGGATTATGGTGATTCGAGTTAGAGATTCCACTGTATTTCAATTTTATTTTTAAAAGCGAAGAAAATACTTCGAAGTAGGCGTAGTAGTACTATAGTACTTCAAAACAGTCCTTTTTCGACAAGCCTCTCTCTCTTCCATCGCTCATGAGCACAATAAAGAGCATTGAAAAAATATTTACAGTCGATATGAGATACACCCTGGTCAAACCTAACCTCTTTAAGTTGATGCATTTTATAATATTTAATGATATTACTGAAAAAGTACTAGTTAGTACTTAATTAATTTTGCACTTTTCACCATTTCAATACAAAAAACAACAAATGTTATTGTTGCGCTTTTCGCTAGCTTTCTTTGTACTTATACATTCCGTAAAGTACTGTATTCTTCAAACTTCAGTCATTTAAGTTATTTTGAATTTAGTTGTGTATTCAAGTCTCTTCGAAAGTCAACAAATGAAGTGACGCAAATGTGTGTAGAATTTTATGGAGCTCTTAACCCATCTGCTATGTAGTTACACATATAGTGTTTTGGGTCAATTTGATCCACTTATAAAAACTCCACTAATAACACTATTTTATTGAAAGAGTTCAAATTTTTTTATTTGAATTAAGTTAAGTGTATGTTAATTGTAGAAAATAGTTGAGATATGTATGTTTTAACGGCAATTTTCACAAACTAAGATGCTGTGTTCCTTGAAAAACAAATTTTTGGCACGTACTACAAACAGCTGAATATTTATTCGAATTTTTTATATGATGACAGAAGAAACATCGCTGTCGTTTTTTGGTGGATTCATTTCTGGCAGAGCATAGAGCTGTGCAAAATATACTCGATTTCCGAAAACTAGCTTTCTTTGTCGGCGTTTTTGATCGAGTGATGTAATAATAAACGGCAAAATGTTTCAAAATACTAGGTGGCTCAAATTAACCCAACAACGTAATAAGTGTAATGAAATTACATTTGGCATCATCCAGCAACATAAAAAACAGATATTATTTTAATTTTCATATTTATCTATTCCTTTTACTGCAGTTAACAAATAGGAGAAGAATCAAGAAGAGAAGCGAATTTCGACGAGTTTTATTGAAAATTAGGTCAAATTTACCCAAACATAGCAGAAGGGTTAATAAAAGTTTTGTTATTTAAACAGTTTTCTATTACGCGCCAAATGTATGTACATGTTGATATATAGAAAACGAATGTTATATATGTGCTTGCTCTATGGCTTTTATGACAAAACTTTGCGAAAACAAATGTCTACGTGTCTTCTATGTATGTGATATCACACTCTTCTGTTCTTTAAATGGATAAAACATTGTTTATTGGTTGATTGGCTTTATGGCAAAACAAGTGCGTGCAATACAAAGAGCAAATATTAGAGCATATAGAGAGTTTTTTAGAGGCTTAAAATATTTATTTTGATTAAATACAAATATATTCGGATTTCAAGACATTACGAAAGTTTTATGACATTTAATATTTGAACAGATTTTTAGGTCTGTGACACTTTTTCCAGAATAGTCTGTCTCTATCACTTCAGCCACCAAACTTCTTCTCGGTAAAGTGATTTCATGCGCTATATTTTTTGTTGAGACTTTCGTCAGGACTTTTCTGACTGACATTGAATAAGATTTGAAGGAAAAATTATAAAAAAAAATTTAAGGAAATCAATTTTCTTAATTGTAATAATGTAATTATTAATTAATAATTATTTGAGTATTGCTCCTTAACAACTAAAAAAAATTACAAAGAAACAAAATGAAAAGAAAATTCCATTTCGCTTGAATTAATTCTACAAATATTTATTAAGAACAAAATTTAATTGCAAATTGCTTATCGAAGCATTAAAACTGCAAACGTTATTAAAATAGCAATAGATAAAATGCGTTGTAATTAAGATTTCCCTTAGCGCGCCATAAAATTCAACAAAGTGGAATGAACGAAAATTAGACGGTAGTGGTTAGAAGAAGAAGCGACTGAAATTGAGTTAACATAATAAATGAGGTCAGGGTTTTTAGTCAGATATAGTTAAACCAATAAAGAATATGAGAGCAATGAATGGCATTTTTGATTTGATGATTATTTTATTCAGAACATATGTGACTTTGCAAAAGTCATTAAGAAGTTTGAGGTTTTTTTTTTTCATTGAGATGAAGAGCCAAAACGCAAACTATATTCATAACAATATTTCTACAATATAATTATAGAAAAGATCTCGTGTTATTCAAGAGGAGAAGAGCCCCAAAAAATTAAAGTGATCTCCAAATTATAATAAATATTGATTTTTTTTGAAGCTATCCGAGGTTTACACAGAAAATATTCCAGTGCAACAATAGATTATAAGATATTTCTTATAAGCAAAACTTAAATCTGTCTGACCTTCCTTAGTTTTTATATAAATTCACTACAAATATGTATTTATTTAAGGGCATATGCCACATGTTGCGCTCTGAATAAATAATGTGAACAATTAAGAATACATTAAGTTTGCATTTAATATATTTGTTTAACCTTTAGGGACTATTATCTTATTAATTGTATACAATTTCTTCAATAATTTTGATTTATTTTCATAAAATTTTAATTCAAACGAATTTCACACTGTTTATTGAAATATATAGAAAATAAAAATATTATAATTTGTTTAGAGTATATTTCAGAAATAAATTGAATGTCAGTTTGAGATAAAACACAAAATTTCTTTCACTTGAACTCACAACACACACACACACATCTGCAGAACAACAAAAAGAACAGCGCTAATTGGCGTTATAATCTGATTGGGCTGAGTACAAAAGTTGATTTAACGGTAATGATCTTTCAGCTTGCTGCTTTATTTTTTTATACCCGCATACATATAAACAAGTAATTCATTTGTGTGATTTTTTCCACGCAACTCAATGGGGGGTGCAGCGGCGCACGGCGTGAAATATACTTTTTGCCGCCGGATAGACGCCACCTGTCCGCCGCGATTCGCACAACACATTAAATGCACACACGCCCACCACACAAACAGCCAGCAGAGAAATGATAAACAAAACCAACAAACACTGGCAGTTACACCTGCAAACACATAGCTATAGAGGCACACTCACACACTGCTGCATTTTCGCCATTTTTCGCGAGGATTCGCGCAAACACAATAAATAATGCTTTTATACGACTTGACACCGATGTTTGTTTGTATGTATGCTTCTCAGTATAAACTGTGTGTGTGTTCGATTATCTGTTGGCAGCAGCTTCATCTGCCGATGTCACACATACATACACCGCACCGCATAAGGCAAGGCAACACCAAAGGTGTGAGATTAAACACACACTCGCACCGTCACCAACACTTACTCAATTACACTTATATAACTATATATACACATGTGTGTGTGAATATTTTTTATTTTTTCAACGAGTTCACCGTGTTTTCCCGTGTTCACCAACCGTTCGTTTCAAGTTTTGCCGCGAGACTGAAAATTGTGTTCGAGCAAACTGTGTCGTGCTGGGCCAACTTCCTTTGATGCGACGAGCTTTTGCGCTGGAACACAATGGCAATGGAACAGCATTCAAATGTTAACAAATGTGCCATGCGATGTATGTCGAGCGCCGGGCCAAGTAAACACACACACACACAGAGACACTCTCAAATACAAGCGACAGCAACAACAGTAAGCTTCGAAGAACTTGTTGTTCCAGCCATTGTAAACATGTGCTCCGTTGGCTGGCTGGCGTTCAGTTGGTTCGCTCAATGCTCCAGTGTGCGGCGGGTTGTGATGTTTATGACAGCGACTGGTGGCTGTTGGCTGGTGTTCAGGTAGCTGTTTGGTCGGCAGACGGGCAAAGCGTACGCTTTATTGGGTTAGCTGGGACGCATTTTTATGTGTCGCTCTTGTTTATGTATGTATATGTGTGCTCATGTGTGTGTTTTTATTAATTTTTGTTGCTGCATTGACACTTGTAGCGTCGCAAGGAAAACATTACACAGGCTATATGTTGCAGCAACATGTTGCTGGTGGTGTTTTGTGTACTCAAACGAATGTGGTGTCGCATTTTACTTTGAAAATTCATTAAAAAAGTGAATGAAAGAGATAATTTTGTCATGATGACTTCATGCAGGTATTTAGATATTATTCAGGTCTCTTGCAATATTAATTACGTCAATGTTTATCAACTTCACAGGTTCATTAAACAACGACAGCTGTCACTGTGTCACGATAGTTTGGAATTTTATTAACGTGTATGACACATTTTGACTTTTATTAAAGTATCTACCTTAAGCGTAATGATAAAATGCATTAATTTCACAACTAAAATTTGTTCTTTTATATCCGTCCACATATACGATAACTGCTGCATTGAAAATATATTTAACAAGTAAGGAAGGGCTAAGTTCGGGTGTAACCGAACATTTTATACTCTCGCAATTTATTTATTTAACTTAATTAATATTATATAATACACAATTTGACCCACATATTGGTTATATATATTGTATAAAGTCCATTGAAAGTTGGAAACCATAATATTAGGTTAGAAGCACCGAGGTCCTCGTGTTCGATATATGGGGCCTTAAAAACCTATGGTCCGATTTCGGCGATTTTTAGAATGGGGCTGCCCCACTATAAACATAGTATTTGTGCGAAGTTCTGCACCGATATCTTCACTAGTGCTTACTTTATATATTGTAAAGTAAACGATTCAGATTGTCTTCAAAGTTCTGGTATATAGGAAGTAGGCGTGGTTGTGAAGCGATTTGACTTATTTTCACAACATATCATTAGGATGTAAAGAAACTATTACAAACCAAGTTTCATTAAAATCGGTCGAGTAGTTCCTGAGATATGGTTTTTGACCCATAAGTGGGCGACGCCACGCCCATTTTCCATTTTGTAAAAAAATCTGAGTGCAGCTTCCATCTGCCATTCCTTATGTGAAATTTAGTGTTTCTGAGGTTTTTCGTTAGTGAGTTAACCCACTTTTAGTAATTTTCAACTTAAGATTTGTATGGGAGGGGGGCGTGGTTATTATCCGATTTCTGTCATTTTTGGAGTGTATAAGGAAATGGCTAAAAAAAACGACTGCAGAAAGTTTGGTCTATATAGCTCTATTGGTTTGCGAGATATATACAACAAACATAGTAGGGGGCGGGGCCACGCCCACTTCCCCAAAAAAATTACATCCACATATGCCCCCTCATAGTACGATCCTTCATACCAAATTTTATTTCCATAGCTTTATTTATGGCTTAGTTATGGCACTTTATGTGTTTTCGGTTTTCGCCATTTTGTGGGCGTGGCAGTGGTCCGATTTTGCTCATTTTCGAAAGCAACCTTCCTATGGTGCCAAGAAATAAGTGTGCCAAGTTTCATCAAGATATCTTAATTTTTACTGAAGTTACAGCTTGCACAGACGGACGGACGGACGGACGGACGGACAGACAGACATTCGGATTTGAACTCCACTCTTCACCCTGATCACTTTGGTATATATAACCCTATATCTAACTCGTTTAGTTTTGGGTGTTACAAACAACCGTTATGTGAACAAAACTATAATACTCTCTTAGCAACTTTGTTGCTAGCAACTTTGTTGCGAGAGTATAAATATACTACTGGACCCAATGTAAGTGTTTGAGTAGAAAGTAAAGTATCTAAAATATGATAAAGTATAATTTCTGAAATGGAGTATATAGAAACATCTTTTGACGGATCCTCAGATATTATTTAACTCCTTGCTGACCAATACCTGAAGGAAAAAGTTTTTTTAATATAATTTCACAATAAAAACAAGTAAGGAAAGGCTAAGTTCGGGTGTAACCGAACATTTTATACTCTCGCAATTTATTTATTTAACTTTATTTATATTATATAATACACAATTTGACCCACATATTCATCATATATATTGTATAAAGTCCATTGAAAGTTGGAAACCCTAATATTAGGTTAGAAGCACCGAGGTCCTCATGTTCGATACATGGGGCCTTGAAAACCTAGGGTCCGATTTCGGCGATTTTTAAAATGTGGCTTCCACACTATAAAGGTAGTATTTGTGCAAAGTTCTGCACCGATATCTTCACTTGTACTTACTTTATATATTGTAAAGTTAACGATTCAGATCGTCTTCATAGTTCTGGTATATAGGAAGTAGGCGAAGTTGTGAAGCGATTTGGCCTATTTTCACAACATATCATTGGGATGTAAGGAAACTATTACAAACCAAGTTTCATTGAAATCGGTCGAGTAGTTCCTGAGATATGGTTTTTGACCCATAAGTGGGCGATACCACGCCCATTTTCCATTTTGTAAAAAAATCTCAGTGCAGCTTCCTTCTGCCATTTCTTATGTAAAATTTGGTGTTTCTGACGTTTTTCGTTAGTGAGTTAACGCACTTTTAGTAATTTTCAACCTATCCTTTGTATGGGAGGTGGGCGTGGTTATTATCCGATTTCTTTCATTTTTGGACTGTATAAGGAAATGGCTAAAAGAAATGACTGCAGAAAGTTTGGCTTATATAACTTTATTGGTTTGCGAGTTATATACAAAAAACCTATTTGGGGGCGGGGTCACGCCCACTTTTCCAAAAAAATTACATCCAAATGTGCCCCTCCCTAATGGGATCCTATGTTCCAAATTTCATTTTCATAACTTTATTTATGGCTTAGTTATGACATTGTATAGGTTTTCGGTTTCCACCATTTTGTGGGCGTGGCAGTGGACCGATTTTGCCCATTTTCGAAAGCAACCTCCTCAGGGTGCCAAGGAACATGTGTTCCAAGTTTCATTAAGATATCTTAATTTTTACTCAAGTTATCGCTTGCACGGACAGACGGACAGACGGACAGACGGACAGACGGACAGACGGACAGACGGACGGACGGACAGACGGACGGACAGACAGACGGACAGACGGACGGACGGACAGACGGACGGACAGACATCCGGATTTCAAATCCACTCGTCAAATTTCAATGACCATCTAAGGCAAAAATATAAAATATTTGACAAATAGTGTCGGGCGTCAGCTTCGTCAGGATCGGGAAGGAGCTTTCCGAGCCGTTCGATACCAGACGAGGTTTCAGACAAGGTGACTCACTCTCGTGTGATTTCTTTAACCTGATGCTGGAGAAAATAATACGAGCTGCAGAGCTAAATAGAGAAGGTACAATCTTCTATAAGAGTGTACAGCTACTGACGTACGCCGATGATATCGATATCATTCGAAACAACACCCGCGCCGTTAGTTCTGCTTTTTCCAGACTGGATAAGGAAGCGAAGCGTATGGGTCTGGTGGTGAACGAGGACGAGACGAAATATCTCCTGTCATCAAACAAACAGTCAGCGCATTCGCGTCTTGGCTCCCACGTCACTGTTGACAGTCATAACTTTGAAGTTGTAGATAATTTCGTCTACCTGGGAACCAGCATTAACAGCAATAACAATGTCAGCCTGGAAATCCAACGCAGAATCACTCTTGCCAACAGGTGCTACTATGGACTGAGTAGGCAATTGAACAGTAAAGTCCTCTCTCGACGAACCAAAATCAAGCTCTACAAGTCACTTATCATTCCCGTCCTGCTTTACGGTGCAGAAGCGTGGACAATGTCAACATCAGATGAGAAGATACTAGGAGTTATCGAGAGGAAAATTTTGCGCAAGATTTATGGTCCTCAAAACATTGGCAATGGCGAATACCGCAGACGATGGAACGATGAGCTGTACGAGTTATACGACGACATTGACATAGTTCAGCGAATAAAAAGACAGCGGCTACGCTGGCTAGGTCATGTTATTCGAATGGATGAAAGTGCTCCTGCTCTGAAAGTATTCGATGCAGTACCCGCTGGTGGAAGCCGAGGAAGAGGGAGACCTTCACTCCGATGGAAGGGCCAGGTGGAGAGGGACCTGGCTTCGCTTGGTATAACCAATTGGCGCCAAGCTGCCAGAAGGAGGGATACGTGGCGCGCTGTTGTGGACTCGGCTATAACCGCGTATGCGGTGTCTACGCTAGTCAAGAAGAAGAAGTGTCGGGCGACAAAGGGTTAACTCACACAATGAGAGCATTTGACAGTTGTTCATAAACACTAGATCTTAAACTCGAGTTTAACTCTGTATATTGAGTATATCTATCTTGAGTATATCTACAGATATCCTTTTTGATATAAGTAAATAGTCATATAATCAAGGGGTCCACCATTCCGAAAAAGTTCTTGTAATATGAGGTGTGTTCAAAATTTAACGGTAATTTTCGATTAAAAAAGAATTAATTCGTCTACATTAATTTTGTGGCGTTCAAAATGCTTCCATTCATTCAAATCATCGAAACACTTGACAATTGTACTGTCCAAACCAGCGAAATTTAAAATTTGTAACGTAATTTAAATCGACAATCATTTTATTTTTTAAGCATTTCAAAATTCTCCAAGAACACTATATGAATGCGTTCAGTGCATTACCAGGACCGGAATCATATTATTCGAATATTAAAAATATTTCAAATTCATAGTCATTGACCCACTAAGTGTACTGCAGAATTATTTTCAAATTTTCTTTTAATTTCTATTTAAATGTAAAATACCATCAAATTGCAATGCTATTAGTAACCAAAAATAGCTAACTAATACGTTAAATGAAAAGCTAACAAAGTACTATTGCTGCAGCCACAAGAAAGCCACAACTTATTCTTCACACTCGACTGAATTTCAATGTTTATTGAATACTTTTCGCATTCGCATTAAAATTAATGGAATTCCAGTTTATAAATAGGATGCTTTACAAAATGTGCAAATATATATACATATGTACATATGTATATCTAATATATGCCGAATGATACATATTTGTATATATATATAAATATAAGTAAGTAAGTACAAATGAATTTATAACATATACATGCATTTTTGTTTATAAATAAGGTGAAATATCAGCAACTACACACACATCAACATCAATACATATATACATATGTATGTGGATACATTCGCACATACACCGCATTAAAAAGCACTTGAGGGCCTCAATTTAACGCTCGATGTGTTTATTTCCAATTGAGATTCTATTTATGCTGTGGTTTTATTATTAGTATTTTTTTTTTGTTTAGTTTAGTTTGCCTTTTCGCATACCAAATGTCAGCTAACAAGGCTAGTAGTTGGCGCTCATATGGAGGCTGGAGGGCCTGTGCGGTATGCACACTTGTGGCGCAACAATCGGCAGTAGATACACCGACATACCGACCGGCCGTCCGGGTAGCTTGATCCCAGGGGCGGTCAATTGAGTGAGTAAGGCATTGGTGGCACAAACAGACATACAAATGTACAAAAATACTTATAAACAAAAGTATGGATATATAGAAAAAAATGTACGCACAATTATGCTTATAAATTTATATAAGCAAGTACATATATAGACATATATGTACATCTAATTGTATTTATGCATAAGTATATGTGTACTTATGTATATATTTTTATATATGCACAGCTATAAATCTGTAATTGCCGTTGGTTTGTACCTATGTACATATTTTCATACACACTTCTAAATACGCATTTATTCAACCTGCAACTCAGCGATAAGATAAATAAATAAATCAGCCAGCATACAAATAAACTCATTACGCGAATGTTCACACTCTTCTATATACCTAAACATCAATTTATAGATCATGTGGATTTAGTGCTTATGTTTGGTATTTCGATGTTGTGTTTAACGTTTTTCTTTTATTTGTTTTTAGTGGAGCTAAGTGACGAGGTCGTTTAGTATCCCGCTTTATTAGTGCTAATGTAATGGTTCTCATAGAAATCCATCCGAAATTCGACATTTCCACAAAGGAAAAGATTTGCATTATAATACTTGAAAAAAAAAATTGTTAATTAAATTCCTTCCGAAGAACACAAAAATATTCAAACGAAGATCTTAAAAAACTAAAAAAAATCTTAATATATAAAAATCCAGGGTCCGTGTGTATGTTCCGTATGAACTCTAAAACGAGTCAACTGATATTCACAAATGTTGGCATATACATGTAATTTGGTCCAATTTAGATGATAGGATAGTTATTATTCAAATTAATCGTCTCCACAATTAATAATTAACATTTTGTTTTATTTACAATTTACAGTTACATAAATATAATATAAAAATGAATAGCTGTTGGTTAGTCTCGCAAAAAGTCGAGAACGGCCAAACGATCTGGCTAATTTTAGTCTTGAAATATTCGTGGAAGGCCAGGAAAAGATTAGAAAGTGAGTAAATATGGAAAAATTGCGAGGAAGATATTAATAAGAGAATTTTATTCGAGTTGACAAGAAAATAAAAAAAAATAGAAAACAAAAATAATAATATTTTGAAGGTGGCCATTGCTGCTTTGTTAAAATATTTTTGTTATTGTTCAATAAGTATAAGGTTGTGTCAATAGCCCAAAAACAATTTGTAACAAATATGGAAAGGTTCGGGTCCAAACGAATATTTTATACTCTCGCAATTTATTGATGTAAATTTATTAAGATAACACCAATTCGGCATAAAGTCCAATAGAAAATCATCATATATAGTATATGAGGGCTGTTGTAATTCCAGAATCAATTTCACTCATTTTCACTACCAATGTTAACGGGAATAGAGGCAACTTGGCACCTGTTAGTAGGCAAACACACAGCACTTTCGGCCTTAAAATTACTCCTAAATTGCAAATGAACGAAACACCAGTCGGCAAAATCGCCAAAAATAGCGCTATAACGAAGATTTTCCAAATATTCAAGAAGTCGCTGGAGGCACTGCACAGGACTTTAAAAGATCTTGATTGTCGATAAACGTTTTTGGTGGAGCCAGGATTCTGTTCGCAGGTGATTTACGCCAGACTCTTCCAATTATTCATGGATCAACTGTTACTGACGGGCTAATCGCATGCCTAAAATGATTTAATTTGTGGCGACACATGAAGAATCGCCTATTAACAGCTAACATATGAGTGTTTTTACAACAATATCAAATTGCGTTTGTAGAAGCAGTTGGAAATGGTAGGGTCGCAGTTGATACCTCGATGGATTAATAACATTTCATTGACTCGAAAGAGAAGTTTTCCTGACATGAAACCTCAATATGATAACTATAAATGACTGATTGAAGTGGTAAAAAAAAACACAATGATATCGATGATCTTAATGCGACAATTTAGAATTTCGGTCCAGTAGAGTTGACACAGCTACAAACCAGGATGACGTAGTCAATTATCCCAAACTATTTGAAATTGCCTGTACTATCACCACTTACTTTGCAATTAAAAGTAGTGTGAGTTGTCATCATGCTGTGTAACATAAATCGATATCGTCGCTGAAGCCAAGACTAGACCAACTTAATTTAATGTATACCTTAGCCACAACAACGTGTGGCCGGGTCTTCTAGTGCACATATAAATTTCCATGATCGTCAAATGTGGTTCATTGAGATAGTTGGGTCTCTAGCGATACAGCACACCAATCCACACGTACTCCATGAGACACCTTTACATCTCGAAAATATTACGGTTTGATGCAGTTTATGGGCCGGCGACGTCATAGGGCCGTAATTCTTCCGTGTTGATCAAGACCGGCACGTTACTGTGAATGGGAATTGCTACCACTCAATGATAACAGAAGATTTCTGGCCCTAATTGAATAATATGGACTTCGACAATATGTGGTTCCAACAAGATGGCGCCACAAGCTACACAGCGAATGTCACAATCAATTTATTGGAAACCAAGTTTGGTGAACGTGTTATCTCACGAATTGTTATTATCTGACCTGATCCGAATACAAAGCATCTACATATATATTGATATAAACATGGAATAATTTATAATCGACTATTTGGAAATCTAAAAAAACTTCTACAGTGATTATCGTCATTGCAACGTTTGAAAAATGAAATGAAAGTGTACTTTTATGAAAAGAATGCAATGTGTACCAAATTAATGGAAACCATTTTCATGTTGTCTGAGAACAGTAAAAGAAAGAAGTGAATGTTCAATGAAAAGAACTACCAAGGCTTAGACCATTATTGAAGTAAAAGACCAAGCGTTATACAAAATTTTTATCATTCTGGAAAAATTGTATATATGTTGGAAAATAGATATCGCTCATTTACTTGAATAGTGTAACAGCTCAAAAAAGTAGATTTTTCAGGAGAGCGATTTAAAGTTAGTTTTAATCCAACGTAACCAGTTTAATAACGGCACATTCTTATTTCACGGTTTATTTTTCTACGCATCGGAATGAAATTTTTATACAATATCGACGCTGAAATTGTGCACATTTCTGCATACTCAACTCAAAAATCGTGTTTTTTGAGTTGTGACACTATTCAAGTAAATGAGCGATATAATTTTGCCAAAAAAACTGTCAAATTTTAAACAGAATTTATTGCAATATCCCTGACTATTTAGTATGATATGAAGAGAGAAAAATTCGTTGGCGTTACCGAACTTATATGGTGTAAGTATTCTAAACAAGTAAGGAAAGGCTAAGTTCGGGTGTAACCGAATATTTTATACTGTCGCAATTTATTGAAGAAATTTTATTAAGATACCGCACAAATAACTATATTTTATTAAGATTGTGTGCGTTATAACGTACCCATAAATTCGGCATAGAGTTTAAAAGAATAACGAAAATCGTCATATATAATATATGAGGACTGAGGTAATTCCTGAACCGATTTCATTCATTTTCACCAGCAAGGTACACTATATCCAATACTATACGCTCACTTAATTTCGCAAAGATATAGTATCTCACATATTAACCAATACATATATGTAGATTAAAGCCCACCGTATTTTTGAAAAACCTATAATTAGGTACATGGGAGCTAGGAGATGTTATTATCCGATTTTAATAATTTTTGGAACAGAGACACACTATTAGAAGAAAACAATTTCCTCTGAATTACATTAAATTATCTAAGAGATTTACCAATATTTTCGGTTAAAATTTACCCTTAGGCCCTGAGTTCAACATTTTCGATGTCTGGGGCCTTGAAAAGTTATAGTCCGTTTTCGACCATTTTTTCACAAGTGATGCCACACATCATATACAGTATTTGAGTAAAGTTTTATTTCGCTATCTTCATTGGTTTCTAATGTATATATTAAAAGTGAAGGATTCAGATGGAATTCAAAATTGAGTTATAAGGAAAGAAGACGTGTTTGTGAACCGATTTCGCTCATTTTTTAACCGTGTTGTCAGGGTGTCAAGAAAATATTATATACCGATTTTCATTGAAATCTGTCGAGTAGTCCCTGAGATATGGTTTTTGAGTGAAGCTTCCTTCTGCTATTTCTTCTGTAAAATTTACTGTATCTGACGTTTTTCGTTAGTGAGTTAACCCACTTTTTGTAATTTTCAACCTAACCTTTGTATGGGAGGTGGGCGTGGTTATTATCCGATATCTTTCATTTTTGGACTGTATAAGGAAATGGCCAAAAGAAACTACTGCAGAAAGTTTGGTTTATATAGCTTTATTGGTTTGCGAGATATTTTCAACAAACCTATTTGGGGGCGGGGTCACGCCCACTTTTCCAAAAAAATTACATCCAAATGTGCCCCTCCCTAATGTGATCCTATGTTACAAATTTTATTTTCATAACTTTATTTGTGGCTTAGTTATAGCTCTTTATGTGTTTTTGGTTATCGCCATTTTGTGGGCGTGGCAGTGGACCGATTTTGCCCATTTTCGAAAGCAACCTCCTCAAGGATGCCAAGGAATATGTGTTCATTAAGTTTCATTAAGATATCTTAATTCTTACTCAAGTTATCGCTTGCATGGACAGACGGACAGACGGACGGACAGACATTCGGATTTCAACTCGTCTCGTCATCCTGATCATTTATATATATATAACCCCATATCTTGCTCTTTTATGCCTTGGTGACACAAACAACCGTTATGTGAACAAAACTATTATACTCTGTGCAACATGTTGCGAGAATATAAAAATTTTATAAACTATTCAGTCTACCAGTAGACCAATAGGTTAAAGGGGGTCCCAGTACACTCGGTTAGAAGTTCGAAAAAAGTTAACAATTATTAGTCTTCATAAGTAATTAATTAATAATGAAGGAAAGAGAAAAGCGTGGGTGTGACTGATGAGTATGTTCCTCTATGAATTAAAGAGGTTTCTAGGTTATTGTTAAGCTTATAGCTAATCCTTCTCAAGAAACAACATCACACTTACGAGAAGCAGTTATTTTTTATGATTAAAAATTAACTCAACTTACAGAATATTAATATTGAATTTTCATAAAAATATAACTTTTTATTACCCAAGGCGCAGACACAAATGTTATTTAATTTCATATGCTGCTCTTGCCAACAATATACATAAGTATAAACAAATTAATATACAGATATATAAAACTACAAACAAAAGCAACAACGAATGGGGGATAAGCAAGTAGGCAAACACAATTGGAGATTCGGAGAATATTCAAAATCCACTTTGGCAATGGTGGCAACAGAAGAGCTAATGCACGCACAAAACCAAAAGCAAATGAAATAAAAGTGTGTAACAACAACAAAACTAACAAACATATGGGAATTGCGACACGAGGGAAGAGATATTCGACGCATATAAAAATGCCAAAGGACATGTGGTCCTTCACAAATAAACACTCGTGCGCTTGACATGATAACAAAGGCTTAGAGATGCCACAGGGAGTCGAGTGAGTTGAGCGCCCAAAATATAGAGCCAGTTGAACGAGAAGCAGAAGCACCAGTAAACAGAGATAACTACAAATAACAATAAAAACACTAAATTTTGCCACTGAATATATGAATAAGACACACACATTCAAACGCACTTGTATGAGCCAAAATGTAAACACCAGAGTATGAACGTAAGCACACAGGTGCTACCAAAAGCACAGCACCAACAAATACCGAACCGAATGAATGCTAAGCGAAACAACTTTCGTACACCACCCGCACTTCCGGCCGTTGTATCATACAATAACAACAACAAAATATTCGATAATTATCAGCGACGAAAAGCCAAAAATTCGGTGAAATGCGCATGCCAAGCGGATTCAGACTCGACTGAATGCCTCGCACAATCTGCTTTATTGCCTTAGGCCGCTTAGCTTTTGGCCAAATGCGAGCTACAAGTTGTTGTTATTGCTTCATGCGGAAGCGCAGACGCAGTACACAAAAGTGTTGTTGTCTCCACACTCTATGATTCGCATACACTCTCCCAGTGAGATGAGTGATTGAGAAAAGCTTCGGCTCACAGCGTGTGCCATTGCCAAAACGTTTCGTTCGTTGTGAATGGGTCACCCGGTTAGCTGGTGATTATTTGAGTGTTGCCGAAGCAGCAGGATGCGAGTGGGTGGTAGAAAGCGCTTCACACAAAAAACATTGTGCGGGGCGTTCGAGACACCTGTAAATAAAGCACACATACACACACATGCTTATAAGTGTTTCTTCATTTGTTTGTATGTGTAAATTCACATTTGTATGTATGTGTGTGTTCACTAAGCAAAAGGCGTCATGCTTGAGAGCCTAGAATGTTTAGGAAATTCTCTTTCTTCAGGGAATACACGCGTGTGCTTGTGTGCTGCAACGGAAATAAATTCCGTTGAGGTTTATGCCAGCGCTCGCAGCTCATAAATTTAATGTTTACTTGTAATATATATAATGATATTTTGATTTCAAAAATTTATAGGTAATTTCGTAAAATGTTTTTTCCTGTAAATATTTTAGTCCCACTTCTTTATTTTGCCACTTTATTAATGCTGTGTGGTTTACTGCCATAAATTTATGACTTGCAGCGATGCATTTGATTTGATTTCTGTCGTTGTTCAGCATGAAAGGAAATGACATTAGTTATTATGATAATGAAGTTCATTAATAAGGCTATAAAGATAATATAAAATTCTTAGTTTCTTTTAGTGCTTATAGTTAAATTATAATAAACCACAAAAGGGAACCAATTTAAAGTATTTATATCATATATAAGAGATTAGTATCCCTAAGGGCTATACCCTTGGAAAATTAGACGATTTTCGTGTTTTTTAATGAAATTTTTTGTATATAATAAAGTGTAATTTCAACTGTATTTTAAGATTTTTTTACAAAAAAAAATAAAGGAATTATGTGCCGTCTTCGGATGTGCAAACAAAGTTCCCTACTGCTGACATGATTCCGTCCGAGTAGCTGAAACAAAAAAAAAGTTAAAAAAGTATTAATGTTAAAGATACTTTATATACGATTTTTTCAAAATATTCAAAATTAACGAAATGGCAAGTTCTGAGAAAAGTGTCGTTTTTTTGAGGTAAACAATTATCAGTTTTAACGCAAATTTTAAAGGGTTAGGGGTAGTCAGAGACACGAAAAAATTAGAACTTTCAGTAATTTTTTTGCTATTAAATCATGTTATTTCACAAAAGTAATAATATGGCATTATTATACAATGTTTTGACTTAAGGTCACGAAAATTTGGAAAAAAAAAAATATAATTTCCAAAGTTATAGCTGTCTGTGTTGACCCAGTTTCAAAAAAGGTCCTTGCGGTGACAATCATTGGAGATTTATCTAAAATCAATCGGATAAAAACAATTTGTTTCATAAATAGATAATTCTGGGCCTGAACCAAACTTTTTTTTTTTTCAAAATTAACAAAATGGCGGCCTTAGTAAATTTTTTTCTAGATTTTTGGGAAAAAATCAACAGTTAATTGGTTTAAAAAATCGAAATTTTTGAAAAAAAAATCTTTGGTTCAGGCCTGAGTTTATTATGCATTCTAAAAGTTGTAGAGATTTCATTGAAATCTATCGAGCGGTTTTCGAGTTACAGTTGTCACCAGTTCAAAAAACATAGTTTTGAGAAAAAAGCATTTAAAGTTTGACACTAGCGTGTTGGAGTGCCCGAGCGCTCTTTGTTATTTGTCGAATAACACTAAAAGCAATTATCGGACCAACTTAATATTTTTAGATAATATTTTTAAGATATCACGCTTAACGAAAATGCAAAAAAAAATTGATTTTTTTGAAATCCTGACTTCCCCTAACCCCTTAAGCCAATCAAAAATATCGTTGGTTCTTGTATATGAAATATATTGAAGAATATTCAGTAGATTGATGTGATTTGTCGATTTTATTTTAGAGTTATGATCCCTCCAATTTTGGAAAATTTTGTTTCGAGGAAAACACGGTTATAGTTTCAACTATAGAGCTTTATACCTACGAGCGGCCGCTCTTTAGAACGCTGTCGTAGAAAAACTGTTCAATATAGAACCTTGCCGCTTTCACAGCATATTTTTAGAAAATATCATACTGATTTTGATTGATTAAATTATTTTAAATTAGAGAACCCTGCTACCGAAAAATACACAGATTAAAATATGTGTATGTAACCTAAGTAAATTCAAAAACCACTGGTGATATATTCACTTTTCTACATTTTCTAAAATTATTAATTTTACATATATTTTGTCCTTTGTCTACAAATTGCCCAATACCCATATATAGAAATAATATTTCAGATATACCTAATATTAATGATAATGAAAATGACTTTCGTTGAAATAATAATTAAAGTTTATGTCTGGCAGCTTACGTGAAATTTAAGACTTTACAATATCTTTTATTAACCACAGGCATTTTTCTCATCCAAAACAACAGTACTAATTAATAGCAGACAGACCAAACAAATTGACCGACACAGACAGGCTAATGGTTTCCAACAACAAAAAAGGGACTGCAAAAAACATTTTTAAATATTATTTTTTTATTAATTCTTATAAACATGATATTTAAAGCTTGTCAGCAAGTTGCACATAATGAACTCGTCAATATATAATACTTATATGTGCAGCGGCAGAAGCAGCTTCCTTTATTCTCCACCAGCAATTAATCACTGAAAACCAAGCAGATATACCAGCATGCCCTCAGTTAACTAAGAGGTATTAAGACTTCTAGCTGAGCTGTCGTGTGTTAAACCCAACATTGCAACCACGAAAAACTAATTGCACACACACACATACAAATGTGCATATATAAAAATAAATAGTGTTGAAGAAAATGTGTAAATACATCACAGGCGGCAGCATTTTGTAAATTGAAGCAACCGCGCTCATCAAATAACGTTTACATAACACCCATATACATATGCACTCGTATGTGTGCATAACCTTATTCAGATGTATGGATCTGTTCGCGAAGGCTTTCAGGTCAAACCACAGTCATATGTGAGTGTGTCTATATAAGTACAGCACGTAGCAATGAGACTGTCTAACTACTGTGGCACAACTCACACGCAAGCCATGAGACTTACTAGAAGCAGGTGCTTCTGTATATGTATGTATATAGCTGTGTATCTTCCATAGTGAACACACGCTATTCCATTAGCTGCACTAATTTCAACACGTAACATAATAATAATTAAATTTTACACCCTGAATGCGGTTGCGGCGACGAAAGAGTATGCCGCATAGCGCATTTAAAGCAGTTCGTGTGTAACTAAGATTTCTATGGACGCGGTTGTTGTATGGTATTTATATTGAAAGGGTGCTCTATTTTTTAAATATCACTACATAGTATAAAATAAAGTCGCATTTTCTGTCCCTATATCCCTATGTGCGCTTAAATCTTTAAAACTACGCAACGGATTTTGATGCGTTTTTTTCCAATAGATAGAGTGATTCAAGAGGAAGGTTTATATGTATAATACATGCTTCGTATACTAAGGCAACATTGCTAATTTTAGAGGTTTCTAACATGATGTCGTAAATTAACGTATTTTTTTGTGCTTATTTAGCAATTTAGAAAAACGCTGCCTAAACCCTACGAGTTAGATAAAATTAATAATGTACTACAGTATTGTACACCATGAAAAGGTCTACAAAAAAGTCCGCGATGGTATATGTTTATCTTTTAGGGATAACACACATTAATCATTTTTATTGTTTACTTTTTACGTGAAAAAATGGCTTATTTATACCCGAGACACGCATGTAGTAACAATACTATTGTTCGTACGAATACAAGATGTGTGTCACCAAATACCAGCACTTTACTATTACTACGTTTATGCTTCTTTTCTACTCGGTTATATTATACACGGGTAAGTTCAACCCACATGCATAAACACTTTTTCACTATGAGTTAAATGATCTACTCGGATAGAATATACACATTTTCTTTACGTATGTAGACGAGTTAACTCGGATGCATAAACGGATTTAGAGTTAAGTTGAAGGTCAAATCAGTTGATTTTTGTGCCGGTGTATATGGTTTTGACAAATTGCATATACAGGGTTCCCGTATTGCCAATTTTTCGCTAAAAACCCCTACCCCACTTACTACCGAATTTTTGCGGCAAACGCCTGGTACTGTGTAGTACTACAGTAACCGGTAATTGGTTACTTTTTGGCACCGGTTTTTTTGTGGCACACCTGTGGCACTGTGGGTAGTCGGATGGTGTAGCGAAAACCGGTTATTTGCAAAAACTTCAACGAGTGGGTAGTCGGTTTTCGTAGAAAAACCGGTTTTTTGGGTCGGTCAGTGGTCGGTTTTGCTCGTGCATTTCTGCCCGAACACTTCTCAACAGATTTATGCTGCACACCCCGTATATCTGGAAAATACGGACATATTTATAAAACGTGGCAGCCCTCAAATTCAATTCAGAATTTACCTCGAGTAGAGTATTCGCCGTTTATGCTTATAGGCTTTACCCATGTAGAATATAACCGTGTAGAAATAAAGCATAAACGTAGTATATGTGAGCAATGTAGTATCAGCATTGCACCCGTGCGAAGCCAGGGCGGGTCGCTAGTTTCAAATAAAGTAATGTTTATTCAAGCTTTCATGTGATTATTTCAACATTTTCGGACTTAATGTCGACTTTATTTACCATACTAACCGAAAACTCGCAAAAGTCCTTTCATAGCTACAATTCAATTACATGAAATAAGCATTAGAATTATTAAAATATCATCTAATATAAAAAAATGGATTAAGATTTTTTCTAGAACTCATTTTCCACCAAATATCAAATTTGAACATAATCTCTTTTAACCCAAAAGTCTTCAAAACGCAAATTTATCGATTATATCTTAGACTCTTAAGAGCTAGTTCTTAAGGCAGTAGTCTGCTTTACAGGCTTCAAAAAATCGATATATTCGTTTTGTTTCAAATCTCTTCCAAAACTATCCAAGAATATGTCTTTAAAATTCCAGAGGCCAATTCGACGTATTTTCAAAGCTAGAGCAGTTTTAGTGGCCGAGCGTCGAGCAGGTGCGAATGCTCAGGCAGACTTTACAGCGCGTTATTTACGATCATAGCCCACTATTTTTTAAGGGGAGGAGTATTTGACAGTGGTCTACCAGAATACATTAAAAACGCGATTTCGAAAAAAATGTAGATACGCCTTTTCTATATTAAGCCAACGATATATTCTCGAACAAAATAAAAAAATCGATTTGGTATACTAAATACTGAATACTCAACATATCCGGAACACCCTGTATAATTTGTTTGCATGTTTTATGAGTTCCTTGCAAGCATGGCATACAACAATTTGGTGTCTTTTAAGCAGTTTTGATAACCCGCATTGACATACAAAGACTGCTTTCAACTCACATCAAAAGAAACCATTTTCATTTTACTCTCACGCACAGAAGAGTCTTCTATATACGCAAATAATTATGCTTAACACATAAAAGAAAATAACAGTAAAACACAAAAAAGGTGGGACCTCGCTTTATTTGCTTCATACTATTCCTGTTTCTCATGCAACTTGTAGAGCATAAAAAGGTGTCACCCATCCATCCATGCTGCTGAAATAAAATATTAATATTGAAATAAAATATATTAAACTTCGCTGTATACCTCCTGGCTGGTAACCGCATAACTGTCGCACATTAACATTTCTTATTTCTTGCCAACAACAACTCAGCGACGCTCATTTTAAGCGGGTTAAATGTCGTCCCGTACGTTGCACTGCAATTCTTCATACGCCCTGGTGTCCCGACACACGCAGACAAATCACCCCTCCGCCGGCAGGGTCTCCATCTGCTGTACTGCACTGCAATGACAGTTATTTTTCGTCTGCACACTTTTGCTTTTCGAGCGTTGTGATATGCTTCATCACCATGCTGCTCGCCCTCTGTCTCTGTGTTCCTGTGTGCGTTTGTATACATGGATGTTTGCGCTGTCACTCCTCCTCCTGTATGCCGTGTAATGTCGGCTGGCCCCTGGCATTTGCTTGTTAAATTTGCATTGTGTGTTAAAAACTTAAAGGGTTGTTCTTATTGTTGTTGTGTTTTTTGTTAATGATTTTTCAACTTGGTTGGTGAATGTCTCACCTTTGACATCTTACAAGTATATGTTGGCCTGGCAATCACCTTCTGCCAGTTGGCAATCAAAAACTTTTTATTTCATGTAAGTAACAGCATTTTTCTTAGTTTTCTCACAAAAGCACTTTAACCTTTGTTTATTACTTTTTTACTTCGGGTTGTTGCGTTGTTTAATGTGTTGTTGTGTAAAGTCAATTGTGGTTTTTTACTACGCTGTGGTGTCATGAAACTCTTCACATAAAGTGTATGTGACGGTAATTGGTTTTTGCTTTTAAATTCATGTTCCGACGTGTGGAAATTGTGAATAAGACTGAAATGTTATTAAGGATAACGAAAACAATCTTTGAGAGCTTATTCACATATTCTGGTGAAATTTCATTTTAAAGATCGTTGTAAATTTATGTATCGTCTGATCTATGTCAAAGTGAGGACTGTTCTAAGTGATGATTTAAGGCAGTAGTCTGCTTTAGAAGCCGAAAAAAAGCGTTTTTTTAGCATTTTTTTTTTAAAGGAAGGAAATGATTGCCGTAAACGGAATTTTAAGACGATAGTGTACTATATTTAAGGCTTAAAAAAACAATATTTATTATTAAAAAATATTGAAATTTTTTCAAAGTTGTAAGTATTTTTCTGGAGCGCCTGGAGTCTGCACTTGTAAATCGGTGCCGGTGATGGAAGTCGTGCGATGCATTTGTAACAGTCGAACCAAACTTTTTTTTTAATTTTTACGAGGGCTGCTATATATATTTCTGGCCTAGTAATGAAAATAGGAATATTTATCAACGAAAATGCTTTTATTGTTTTTTCAAAATATCAATATCCATCAAGATTTATACACTTTTGCATGCGCTCACACCAATTTTCGAAGCACTTTTTTTGAGCCTTTTTTTGAACGATTGTCAAATTGTGCGGGATCCAACGAGATCATGCAATATCGAATGTATGCTGGTGGGAGAAATGCAAAGGCATGCCTCTATCGGAAGGTATGTTACATGACGGTCTTGCATTATCACTTCACGTAAGGCATCGATGTTTTCTGGCACAACGGCTGTTTTTAGACGACCTTCACGGAATTCGTTTCGGAATTCGAGCGTCGGCCACGATTGAATTCGTTGTACCAGTTTTTCACAGTGCTATAGGATGGTGCTTCAAAGCCAGACAAAGATTTTAGTTCATCGATGCACTCTTGTCGCGATAATCCACGTCGAAAGTTGTGAAAAATGATCGCACGAAAATGTTCACGAGTTAATTCCATTTTTTGGCCGAGATGAATTTTTTAATTCCCTGTAAATAAAACAATTCACGATTAAATGACAAAACTTTCTGAGTGATGTTATGCTAAAAAATGTCAAACTTTCCAATGGAAATGTCAGATTGCACCTGGCAACACTTAGTGTTGCCTAGGCCAGAAATATATATAGCAGCCCTCGTACAAGTTTCTTTTCTTTATGAACTGAAACAATGCCGAAGAAGTTATAAAATTCCACATATTTTCGAAGTTTGAAAAAAGAATTAACTTTTTTAAGAAAAAAAAATTGACTTTAAGTTGCAAAACAAGTAGTTTAAATAATACTTTCGTCCAACTTGTTTAGTTCAAATAGAAGATAATTTAATACTGAAGCTAGATCACTTTGGTTTTTTTTCGATCGGACATATATTCTTTTTGCTATCGCCGTCACCGTTTTCTAACACTTGTGAAAATGAAAACTCGAGAAAACGCGCTTTAAAGTCTGCCTGAGCATTCGCACCTGCTCGACGCTCGGCCACTAAAACTGCTCCAGCTTCGGATGGCCTCTGGAATTTTAAAGACATCCAAGAATAGTTTTAGAAGAGATTTAAAACAAAACAAAAAAATCGATTTTTTGATGCCTGTAAAGCAGACTACTGCCTTAAAGGTTAATGTACTTTTATTATCTTTTTTTATTGAAAGTCCTTAAATTCTTCAAAAGAAACTTCCTCAAAAAATGATCTTAGTGAACAATTTAAAAGCAGCTACTTTATAGCACTTGAAATAATCTTTGTGATCTATAAACAAACCTTACCATAATTTAAAAAAAGGAAAGTGACAGTTGCGAAAAAAATTAATTTTGGTCCTGGTAACTGCATTTTGCTTAAAGGACATTTTTTCCAACAAACTTCCAGCGGCTAATATGTCTATTTTGGCTATCTGTCATTGTCATTGAGTATAACTATATTAATTTTTAAATCACGGGTTTTATATTATTTTCTTCTCTTTGAAGGTAAAAAGTCGAGTCTAGAGTAAAATCTTCCTTTATTTACTTTTTCAGGAATGAATATAGTTTAATATCTAAATCTAAAAGTTAATACCAAAGCATTCAGCTTCAAACAATATGTCCCGAACCATTGAAAACATAACCCTTTTTAGCTTATGAACCATTTGTTCTTCAAAATAGCCCCATTTACTTATTACAGACATGTCAATAGTTAATATAGACGAATACTCTTTAGTAATTTTTAATTTTACAGATCATGGATCGCTATAACACATGGGAAAGTGAGTGAAATGGTAAAATAGAAAAACTGTCAACTGTCATCGTCATGTCATGACGTTATGTTTCATTGATCTTTTTTTGTCAAAAGTACTCCATAAAGAGTAATGTAACGTAATTCATCCATTCAATAGCAGCTAAAAATTCAAATTTCAATAAGTTAAAAAAGACCGTTTAGAAATAGTGAAAGCCAGTTTTCCGCAATATTATTGCTAGTATTCTACCGACACTTCTTTGATGTTTCCATCGATAGTTGAGATTGGAGATTCTCAGCGACCAGCTTTCAGAAACTTTCACCACTCTTTTTGGACGCCAAAAGCGGCATAAATTTTTAACTTATCCATAATCAGTTTTCGAACTACTGCGAGATGATGATTCCACAGCTTTAAGAAATACGAATATGTAGACGAGTGCCACTACAATTTCGCTTATTTTACCAGATAAGTGTAGCAAATGATCGAAAATGCTGGCAAACTAGTACTGCTGCGTCTGCAGAGCAAGCGAACCATTTATCAGACCAAATTTAATAGAAACTCAACAAATGGAAAGCTGTCGCTTTCATTTACGGTGCTTAAGTAAAAGTGCACACATTTCACAGCATATTCAGGATACATACAAATACATATGAAAGCATAGTTAGTACGCACTAGCAGCAACACAAGTTTATATAGATAATTCGTGTATTCACATGTTCATTTTATGCATACTCATATACTCGCATGTATGTATGTATTTATGCACGATTGTGACAGTGTGTGTCAGCATTCAAGTTGAAAGTAGTTTTAGAGCACTTAAGAAACTGTGAGCTGTTGAATTTTTTATCAGCGCTAGTAAACGCAAAACGCAAACGTAAACGTAAACTAGACGGTAAGGAACAAAAGCACAAGCGCATATGCCGTTAAATGTTTATCTGTGTGTGTATGTTCGCCGTTAGCGACAAACTGAGTAATGGCCTTGACTGTTATGCGTGCCTGCCACTCGACGCTGCAACATATGTTCACAATCAAGCAAACATACAAACAAACAAATGTACATAAAGGCATTTTTTACAGCTTCAAACATACACGCACTCATCTACATACATACATATGTATGTACATAAATACAAATGGATGTGCATATGTTCTCCGCACAATCGCACTAATACGCGTGTAAACAATGGCGAGAGGTCACACGCTCATTCGCAGACACAATGAAAAACTCATTTAAGGACTTACAAGGATTACAGAACTACTACCACGACAGTGACGTTACAAAAACAACAACAACAATAACAATAGAGAGTACACCTATGTAAGCTTTTCAGCGGTTGGCAATATAAGATAACGGCAAGAGAATGCTGAAAGTGTTGTCAAATGTGGCTCACAACGCATATGCATACACGCCTATATAATTTTCATATATATATATATATCATGTATATATATGTTTAAATGAATACTTGTAACATATGTATGTAGACAGACGTTATAAGCCTTTTGGAAACAAGGTAACATTGTGTAGCACCCAACTTCAACAAGCCAAAGACTGTGTGCTTACATTCAGCAGCAAAGAGCAAACAACAAAAATGCTTACCAAAGTAACAGTAAAATGCACAGCCATCACGGCGGCTAATTTATTTAGTGGCTGTATGTGAGTGCGTCGTATAACAAATGTGGTAATTACATTCTAAAATGGCACATTTGTGTTTTCTCACTCCACTAGCTGCCTGGTTGTAAAATGGGCTAAGGTGCGATGGACTGTTTTATTGGAATATGAAAAGATTTCACTTTAATATTTATATAATTCGTTTATCATCTTCGTAAGTGATTTTTATACTCTCGCAACAAATGTTGCTAAGAGAGTATTATAGTTTTGTTTACATAACGGTTGTTTGTAACACCCAAAACTAAACGAGTTAGATATAGGGTTATATATACCAAAGTGATCAGGGTGAAGAGTGGAGTTCAAATCCGAATGTCTGTCTGTCCGTCCGTCCGTCCGTCTGTGCAAGCTGTAACTTGAGTAAAAATTAAGATATCTTGATGAAACTTGGCACACTTATTTCTTGGCACCATAGGAAGGTTGCTTTCGAAAATGAGCAAAATCGGACCACTGCCACGCCCACAAAAAGGCGAAAACCGAAAACACATAAAGTGCCATAACTAAGCTATAAATAAAGCTATGGAAATAAAATTTGGTATGAAGGATCGCACTATGAAGGGGCATATTTGGATGTATTTTTTTTGGGGAAGTTGGCGTGGCACCGCCCCTACTAAGTTTTTTGTACATATCTCGCAAACCAATAGAGCTATATAAACCAAACTTTCTGCAGTCGTTTTTTTTAGCCACTTCCTAATACAGTTCAAAAATGAAAGAAATCGGATCATACCCACGCCCACCTCCCATACAAAAGTTAGGTTGAAAATTACTAAAAGTGGGTTAACTCACTAACGAAAAACGTCAGAAACACTAAATTTCACATAAGCAATGGCAGATAGGAGCTGCGCTCAGATTTTTTTACAAAATGGAAAATGGGCGTGGCATCGCCCACTTATGGGTCAAAAACCATATCTCAGAAACTACTCGACCGATTTCAATGAAACTTGGTTTGTAATAGTTTCCATACATCCCAATGATATGTTGTGAAAATAGGCCAAATCGCTTCACAATCACGCCTACTTCCTATATACCAGAACTTTGAAGACAATCTGAATCGTTTACTTTACAATATATAAAGTAAGTACTAATGAAGATATCGGCGCAGAACTTTGCACAAATACTATGTTAATAGTGTGGCAGCCCCATTCTAAAAATCGCCGAAATCGGACCATAGGTTTTTAAGGCCCCATATATCGAACACGAGGACCTCGGTGCTCCTAACCTAAAATTATGTTTTCCAACTTTCAATGCAATGGACTTTATACAATATATATGACGAATATGTGGGTCAAATTGTGTATTCTATAATATAAATAAAGTTAAATAAATAAATTGCGAGAGTATAAAATGTTCGGTTACACCCGAACTTAGCCCTTCCTTACTTGTTAAATATCACTTAGGTGTTCCCGGCACTGGAACTCAAAACGAATAGTATACATATGATATCAACTATGCAACTGAAGACGAAAGGCACCTCAATATAATCGATATTCATTCGGCAATATTAATGGCAAAATTAATGATCCATCGGCTGTCGAGGAAGACTCAAAATTCATTTGACATCTAAAAGTCCCTATCGAAATATGATCTATTCAGAGTCAAAAATATTGATGGTTTTGGGAACTTGTGGTGTTATTGGACTTACAATAAAAAATTGTAATATCGCAGAGAGAATGAAAAGGAAATCAAAAAAAAGGTTTTCAGAGTGCATCCAACTGACTAACTCATCAAAGTTTTCTGAAATGTTTAAGAATATTACTATTTCCGGTTTTCAGATACCCTAAAACAATGTTATAGACAGTGTTTCACTTCATTTTTGTTTTTGTCACGGTGTTTCCAATATGGTTTCCAACAAAATTATCACACAGTAAACACCGCAATCACTTTAATGAGTTTGGTCCTCTAACAGCATCCCCAACAATACAAGATTACACGAACAATACCGAAAAGACATAAAGTATTAGTGAAACATACACTCGCAGTTTCTACTCCCTCGGTGATTATCGCTTAAATGCCGTTAACCATGAATGCTTAATTACAACTTGCAACCGCTGCTAATAGTTATTATTTCGGTAGAGCCATTGTTAGAAACTTGTCACAATTGTTGCTGTTGCTGCTGAAGCGTTAACTATTGTTGGCATTTGCATTTGCCTAAATGCTGTCATTAATGAAGCAAAAGTACAAGCCACAAACTGTTGAAACAATGTAAAGTTAATAATTACAGGGAGTGAGACGAGCATAGAAATTGTAAAATCAACAGTTGAATGAAAGGAGTGCGTTCTTAACGCACTAATAGTTGAATATATATGATAGTACAGTAGAATTAAGATGAAGATGGTGTGAGTAGGAAATAAGTTTAGTTGGATCAGTTGGATTCATCTAAGATGAAAGAAAGTAAGCGTTTAAAGTAGTAGATAATACTTTGATATTAGAGGTCAAATTGAATGTCATAGAAGGAAAGCGATTGTGTAGATGAATAACTCACCCAAATTACCATTATTATGTTTAGAAGTATAAAGTAGGACGGGAATGACGATAGACTTGTAGAGTTTAGTTTTTGTTCGTGGACGATGTCAACATCCGATGAGACGTCACTAGCAGTTTTCGAGAGAAAGGTTTTGCGGAAGATTTATGGTCCCTTAAACATTGGCAACGGCGAATAGCGCAGAAGATGGAATGATGAACTGTATGTGTTATTCGACGACATATACATAGTCCAGAGAATAAAAAGACAGCTGCTACGCTGGCTAGGTTATGTTGTTCGAATGGACGAAAGTGCTCCAGCTCTGGAAGTGTTCGATGCAGTACCCGCTGGTGGAAGCCGAGGAAGAGGGAGGACCTGTCTTCACTTGATATTACCAATTGGCGCCAAACTGCCAGAAGGAGGGATACGTGGCGCTCTGTTGTGGACACGGCTCGGCTATAACCGCGTAAGCGTTGTCTACCGGAGCCTGTATATATACGACTTTATTACAGAACAATAGGGATTTCCCATATTCGCAAATCAAAGAGGTCCAGTCTTAAAAACACATAAAATATCATCGTAAATAGTATTAAAACAATAGAGAACAATGCCAAAGGAATATTGGAAGAAACTCTATATATTTGAGGGATGAAAACTTCGTATCGTTTCAATAAGTAGCAGCCACTGCAATCACCAAAAAGGTTTCGTCGGACGAATGCTGTCAGAAAATGATTTGGGATGACAGTACAAGGAATTTATCGAGATGACTGAAAGTTCGTGACTTTAGAATTTTCACTAAATCGTTGATAACTCAGTCTATGAAACTAAAAACGAAACACTTAAATTCACCAAACTATGATACCATTCAACACTTTACTGCCAACTTTTATTACTCACAGCAATAGACTATGAGAACAAAGAGATAAGCCGCAATAACAAAGCAACAAAACAAAAGCAGACAACAATTCCTACACATAAAGGAACTATATACTCTAATGTATATGTACTAAACAACGCTCAATTAAAATGAAATCATTTCAGTTTCATTAATTTCCTGCAATCGGCTGTTGCTCATTGCCACAATCCCCATGCTGCGGCAACGGCGAACATGGAGCACAATGAAACGGCCGGAAGATATAAAATTGTGTTGACAACAATTATGGTGATAGCGACTGTGGGGACAGTAGACAGGGTGGCCAACTACTATGCGCGGAGTGAGACTTGGTGAAGTTGGTTGCAGTGAGTGGCGATGTTATTGATTTCACCACTAATTTAATACAGTTAAAACGTTTGCATTGCATTTCCTGTCAACTACCCGCCAACTAAACAACTTCCCACCGTTCAATTTGTCACCCTCTGTTGTTGCACAATATTTGCTGCGCATTAATTAAAGGCACTGTACGTACACATATATTTTCATTGTCTGCAACAACTTATTTATAAACGTATAACTAAAAGTTTTCCAATCCTTTTACACACGCATTATACTGCGACAGGATATTTAGTTGTGCTTCACATCGAACAATGCCAACCACGATATCTTTGTATGCGGGTATGTGCTGTAGCACCGTTATTTATTTGTTTGTATTGAGTTGAGGCAACAACTCCCTCATTGTCCTGCAAATAATGGCTCACTGTAAAATGTATGGCGCTAAAATTGTGTGCGTAAATTAGTTAATCATATAATTTATACGTTTGGGGAAACGCTCCAGCACAAGGCATCTATTACGATTTAATGAAAACGAATTATGTGTAAACAACACATGGGGAGGATAGAGAAATTAACTTGTTCGTGTAGTTGCATGTTCATTAACTCATATTGTTCGTAGCTTGTCAGGGTTGACAGATAAATTTGCAGAAGCTGATAAACTCATTAATTGAACGTGTATAAAATAGTTGTCTGACATTTCTCTCTCTCTCTCTCTGTCTTACTTCAATATGTTATTAACCGGTGGAATCAGGTTTTGTAAGAGATTTAAATGGTGAGGATTCGAGAGAAATTTATGATTCAATTAAACTAAAAACCCAAATTACCTACTGTATAAATATCATAGAAAATGTGTGCAAAAAAATAAATAAGTTTCAGTTTTAAGAGAGAATCCCCGTCTAATCAATTACATTTTGTGTCAAGAAAGTTCAAGATTGAGTTAAAACACTTCATGAATATTAGCTGTAAGCATTTAAGTATAGTGAAGAAATTGTAATTCTTTAACTGTATTGGATGATATGGAAAACAAATTTAGCCATGAGCTGTACTTTTGCGGTATTGACGGTTTTAATGTAATTTGATAAATTTCCTAATTATTCCAAGCCAAGTATCTCGCTATAAAGCCGTATATTATTATTGGTACCTTTGGAATCCTTAGAAACTCATTTTAAGTTTCCAGAGACCATGCATACATATTCAAAACCATATAACAGAAATTTTATGATAAGATCCTAAAAGATAGATTTAAATAGATACTTTAAATAGATTTCTAGCGAAAGTGCTTGATGAGATTCATAAAAACTATATGGACTATATTTATTTATACTATGGAGTTGGAGCTCTATGAGGGGTTTGTTTCATGGGTCATGAGACTGAGAATTAACAAACACAATCCTTTTATTTTTGTATAAAGTCAACCGAACTCCATAATTTCTTAAAAAATATGAACATGAAAAGTTGAAAAAATTTTCTCATAAATTCTAAAATATACATTAATTGTTGCTACTTTTCTCATGAATGGTATTTCTGGTCTTTTGTCTTTTCTTTCTTTATATTATTTTATATAATTTGCCTCGCTCTTCCTAACAACTTAACTTGCTTATTTCTAGCATAAATGTAATCTTATTTACGGAGCCGTGATTTTTATTGTCAATAAAATAAATTTGAAGGGGCAAAATTGACGAAGCTATAATCTAACGGTACTCATAAACTAAGCACTCAGTTGAAGCAGATAAAACTTGACCTTTAAGTGTTAACTTGCTAATTAAACCGGCACATCATTTCGAAGACTTAAATGACTTTACAAAGAGAGATTCACAAAGACCTTTTAAATGCTAGAAGAATAATAAAATTATAAAAAAAACAAGTAAGGAAGGGCTAAGTTCGGGTGTAACCGAACATTTTATACTCTCGCAATTTATTTATTTAACTTAATTAATATTATATAATACACAATTTGACCCACATATTCGTCATATATATTGTATAAAGTCCATTGAAAGTTGGAAACCATAATATTAGGTTAGAAGCACCGAGGTCCTCGTGTTCGATATATGGGGCCTTAAAAACCTATGGTCCGATTTCGGCGATTTTTAGAATGGGGCTGCCATACTATTAACATAGTATTTGTGCAGAGTTCTGCACCGATATCTTCACTAGTACATACTTTATATATTTTAAAGTAAACGATTCAGATTGTCTTCAAAGGAAACTATTACAAACCAAGTTTCATTGAAATCGGTCGAGTAGTTGCTGAGATATGGTTTTTGACCCATAAGTGGGCGACGCCACGCCCATTTTCCATTTTGTAAAAAAATCTGAGTGCAACATTCATCTGCCATTGCTTATGTGAAATTTAGTGTTTCTGACGTTTTTCCTTAGCGAGTTAACCCACTTTTAGTAATTTTCAACCTAACTTTTGTATGGGAGGTGGGCGTGGTTATGATCCGATTTCTTTCATTTTTGGACTGTATTAGGAAGTGGCTAAAAAAAACGACTGCAGAAAGTTTGGTTTATATATCTCTATTGGTTTGCGAGATATGTACAAAAAACTTAGTAGGGGGCGGGGCCACGCCCACCTCCCCAAAAAAATTACATCCAAATATGCCCCTTCATAGTGCAATCCTTCATACCAAATTTTATTTCCATAGCTTTATTTATGGCTTAGTTATGGCACGTTATGTGTTTTCGGTTTTCGCCATTTTGTGGGCGTGGCAGTGGACCGATTTTGCTCATTTTCGAAAGCAACCTTCCTATGGTGCCAAGAAATAAGTGTTCCAAGTTTCATCAAGATATTTTAATTTCTACTCAAGTTACAGCTTGCACAGACGGACGGACGGACGGACGGACGGACGGACAGACAGACATTCGGATTTGAACTCCATTCTTCACCCTGATCACTTTGGTATATATAACCCTATATCTAACTCGTTTAGTTTTGGGTGTTACAAACAACCGTTATGTGAACAAAACTATAATACTCTCTTTAGCAACATTTGTTGCGAGAGTATAAAAATATTTATCTCACTACACCGACAAGACGCATTATTCAAATAACTGGGACGAAATAGAAAAATATTAGTAATAAAAACTTCCAAACCTTTACTTTTTCAGCTTTTATGACCAAGAACGGTTAGGCATTGAAAGAAACCAAACATGAAGCTTAAATATTCACTCAAAGTGCCTTATTTTAGAACCCTCAGAATTTTTTGGAAGTTTCGCACTTTTAAAGCATTACTAGGGTGTTGAATGTTGTTAATTTTGGGCTATAAATAAATACCTTTTTGCTAGAGACGCAGAGATTTATGACTCTAACTCAGCGGGTGTGGGCATGGACAAACAATCACTCAGCGCCTAACTTAATGATATTTAATAGAGGCAACAATGGCAATTTGGCGGTGATTTGTGATGGCTATATGAAGAACAGGAATAGAACAGTGGTGAGCTGAGTATCGAGTGGAATGGCCGAAAGGAGATAATGTCCATGTGAAAAGCTGGAAACTTCGTGCAAGTTAGAAAAACTTGAAAGCTAAATGACACATGATGATTGCTGACTGGCGCTAAGTGCTGTAATTGGGTAATTATATAAATTTTCGGTGGATGAAAGCAGACTGTTGGGCGCTTTGATTTATATGGGTACTTAAATGCGCACTTCATTGAATGTTGATGGTGAGATTTATGAGGAAGAAAATGATATGAGAGCACTCTCTAGTCAACCTTATTCTTTGACTCGCAAATTAATAATTGAATTAAAGAATAACTAAATAAATTGCAAAACTTCGAAGTCTTTACACACTTATTACCACTTTAAGGAACTTAATTATTTTAAGTGATTTAATTTATTTAAGAGCCTCATTTTACTGAGTCCGTGGCTAACGAAAATGCTTTAATAAAATTAATAAAAAATGTATATACAATGTATATTAAAACCTCTCAAAGCAACAAAGTACCAAAGATACAAAGCCTTGTAAAATGAGTAACATAAAAGGAAACCGCAACATAGCTAAAGAATAGCAAATGGCCGTATAACCACAACTGAATACAAGTAGCTGCATATATATACTCGTACAAACACAACAGGGAGCCATATACAAAAGGATATGAAAATTGAATTGAAGGGCAATTTGAAGTGTTCCCTTCGGCTTGACCAACATGTCAGCAACAGAAACAGAAACAGCAACAGAAGCAGTATCAACAAAATCTGAAAGCACTAACAACAATAGAGCACTCTGCGGTTACACTGACCGAGCAGTAGTGGTAGGTTGAGACCTTCTATGCTCGAATGGCGGATGAGAAAGGCTTTTTATTTGCTAATGATACCAGCATACACGTGCGCTTGTGTTAGTTGTTGTTAGTGCTGGTGTTTGTTTAGGTGCAGCAGGTGGTGCCTGCAGAGTTAGATAGCTCGATTTATTATATTTACTAGAATTAGAGTAGATAGTAGATGGTATGATTACCATGGTTGTTATTAAATACTTTACGGGGAAGACGATGGGCGTTCTAGTAGTTGTTATTAAATTTATATTTGTACTGATGTTTTGTTGAGGAAAATATTGAAGGCATGCTTGTTCGTAGTTTGCTAATGAGTCTACTTGGAAATATCATCTTCCGTAGAATAATTTCGGAGACTTGGTTGACTAAATCGGTAATCAAGGGTATTCCTTAACTAATTGCGACTAACGAATAGAACAAACTGTACCAGCTGAATAGCTAGTTAAGCTACTCACATCTCTCCTTCAGGGTTTACAGAGTATTTACTTTCAATTATGGAATAGTGCTTGACTTTGCCCGACACAGACCGACTAAGAGCTTTTAAAACAAGCTTCTTTAGATCATATATTGTTATAATAGTGAACCCATCTCACAAAAAATTCAACATTCCAAAGATTTTTGGTAGAGAAAAGTGTCTAAACCAGACATTTCTTTATTTTAATGAACAGTAGACACAGATTTATATTCTATTCGTAAACGGTATCTTCGAAGATACTATATTTTGATTAAATATTGTTCGAGTTTTAATTCGACGGCTCATTTCGAATGTCCTCGAAGAATCTATCAACTTCTGCTTCTGCTTTCAAGAATACTAAAACCTTAGTTTGCAAGGAAAACTATAAATATAAAAGTTCTTTATGAAAATAAATTATATGTAAAACATAAAAAGTTGCTGATTTCTTATACATTTTACTACATGCAACTGAAAGAAGCGGTCGTACATATCTAAGTCAATTTCAACAACCCACGCCGACAGGGCTCAACTAAACTTCTTACTTTCGTAACAAATTCAAGTATTAAAGTGAGATTAAATTTTTTATGCGACATCGCAGACATGCTGATGAAATCGATTGAAGCAACAGCAAAAGTTAAGCATAACAAGCACAACACCAATATAACAGCAACAGCAACAACATTGTACAACATTGACCCAAGAACCGCAATGCAATTTTCTTCAACTGCGCAGCGAAGAGATAAAAAATCTCCACACACAAGTGTTAGATCGTAAGCGACTTGACTGTTGATGCAACAAAACTTTATCTATATGTGTGCGCTTTACTGTTACTATATTACTTTTATACATATTTATTTCGAGTTTTTTCATAGCGCTTTTGACAGTTTGATCGATGATTCATGACTCCCGTGCAAGCAAACTTTGACATCGTAAGTAAGCAGCGGACAACAAAAAAGTGCGCAGAGGAAACTTGAAGCATCAACTAAGATAAATTTATCAGCAGTTTTTCTTACACGCGAGTATAATGGATGAGCATGTACAATAATTCGTGAGAGTTTGTCGGGTTATGAAGACGCCGCGCAAACGACAGTTGAGCGAAGATAGAAGAAAGAAGCCTTACATGAGTGCTAGTTTTGAATAAAAAATGATTACAGCACGTGAGTGTTTCGAAGATAACGCGATACTGTACACAAGTTTATGTATAAATATAAGTGTGGATTTAAGGCACTGGATTCAAAGTGAGGACGTTTTTAAATTCATATCCACCTCCGTATTCATATTAATATTCAAATCCACATTAATACTCATATTAATGTTCATATTCATAATCGTGTTCGCACTCATACTCATACTCATATTTATATTCGTGTTCGCACTCATACTCATATTCATATTCGTATTCATATGCATATTTATATTCATATTCCTATTCATATTCATATTCATATTCATATTCATATTCATATTCATATTCATATTCATATTCATATTCATATTCATATTCATATTCATATTCATATTCATATTCATATTCATATTCATATTCATATTCATATTCATATTCATATTCATATTCATATTCATATTCATATTCATATTCATATTCATATTCATATTCATATTTATATTCATATTAATATTCATATGCATATTTATATTCATATTCCTATTCATATTCATATTCATATTCATATTCATATTCATATTCAAATTCATATTCATATTCATATTCATATTCATATTCATATGCATATTTATATTCATATTCATATTCATATTCATATTCATATTCATATTCATATTCATATTCATAATCATATACATATTCATATTCATATTCATATTCATATTCATATTCATATTCATATTTATATTCATATTCATATTCATATTCATATTAATATTTATATTCATATTCATATTCATATTAATATTAATATTTATATTCATATTAATATTTATATTCATATTCACATTCACATTCATATTCATATTTATATTCTTCTTTTTTTAGGCATTTCTACTGGGCATTCACTTTCGTCTCTAAAATTTAACTCACTTATTAATATTAAGCTCAAATTCTACGCAAACCCAAATCTTGGTATCAATCAACTTCTCAACCTTTCCTGCTTCACTTCAAATCAAAGTCATTCCCCATCAGCATAACAATCATACGCACTTCACTTCGCGTTACTGCGAGGAATGCAAATCCATGTATATTTATTCTGCTTTCGTAGCTACAAAAGCAATAATCGTCGGGCAACCTGATAGCTTTAAGTACTTTCCGTAGGCACTTCAGCAACAATTCACATCACAGATTCGTTCAAGAGATACGTTCATTCAATCCACTCGGACTATTTTCGACAATCAATGCACGGCAATGCCGGTAGTCGTTTTTTGGGCAGCTGAACAAATGACAATGATATCCCGAAATGTTGCTGCTGAAGTGTCTTTTTATTGTTGTACTAGTCAATATTATTGCAAATGTATATATTTGTAGTTGTAGTTGTAGTTGCTGATAATACTCGCTACAGTTGAAGCGAATTGCGCACGAAAACACACACGAATGTGAACGAATTTGGTGAAAGGAAAAGCGATAAATACAATAAACGCTGAATGGTTGGGTAGAGTTCAACGGGAGAGAGTTAGGATCACCGGACCCTGTCACTGTGAGGTGAGCGAGGCGTGAAAGGTGATGGCCGCTTAAGCCTCTTTCCGCTCGGCTTGCTATAATTTGACTGCTGTGGGCGCTAAATCCCGCTGTAGTATTACTATATTTTGGTGAGGATTTTTTTCTTTATTGGATTTCGCATTTATTATTGTGACTTATGCTGAAATTTCGCCTTCTACCCATGACTCACGCCATGCGCGTCTTTGGATTATCGTACGCAAACCCTTGTCAGGCGTGAACAACCGTACAACAATTCATTTTCATTTCCATTTTCCTTCGCATTTATTTATTTATTTCTATGGATTTCTATCGAATTTCTTGCCTTTCACTCGTGGATTATCAAATGCTCAGTTGCTCTGGGGCAGCAGCAATTCATTTCGTCTGTGCATTGTTGTATTTATTAATGTGCTGGGGCCAAACAGCACCTTCCTGACCTTTCTGTCACGCTCCCGCAGTGATTTGTGAAGTTGTATATTGCTTGTATTTATATTGTATATGTATATTTAATTGAGCTTTTGTATGAATATGTGTGTTAGTGTGTATGCGCTTGCTAAATGCGCGCCTTCCCTAAATTATTCTGAGTTGCCACTGCGTATGAGTGACCTTTTGTATGCACAACCGAAATCTCTGCGTATTTTCTTTCATATTTCACGCATTCGTGCGTGCAGGTGCGTTTTTATGATAGCCAACGGCAGTTATTTCCCTCATATTTCATTTTATATCTGTATGTCTGTGTGTGTATGTGCAATGACAAATTGTTAGTTTTCTCTTTAAAATTTGGCCACATTTCATCATGTGTCATTACCGTAATAACCAAGGTTATGGGACTCATAATTTAAGCAGCCGAATTTTGGGGTACTATAAATAATGTTGTTGCTCTTTATATCCACACAAGTTTATTATAGTAAAGGGATAGATGGTAATAAGACTTAAAATAAATAATCTTCAATTTATACAATTTCCTCAGCTAATATACACCGCGTAAATGACATATTTAATGCTTCACAATTTCAAGGACTAAAAAAGGCAAAATTCGTTCCCCGTGTCTCGTTCAGCTCTAAAAAGTTCAAGCTTCGGGATTCAAAGAAACAATTCAACCCTACTTAACCATATTTTTATTGATAGCTGCATAGCTACTCCAGATTTCGTGCCTTTATATCGCAGAAGTGTAATCTGAAAGATCAAAACTTTCAAAATATGGTAGGTGGTATAATGTCTTGAGTACTTTAAATTTCAACCTAGAGAGATAACATACAGAATTTCTCTTGGTATATTGACCTTATCTTTCTAGTAAATATTTGGCCAAGTTATCTAACTGTAACCCAGAGATACATCAAACAACAAGCAGCAGTCAAACATATAGGATTCTGTGTATAAACCCTTATGGAACCTGCCGATCGTCCTAGAAAATATATAACTTTTCGAAAGAACAAAAATATTGGTTAAAGTACTATACCAGTATACCCATGAAAAAGTAAGCGATTTTCGTGATTTTTTTTAAGGAAAGCATTCGATTGAATGTTTGGAATTTTTTTTTTTTGGATATAATGAGGTATATTTTGCGCTATATTTTAAGATTTTTCTTTTACAAAAATCTTGAAAAATAACGGAATTATGAGATGTCTTGGGAAGTACCAAAAATAAAAGTTCCCCAACTGCTGACATGACATCGCCCGAATGACTAGCTGAAACAAAAAAAAAATTCAAAAAGGGTATTAAAGATGAAGATATTTCCTATACAACGATTTCAGAAAACTATCCAAAATTATAATAACAAAATGGCGTAGTTCTGAAAAAAAATGTCGTTTTTTTAGGTAAAAAATGGTAATTTTTTTAATGCCAAATTGACAATTTTCAACAAATCAAAAGGTCGTAGGTCATTGTATAGTAAATATATTCAAGAGCATTCTGTTTAAAATTGAAGTCGATTGGTAAATTTCTCGTTGAGTTATGATGTAGTTATGATGCAGTTTTGAGAAATGTTGTTTCGAGAAAACGCGTTTAAAGTTTCGACTATAGAAGACATATAGAAACTATAGAAATGACCTTACCGCTTTCACAGAATGTTTTTGAAAGTATAAACTCAGAAGAAAATAAAATAATCGATTTTTTGAAAATCTCACACTGGTATAGCCCCATAAACGATAATATTTTCAAAGAATATTATGAGAATATTCAATATTAAATATTATTGTGACCAAATGTATTTCAATCAAAACTTCTAAACAAATTTCAGCCAAAATATTCACTCTGACAAAAATACTCCGAATTTGCATTTTCTGCAAATTCCTTCTATTAAAAACTTAAATTCTGTAGAATTTCCATCAGAACGACTTGACTTTCTTGGCGATATCCCAGACATGCTTTATTTAAATTCAATCAGCCAATAAGCCAATTTAGCACAACTAACAGCTGAACAATGTCATTACGAAGAAGAACGGACTATTGTCAAACCACAAAAATGTATTCACAACGAAGAACCACACAAAGAGCACAAGCAAGTACAAAATACTCATTTATATATAAAATATATATTATATTTATATGAGTGTACTTTGAAAAGCGAGAAAACAAAAGAGGAAAAGTAAAAAAATAAAAAAATAAATCCTGCTAAATGCTTACAACAAAACAAAGAGGAGAAGGTCACAGCAAAGTTAGATTTCTACTTAAAAAATTGAAATGTTTCTGGAGAAGGTTAAATATTGCCCAAAGTAGTGCTAAAGAGGTTGCTACAGCTCAAAACCGCTGTTTAGTTTGGGTTAGCAAGCAAATTGTGGTAAAGTGAAGTTCTGTGTCATTACATAAGTTTCTAGATACTAACGGGTATGAAAAGGAAAGTGCGAAAGTACAGTGCCGCAAAAAGGTTACGCAAAAGGGTCAACTAAAGTTGGGCACATCTTTTTTATTTCATTTTGGGTTGCCATTACAAATATTGTAAAGGGCATTTAATCGATTAATTAGCTAACATTTTCCAATGGCTTGCATGTTGAGTGCAGTGTATTCACTTGGTGTTAGTGTGCGTTTTAGTTGGATTTAGTAGGAGGGGCAACGGTACGGGTGTTGGATTTGAATTTCTTAGAACATTTATTATATGTTTGTAAATATTTAGTACAATATATAAACTGACTCAACGAGAGTCTTAAAAAGTTTTTTTTTACTTTCTTTGATACTTATATACAGACATAAATATATATATCAGAAAATATAATTTTGTCAACTTGAAAGTACACCAGCAAATATTTAATGTCGCATGACCAGCACAACGCTAAATCTCTTCACTTTACTTTCTTCATTCTTACTTTATCAAAAGTTACATTTGTTTAAGAAGTAAGAAATTTTAAGTCAGAGCTTAAATGTTGAGTTCGTTTTCAATATTTATGCAAATTTTTGTCACCTTTTAATTCTTTTTAAATGAGCCACTCTTTGGTCTTTATATTTAGGAATCTCTCTCTCACTCTCTCTAGTCTGTTGAATACAGAAAGAGGGAGAGAACATCATCATACGATTTTGTAAGATATTTTTACATATCTTCAATTGTTACTTGTTGAAATCACTGAGCAAAAGATTGAAATTTATGTAGAGCACTGTCAATTTTCGATGCAGTACCCGCTGGTGGAAGCCGAGGAAGAGGGAGACCTCCACTCCGGTGGAAGGACCAGGTGGAGAAGGACCTGTCTTCACTTGGTATTACCAATTGGCGCCAAAACGCCAAAAGGAGAGATGCGTGGCGCACTGTTGTGGACTCGGCTATAACCGCGTAAGCGGTTTCTACGCCAGTTAAGAAGAAGAAGACTGTCAATTTTACTTATATTTCACGCGAAATCCCCGAACTACCCAAATACCCACAGAATGTCAGTCATACGGTTTAATTGCTAATTTGTTTGTGTGGCAAGCTCATTGAAATGCAATATTTTGCACGAAAGCGTCGTCCATTTTGTTTTCGAAATATTGTCAATTCATAAATCAAATTTGCATTTTAATTAAATCGGTGGTGATTGTAGCGCGAAAAGGCGTTCACAGATAAATACGAGCATATATACAAACGCACACGAATAACTGTGGTATACTCGTATGTAAGGAAGAACGTTGCGGAGCGGCTGTGACGAAAATCTGAAAAGTCAAACAAGTTTCAAATTAGAATAGGGGGGTGTGGGAATTAAGTTAGTTCAAATAGCGTTTGAGCGAAGTGAAATTAAATTAAATTTATTTACGTTTAGAAGTTGGGGGCTTAAGCTGTGTTTGTCTGAGACAAATTCCTTGGAAATGAATTTCATTTGTTGAAATTTCATGACATTTTCAAAAGTTGCCTCGCAAAAATCTGATTATCCATACCACATTTTTAACTGTTTATTTCATCTCGACAAGCGTTCGATAAATTTGGTTTGACAATGGTTGTCAGTGAATTTGATAAATATTAACCGAACATACCAAATATTAACAGTAAAAACTTCTGAATATAAAATATGCGGTTAATATGCAGAGGTATTCAAAAACGTTAACACCCTTTATAAAGACCTTTATAAAACAAAATAAAAAACAAGTAAGGAAGGGCTAAGTTCGGGTGTAACCGAACATTTTATACTCTCGCAATTTATTTATTTAACATAATAATTATTATATAATACACAATTTGACCCACATATTCGTCATATATATTGTATAAAGTCCATTGAAAGTTGGAAACCATAATATTAGGTTAGAAGCACCGATGTCCTCGTGTTCGATATATGGGGCCTTAAACCTATGGTCCGATTTCGGCGATTTTTAGAATGGGGCTGCCACACTATTAACATAGTATGTGTACAAAGTTCTGCACCGATATCTTCACTAGTACTTACTTTATATATTGTAAAGTAAACGATTCAGATTGTCTTCAAAGTTCTGGTATATAGGAAGTAGGCATGGTTGTGAAGCGATTTGGCCTATTTTCACAACATATCATTGGGATGTAAGGAAACTATTACAAACCAAGTTTCATTGAAATCGGCCGAGTAGTTCCGGAGATTTGGTTTTTGACCCATAAGTGGGCGACGCCACGCCCATTTTCCATTTTGTAAAAAAACCTGAGTGCAGCTTTCATCTGTCATTTCTTATGTGAAATTTAGTGTTTCTGACGTTTTTCGTTAATGAGTTAACCCACTTTTAGTAATTTTCAACCTAACTTTTGTATGGGAGGTGGGCGTGGTTATGATCCGATTTTTTTCATTTTGGACTGTATTAGGAAGTGGCTAAAAAAAACGACTGCAGAAAGTTTGGATTATATAGCTCTATTGGTTTGCGAGATATGTACAAAAAACTTAGTAGGGGGCGGGGCCACGCCCACTTCCCCAAAAAAATTACATTCAACTGTGCCCCTCCCTAATGCGATCCTTCATACCAAATTTTATTTCCATAGCTTAATTTATGGCTTAGTTATAGCTCTTTATATGGTTTTAGGTTATCGCCATTTTGTGGACGTGGCAGTGTTTCGATTTCGCTCATCTTCGAACTTAACCTTATTATGGTGCCAAGAAATACTTCTTCCAAGTTTCATTAAGATATCTCAATTTTTACTCAAGTTACAGCTTGCACGGACAGACAGACGGACAGACGGACGGACGGACAGACGGACGGACAGATAGACATCCGGATTTGAACTTTACTCGTCACCCTAATCACTTTGGTATATATAACCCTATATCTAACTCGTTTAGTTTTGGGTATTACAAACAACCGTTATGTGAACAAAACTATAATACTCTCTTTAGCAACATTTGTTGCGAGAGTATAATTATAATGCCAGAATTTATGACTGGCAAATATAATTTCTATTTGTTACATCTAAATTTTAGTTTAATTGTATATAGTATATATATGTAAACCGTTCTCTGTCTGACATTTCAATTCCACAAATATTTATAATCCTAATAATGTTTTTTTCTACCCGTTGCATAATTTTCAACATTTCGACTTATCAACTAATAGAGTATTATGTAGCATTAAATATGAGAACCATTTTGCGTGGCATTAGATTCAATCAACTTTTTGACGTTGAAATTTCTACGAACAGCAAAAGTAATTATTGGCGCAACAACGATCACAAATCGCATGCAAATCGTATTACGAATTCAATCGTCAGCAGACTGTCAGCAATCAGCCTAAAGTATAATATGTTTGAAGAGCTAATAGCTATGACAACTTATAAGTATATTACTAGGAATTCAAAGGAGATAAAATTCAAAGCTAAAGTATTTATTATTTAACAATTTGCCTAGAAATTGTTAAGGTGAAGGAAGGTGGGGGCAAGATTTTTGGTGGCTTCTTTAATTTTTTTACAAATTTTACGAATAAACTGCATATAAACTAGACGTTTTTACTATGTAGAACTAAGAATTATTTGTCTTCGTAATTCATTGTAGAATGTTGCCCTTCAGTGTTGGATCCTTAATGAATAAGCTTCACTCAAGGATGTTTCACAACGTAACTGATCATAACCATTGAATTGGTTATAATTTTTCGAGCTCCTCTAAAACTACATATTTAATAACTAGGCAAATACATAATCTCAAAATATCTTTATATGAATATTGATGAACTGTAATACCCTGAAACCAGCAGAAATTATATTGCAGAAACAAAAAATTAAAGCATACTTTCAGGTCCTACGTTTAGACGAATAAGTGTTTCAATTTTATTTACTAATTTCATTTTAATCTTATTACTAGAGCGGCCCATAAATACCTATATACTCTTCAATAAATTATTTTGTAGGCATAGATTAATATTATCGCTGAGTGACTTATGCCAAGAGAACATCTAGTATAGAAGTATATTCTGTTAAAGAGAAAAAACAAAGCTTCATTGATCGTTAGTATGGTTGCCATATTTTAGAGAAAGTATAGTTTCCTGTGTTCGTGTAGTCGTACTAAATATAAGATAGATCAGATAGAACTAATTCAAACGCAATTATTTCAGCATCATGAGATTTGGAGCCGCAGATTAACGAGTAAAAAATTGGCGAATCGAAGATGATTTGAGTAAATAAATATATTATAATTTCCAAAATTTTAAAAGATATATGAGCTGACCCATTTTATACAATTTATGATGTTTCACCTTTGTCTGAAACACTATCATATAATTATAACAAATAATTTTAGTAAACATTGTATTTTCTAACACAATGGCAACACTGTTAATGAGCAACACAGCTATCTCTCTCACCTTCGCATTCATAAATATGCTCACTGAATGACGTATATCAAGAAAAATAAGAAGACCAAGTTAATCAAATATTATGTTTTTTTGTGTACTCAAAAAGTACCGGTTCGTGTGGTGTAACACTCAGTTGCAGAGTGAGCAGCAGAGCAGTTAGGTGTGTGTGGAACGTTAATAGTTTATGAATTAATTAATTAGAATTATAATTTACATAGTTTTTATACGTTTTTGTTTCTCTATACAACGTGTATGATTCCATATGATTTGCTACAACGATAAAACAAAATGAAACTTTAGAGAAAGTCAAGTGAAGTGTGGAAAAATAAAAAATATATGCATATTATTGTTGTTGGCACTTCATGTGTTGTCAAGTGAATTTTTGAAGTGGCATTAAGCAAAATATATTTTTTATATTATTTGCATTTACATAAATATCTACTTTTGTTTGTGTAATCCTTTTAAAATAACAAATTTTGTTTCTTTTATCACACAACGTCAACAGTATATCTAGACAACTATTTGGTCAACATGTCATCGAAACCAGTTCTCTATTATGCGGCCCGCAGCCCTCCATGCCGCGCTGTGCTGTTGACAGCCGCCGCTATCGGACTGGAATTGGATTTGCGGTAAGTGTCGTGATGGTTATCACTTCAAATGTAAAGCAAAATAGAGTTGAATTGGTTGCTACTGTGAACGTAGAATACGTAACGTAATTAATCATAGAAAATCAATAATCAATAATCAATAAACCAGAGTAGTTTATTTATTTTCATATTAAAATCAACTTCAATTTGGTGATATATATTGTACTCACTCTACATTTGAATTTGTCTCTCATGGTTGTCGTCACGTAAACGTTCACATAAGTGACTATTCGCACATTAATCCCTTACTTACAAATAATTTGTTAGCTCACTGTCATTTAATTGCTAATTCATGCAATAATTTCATCTGCTCTCTCCACTCAATTTTTATATATTCTCAGTCCTACAAACCTCAAAGAGCGCGATCATCTGACACCTGAATTTCTCAAGCTCAATCCACAGCACACCATACCGGTACTGGATGATAACGGCACTATCGTTACGGACTCACATGTTATTAACGCCTATCTTGTGGACAAGTATTCACCAGATGAGACACTCTATCCCAAAGATCTGCTGAAGCGTAGGGAAGTGGATGCACGTCTCTACTTCGATGCCGGTCATTTGTTCCCACGCGTTCGTCTGATGGTCGAACCGATTATCTACTTTGATGCATATGAAATTTCACAAGAGAAAATTACATATATGCAGCTGGCCTACGACGGTTTGGAGCGTTGTCTCGCCAATGCGCCATATTTGTGCGGTGAGCATTTGACTATCGCTGACTTGTGTGCCGTCGCTTCGGTATCTACCGCAGCGCTCTTTGCGCCCATTGATGAAGAGAAATTCCCAAAGCTCGCCGCTTGGTTGAAGCGTTTGTCACTCTTGCCTTACTACCAGAAGAATAATCAAGACGGCGCCGATTTGTTGCATAGCTTTGTTACAGAGCGTATGGTGACGAATAAGAAGGCGAAAGAGGCTGAGAAGTGAGCGTTGATCGAAAGTGAGTGTATTAAGAAAGCAGTCTAATAAAGAGCAATTTTGAAAGAGATTATCGATTGTTTGCTTTTTTAAAGAGAGTCTAAATAAATAATTATATTTTTTGCAAAGAAGCGTTTTTTTTGTTGAGTATGGAAAATGTGCTTGTAATATAGTCATAGTTAACTGATTCTTGAAGTGGGCATGGTCATGTCAAGTAATGCGTTTTACTTATCATCTCTTTCATGTCGGTCCAGGCTTGGCCCAATACGCTTTATTCGTAAAAACCGATTTTCAAAAAAAATATTAAAAATTTGAGAAGAAAACAGAAACCACTTTCGATACATCGATTAAGTTTCACGAATCATTAACTTTGCAAATTTCAAATAACATTTCTGGCACAAATGAGTTGAGAACAGTACGAAAATTTCAGCAAAAAAGCGAAAGCAGAAAACACAAAAATAGACAGATAAAACACGTTCGCATCATTAATCATGTGAAAAGTTTAGTCTTTATTTTAACTCGAAACTTTTTAAGTACAATTCCGTTGGGGGAGACGAACGCTTCGTGCCAGCGGATAAGCGGCTTCTACGCAAATGCTGATTTGCTAAATAAATATATATGGGTACATGCATATAACTCCTCATCACCGAGAGGACTGCCTGCCTCTGGACGCGCTCGGTCATTGCTGCATGATGAAATTGCACATCAGCACGTTGCCAAAGGAAAGTTTTGTTGTATAAAAGTTTCACCTTTGACTTTAGCGGAACACACACGCACCGTGTAATGAACTCCCCGAACATTAATAATGACGATGATTACCTTGATGAACTGTAAAGGAAATTTGAATGTACAAATTGAACGGACATGTGGGGCGAATGAGCGTGGAAGATTGCTTTATGACTGAAACAATGCTTGCTTTCCAAAACAAAAGCGAAAGGCCACCGAGAGTGAAGGTAAGTCATCAAAAAATGTTGAATACAAAGCACAGCAGCTGATTGAAGCTTCTGCCTCTGTGCTCGTGGCATGCAAATCGCCTTAAGGACTTTGTAGTCAAGCTACGGGCGTAGTTGCTGCCAAAAACAGTGCAGCAGTGTACAACCAATTGACTTCGGGATATCTTCATGTGCACTCGCATGTATGTACACATGGATGTGGGTCTGCATTTCACCCGCATTGAAAATTAAGTGCTCTCTACACTCATATACGAATACATATATACTCCGATTCGTGTGTGAATGTCTGTTAATTGCTTGGACAAATTGCTCGGCACCTGCCCGGTTAATTTTTGCCAAATATTTCACTGTTATCAAAAGTGGAAAAGTTTCATCGTTACGCCAGCGCACCATCAGAGGAGTCTGCTAGTTAATGGTAGCGCGTTTCGCAAACTCAACCATCAAGGTCGCCATAGAAATTGCCACGTACAGTGTAGCTGGATGATATGATATCCAAAGATTTTAATAATGTTTAAGCTCATATACTATTACAGTTGAAGTGCCTGCGAGAATGTTATCTATCATGGTTTAAACTTATCTGAGCTCTGACTTTATGCGGCTCACTACTATACAGAACCCACCGAGAGCTCAATACCTGACCAACCTTTAACGCAAAATTTTTTCGGTTGCCAATCGTTAAGATTGTCTGGATGAAGCCAAATAATCTCGGTATTTTCCTCCGGATCATTCAGCTTTGAACGAGATCGTTAAAGCTCTTGGTTGATAAATATTCGGGCTTAGGTTAATCTTTGGGAGTTTTGGATATTTCAAAAGACCGAACTACAACGTTACAACGATGTGATCTCGGACATAAAGATCAGCATTATGAACACACCTAGGTTAGGTTAGGTTAGGTTAAGGGATAGATCTCCGGAAATGCAAAGAATTTCACTGAGACAGATTCGACTGTCCATTGTGACAGCCGGATCACTAAGACGCTTATGTTGCGACGAAACGCTTGGGCTCAATAATAAAGTTCTTAAGTCGGCTAATGTGGATTCCAGTCACTTCGCTGGGTTCTCCGAAGATTTGCAAATGGACAAACCTAACTGAGATCGAAAAAATATAGCATAACCTGCTACTTCTCGCTCGCTATTTTTGAGTTTTGCTATTAGTTGTTTGTTCGATTCGCCACTATCAGACATGTGGAAATTCGAATAGAGTTCATACGGTAGTTTCCATATTACTTGTTTAACTACGAATACTAGTTTTTATTCATCAATAAATAACCCAAAATTAATATAAAATCAACGAATTTTTTACGCCAAAAAATCCCGTTCGTTTCACTGTGCCGAGCTCCAAAGTTTTCGCCAAGAAGTTAAAGTGCAGCGAACCATTGCCCTAAGCGAGTTGAATTTGTTACTCAGCAAACGTTTTAGATGCTCCTGCTGGCGCGGAGTTTAGTGAAGAGCCGGTGAATGGCACTTGTTTGTAATTAGACACGTATATTTTAAGTGTTTTTAAGGTGTGCTTACTTGGAATCAGTTCGTTCATACAGACATACACGTCTATATGTAGTGAAGTGCTTATGATAACAGCGGGAAATTGGTTAAGTTTTCTAATTTCACTGATGAAATCATTAAGATAAAATCAGAAAATCGCTGTTTATTGAACTATTTATGTTTTTAATTACAAAACGATAAGCATATTACATATTTCAAGTGAGGATAATCGTTAAGAAGACGTTTTGTTGCTGGGGTGGGAAGACATCTACTTAGCTTCAGCGCTTTAGTAAATTAGTTATTTACAATAAGATAATATTCTGAAGTGTGTAAAACTTAAAAAATAAAAATAAAAACTAGCAAATATTTATAAAATTATGATTTCCATTCACATTATAACCACCTAAAGCTTTCCTAAGCAAACTAATTAGAAATTCCTATCTCCTCTGTATTTCATAAAGCACTCACTGAATCCATTTATAACACTGATTTAAATTTCAATTCAATTGAAACTTTGCTATTTTGCTACTAGCAGGCGAACAAGCGGTATTTCATGAAAAAAGAGCAACCTCACTTTTCCGCGGCTGCCATGCAGCGGTGTGCTCTGTCGGTAGGCGCCAGTGGTAAACAGTTGCAGCTGAACGGTGCAACCGCCAGCCGTCCATTCTAATTAAAAAGTGTATGCAACACACAAAAGCTAATTTAATTTATTGTCATTTGAGCCAGGCGCACACAGTCGCCGCCCGCTATCAGCCTTCAGCCACAAAGCATTACTCAAGTTAGGTGTGTACGCATGTGTATGCCTCTGTGGCTTGGTTGTACTATAAGCTGCCGCTTGTTGTTGTTGTTATTTGCACTTTTTTTGTTGCTGCCACCAACACACTGCTTAATTAGAGTAACAACATTGAATTGCGGCTTGCCTAGCGTGAATTCTCACAGCATGCAAGGCTAACCGGATATGTTGCTTAGAACGGAAATTGGTGAACTACAGTATGGAGGCGTTTGTTATCCCAAGCACTATTTACTGTGTGCTCAATGGTAATACACACACAAAACAATGTCGCCATATTGTAAACGAAGTGTTGGCGGATATAGTATTGAGTATGCAGCGGTGAAGAGAGGCAGCCAACGAAGGATCGCTATTGAAAGGAAACCCTTGAACAACCTTTCGTTATATATATATATATGTTTATATAGTAACTAAAAATTATATATGGATCTATATATTAAACGTAATTTAAAGGTCTTTTTATATTTTTTTCCAATAACTTACCACCATCCTCTGCCTAAGCCACACCAACAAAATAAAATTGATGCAATTTCGCAGAATAAATTGCACAATTTTCGCAAATTATAATTGACATGCTCGAAAGGAAAGCAAACATTAATTCATATCAATCAAATTGAATGGAAAAATCATATAAAACGAGTGCTAACACACATGCGATAGCATTAATTGCATTTCCTCGGCACATTTCCGATTGAAATTTATTTTCCGCCAATTTATGAAATGCCAACCGCCAAAGTGAGGAGTTGTCAATGATTTTGGCGGATGACGAGCATCAACGAAATTTTTATGGCATAAAAATCTAGATATATATGTATGTGTGTAACTGTCGGTTTTACTTGTGAGTATGTGAACTACATATGTATGCCGCATTGATGTTACGTATACGCCATGGTTGATTTTTAATTTGCAGTGGCAAAAGCAAATGCGGTTTAAACGCTTACATATACGCGCACTTAGGTACTTAAATGCTCACATATTTTTGGTTTAGTGTGCCAGTAGTCAGTTATAAGTATGCCCCCTTGCATGTAAGTAAGTATGTAGGGGTTTGGCTGCCGCACGTGTGGATAAACGCTTCAAGTTGATTGCAAGGCATTTGTGGTATGCCACATTAGGCAGCTAACATACACACTTGCATATACTCTACGTGTTCATACTTGTTCATATATGCAAGAAAACTTTAAGGTATAATTTGCTGTCAGTTTTTAAATTTTTGAAATTTCAAGGATATTAAAGAACATTATTTGCTGTATATACAGTCAGCGTCATATTTCATCGTACGGCACTCTAAAATCAAATTTTCCGTTTTTAATCCATTTAAATGAAAAAAGTTCTTCTATGAACTGATCAAAATAAAAAACAAAATATATTTCATATTCCAGTTATAAAAATTATTTGCAAACTAAATGTAAAAACTCAAAAATTGGCCTAATGTTCAAAGTTTATGCGTCATAATTCATCGTACGGCATTGTTTATCCTTACTTTTAAGAGTTTCTTGTTATCATTTTAAAACAAAATAGCTTCAACATAGAAGTGGAATCAGTTTATCACGTGCTGTGAAGTGGACCAGTGGTTATTTCCTATTTTGACAATAATGGAGAAAAGATATGAAACTTCCTCAGATTTTAGAGAAATTGTGATATAATATCGAAAAGAAGCAAAATCAATGAGAGAAATTGATAAAACTACCTCTAAATATAAGTTTACAATACAGCACATACTAGATTTGTTTATAAAAATAATAATAGAGAACAAAAAAATGGATCGAGAGGCGCGCGAACACTTAATGAAGGAAATAATTAGGGATATGACACGAAGAAATGGCCGTGTGAGCTGTTCAGAAATATGTAATGAAGTGGAAAAAGCTTCGGAAATATGGTTGAGCAAGTATACAATTCAGAAAACATTTTGGCTTAATGGTTATCTTCAAATTATCATCACCAACAGCGCGACGAGCACCGTCTATATCTGAATCGAACAGTCGAAAACGTATAACTTTCGCAAATCAGCACTTGAAGAAGGGTATTGACACATGACAGACAGTGCTTTCACAGACGAAAGCATATTTAATCTTTTCGGCGATGATGGACCATAAAAAGTTTAGTGAAAACAGGACACAACGCTTCTAACTAAAAATTTGCGAAGTACTGTTAAATATGGTTTAAGAAACTTGATTCTTAGGGGATGTATGACAGTTTCTGGAGTTGGAAAGCTGATCTTTATTAGAAGAAAAATTGACAATGACTAATATTAGAAATTTTGAAGCAAAATTTAAAGCAGTCAGTTGAAAAAAATGGGCTTAACTGATGCTTATGTTTTAAAACAACACAACGACCCAAAGCATACTGTATATTTGGTTCGCGAATGGATGCTATATAATACGCGAAACAGCTTCGCACCTCTCCACAAGGCCTGGACCTCAATCCCATTGAATACTTAAGCGATTACATGAAAAAGAATTTTTAAAAACATACAATTCGTATGTGTCACTTCAAAAAAGGGCTTAATAGAAGAGTGGAACAAAATACTGACTACTTTTACAGCTACACTCATATCTTCGATGCTAAATAGAATGAAAGACCCACAAACTACTATATTTTAAGTTTCTAAACAAATGTATAGCGTATAACATAAAAGTAAAGATATTGATTACATAAATGTGTAACGTACGATAAAATATGACGCAAAAAATTTGTTCAATTTAAGCTTTTTTTAATTTATCATTTTTATTTTGAAATATATTCAAACAATTTGCATATAAATTATACTATTTCCAAGTTTTCTTTTATCTATAGAAGAACTTTTTTCATTTGAGTGGATTAAAAAAGGAAATTTTCATTTTAGAGTACCGTACGATGAAATATGACGCTGACTGTACATAAACTATTATTGCGAGAGATAAAATAAAATAAAATTAAATTAAATTAAATAAAAAATAAAATAAAATAAAATAAAATAAAATAAAATAAAATAAAATAAAATAAAATAAAATAAAATAAAATAAAATAAAATAAAATAAAATAAAATAAAATAAAATAAAATAAAATAAAATAAAATAAAATAAAATAAAATAAAATAAAATAAAATAAAATAAAATAAATTAAAATAAAATAAAATAAAATAAAATAAAATAAAATAAAATAAAATATAACAAAATAAAATAAGTAAAATAAAATAAAATAAAATAAAATAAAATAAAATAAAATAAAATAAAATAAAATAAAATAAAATAAAATAAAATAAAATAAAATAAAATAAAATAAAATAAAATAAAATAAAATAAAATAAAAAGAAATGAAATAAAATGAAATAAAATAAAATAAAATAAAATGAAAGCGAGGTAAATTTTTTAATAAAATAAAATTAAATTAAATTAATTATGTACGTACTTTTCTACTTAATATTATTTGAAAACCGTTAATTAATACACTTCATATGTCTACTCTTCAATTGCCTACACAACAACCTTGCTTATACTCACACCTTCTCACTTTTTTATACTTTTTAACTCTTATTTGAAGACTGAGACTTACTCAAAGGCCAGCGAATGAAATTTTTATGTCTTAATTTGCTTTGAGAAACTCAAATTATATTATATAGGCAGACAATTTGACGCATTTGGTAGACGAAAAAATGACAGGAGGGGCGAAAGATACTTTGACTGCATATTTCAATTAACGCTACTCAAGTTGTTATTGTACGTGCTAGAATTTTTACTATCATGGCAATTACAAGCTGCTGTATAAATGCCAGAGCTGCCACTTTGTTGAAATTTAAAATCTAAAATATTGGAAATAAGAAAGTATTATCAAGAAAAAAATAGCTTATGCTTCCACAAAAACAAAAAGAATTTCTTAAGAATTTTTGAACAATATAATTTTTAAACATTTTTTGGTTTCAAGAATTTATATAATTTTGCATACCTACACTTAAAGAAAACAAGGTGGCAACGCTTACCGTTTTCACATAACTCTAAATCGCACAATTCCGTCAGGTGGCGCTGTGCAAAAATTCTGCTTTTGATGTGACACACCAACTCAAAATCAACTACTGAGCAATAACAAATACAACAACTAAATGCCTTTGACAGCGCAATTAGACAGCGACGATGGGCGTTTAAGCGCGCGTGCAGTACTTACATACATATTTGTGTAGTGAGAGCAATAAGCGCTTAAGTGCAATTACAACGGTACGTGAAAACTGCACGATCATACAAACACTCACACAATCTCGCTCTATTTGCATACACACTGCTGGCGAAGTGCGGCCAATTCTCTTACACACTCGCGCGCTCTACTGCCAATCGAAGCAAACATATGCATGTGCATGGAGCCACACCAGCGAGCGTAGCGTCACTTTTGATCTTTTACATTTTCCTCCACGCATTTATTATCCATGGAATTCTTTTGTTTGCGGTCACTCTTTCAAATGTGTGAGTTAAGCACGACCAACACATATAGACATATGCATGCATATGTATTTGTGATTGCGCTGGAGTGGATTTTGATTACAATCGTGTCCATGCACTGATGAGCTCTCCAGAGATTGAGAGTGCATGCTCAACCGGACACGCAAGTACATTCGAACCAATCAATATGCAATGCACGCCATTGCAATTGTGATGTGGCAAGGATGCATATAATGCGTTTGTGCCAGGGATTTACATGATTTTCTGATTTTCTGCATCACAATTTTCCAAGTGTTAATATGGCAAATTTGTTGATGTGATTGGATTTGCTCCATTCTGTAGTCTGTGGATATAGCTGAAAAAGTCATATGGCTTTTTGATGGCTATCAGGGTGATGTGGCAAGAAATTCATTTGAGAAATCGACGATCAAATTGATGATCAAATTGATCAAAAATATGTCTTAGAGATCATGTGGTCAAATCTATGCTATAGGAGGACAGTTGTAGGAAATAGAAAGACCTGAGATCCCTTCAATTTACTTATTTCAAATGGATCTTGACTGTTGATATGTTTCTATAGCTGCGCCAATGTTGATAGACTTATCGATTATTACTTGAATAAAGCTCTGTATTGTTTCTCGAAGACGAATATTAGGAACAGTTATATATATATTAATGAAGATTCTAGCCGGATCTTCTTCATCTCTTGTCTAATATCCATTAATATTTGTGTAATATCTACCCTAACCTAATGTAGTGGTTGTCCAAAAGTTGGTTATAACGGCGTATCTTAATCAATAATCAAATTCCCGACTTTACACATTTTCATCCTAGATCATCCCAGTAGTAGTAGTTAATATATTATATATAGGACAAATCGAGAGGATGGTAATAAGGAAAATCAACGCTTCTGCGTTGAATCTCCTACCAAATTAGGCTCATTTTTACAGTGTTAGAGAGGTCATTATATATTGCATACTAGATCTTACTGAAATCTAGCTCCATGAAGTGATTCAAAGAGGAAGGACTGTCTAACTTAAGAGGGGTGGCAGAGCTATATCATACAGTAGAATAAAATCCATTTATTTATAATATTGATATTGTGAGAGGCAATGCGTTTCCGTTATTGAAAAATCTACTGCCATTTGCACAAATTTTCTCCTCCACCAACCTCAATATGACAGTCTATTCAACGGATAATGATTTCCGTGTGCACTGAATCATTAAAAGCAAATTACGAAGCGAGTTATTGAACGGATTAATGCGAATTCAAATTCAAATTGGCTTAGAGCTACGTTAATACCAGCATACTGTCAGCTATGGGGCATGCGAACTTTGTCTACATGAATATCAAAGCACTAAAGAAACACATATATCAGTGTAAATGTGTGTATGTCTGCAGGTATTATCAGCTAACTGCAGCAACGGTTGATGGCAGCACGTAGTCAACTTAACATCATACCGAGCATTAGCATGGACATTTTCAAAATTGCTGTCAAGCATTGTCCGTGCGCGCTCCATTCATTGTTATCCGCTTTTATTTTTGCCAGTCACTCTTCATATACGCTGTCCTCTGCATTCGCGCTCTCATGCACCTTTACAAATTGACGGTACTTGACGTCCAAATCAACGCTGACTCAAGTCAGTCGGGTGCTTCAGCATACAACACTTGGCATTGTTGCTGCTGTTGTTGTGCGTATTATTATGCGCTGAAAGTTGTTTTAGTAGCAACGAAAGCGAGGTGAAAGCGGCAAGTGAGTGTCTAAGTGGAAATATATATGTGTGTATATGTACACCTTGTGCGAGGTCCTGGCAGCGACAGACGCGATAAAGTTGACAATAGAAGTTTCTTCTCCTCTCTCCGAAAGAAGAAAAGAAAAGTAAAATTTATTTGAGCTATCGCAGCCTGTTCAACCATGTCACCGGGTTGTTGGTCCTCGAGTAAGTGGCAGGCGAAGGAGTGCAAGTTTCTACAAGTACAAAAGCGTCCCATAAACTTTTCTTGAATGACCTTTAGAGCAGCGAACAAAGCACCGAAAGATTTGAAATTATTCACAATTAAAGAGAATGTAAGCAGTCCAGTGGAGCGCGCGCGTTTAAGTTTTTAAAAGCTTTCTCACAACACCATAAATGTTCAAGAAAACTTCATTTAAATTTACCGCTATGGCAGGGACAACTTTGTGAAATCATTAACGCTTTATGGGCGATATTGCAAGCAATTAAATTTTTAATTGCTTCAGACTGCAGAACACTCACACACTCACACTTAGCCACTCAGCGCCATTTTAACAACATCGAACTCCTTACGTTCCTTCGAAAATTTTAACAACCTCCTCCCAGCCGCCATCAGCTGTAAAATAAAAAAACACTTCAGTTTTTCAGTAGAAGTTGTGTTGGCAAAAACAGTGAAATGCTTTTAAGCGGTAAGTGCCAGTGCATAAATTGAATGTGAACGTCAGGAATTAACACTTTTTTCCCTTGCCCCCCATCCAGAGCGAGTGCACGGGAGACAGGCAAAGCGAAACGAACACTCGATTGTCGTAATTATTATGCAACAATTTATTCCAATTGCATTTGCTTGCGAACAAAAAGTTGAAAGCCACACCAATGACGTGCGCTGCATTGGGAATGCAGAAATGAAATAAATTGCATTTCACTTCCCGAAAGTGTATATCAATTTCGTGTCACTCAAATCGAACCGCAGTGGTATTTCGTCGATTGTAGTTGTTGATTGTTTGGGAAGCCAATTGGAATCTTACTATTAACTGCATATTAATTTCGTGGAATCAAGAGTGTTTTGGACACATTGTAATAAAAATATGCCAACAAAATTCGTGCATTAAGGGGTTACATAGGTTTTGTCGGGTAAAAAAAGGCCTATTTTCCTAAATTTTTTTTATTTCCTAAATTATTTATTTAATTCAAACTTTTTTCTGTCTTATAGATATTTAAACAAGTAAGGAAGGGCTAAGTTCATGTGTAACCGAACGTTTTATACTCTCGCAATTTATGTATTTAACTTTATTTATATTATATAATACACAATTTGACCCACATATTCGTCATATATATTGTATAAAGTCCATTGAAAGTTGGAAACCATAATATATGGTTAGAAGCACCGAGGTCCTCGTGTTCGATATATGGGGCCTTAAAAACCTATGGTCCGATTTAGGCGATTTTTAGAATAGGGCTGCCACACTATAAAGGTAGTATTTGTGCAAAGTTCTGTTCCGATATCTTCACTAGTGTTTACTTTATACATTGTAAAGTAAACGATTCAGATCGTCTTCAAAGTTCTGGTATATAGGAAGTAGGCGTGGTTGTGAAGCGATTTGGCCTATTTTCACAACATATCATTGGTATATAAGGAAACTATTACAAACCAAGTTTCATTGAAATCGGTCGAGTAGTTCCTGAGATATGGTGTTTGACCCATAAGTGGGCGACGCCACGCCCATTTTCCATTTTGTAAAAAAATCTGAGTGCAACTTCCATCTGCCAATTCTTATGTGAAATTTAGTGTTTCTGACGTTTTTCGTTAGTGAGTTAACCCACTTTTAGTAATTTTCAACCTAACCTTTGTATGGGAGGTGGGCGTGGTTATTATCCGATTTCAACTATTTTCATGGTGTATGGTGGGGTACGTAAGAGAACCGACTTCAGAAAGTTTGGTTTATATAGCTTAATTGGTTTGCGAGATATATACAAATAACCGATTTGAAGGAGGGGCCACGCCCACTTCCCCAAAAATTACATCCAAATATGCCCCTTCATAGTGCGATCCTTTGTTCCAAATTTTACTTTCATAGCTTTATTTATGGCTTAGTTATGACACTTTATTTGCGTGGTAGTGGTCCGATTACGCCCATTTTCGAACTTAACCTTCTTATGGTGCCAAGAAATATGTCTTCCAAGTTTCATTAAGATATCTCAATTTTTACTCAAGTTACAGCTTGCACGGACGGACAGACGGACATCCGGATTTGCACTTTTCTCGTCACCCTGATCATTTTGATATATATAACCCTATATCTAACTCGTTTAGTTTTAGGACTTACAACCAACCGTTATGTGGACAAAACTATAATACTCTCGTAGCAACTTTGTTGCGAGAGTATAAAAATAATTCCTGAAATTTTCAAAAAAAAATCCTCCATTTCCTCCATTTGATGCCATTTCCGGTAACCCCTCGGAAAAAAGGTGCGTCCGCGGTGTCAGCATAACTCCTGACAGGCTCATCCAACATTAAAAACCAAAAATAGGTGTTTTAGGTAAGACCATAAACTCGTGCTTGAACGAAGAAACGACAAAAAAAAGTAAAAATTGGAATTTTGGCAGACACTTTTCCAAAGAAATAAAAATTACGGTCATATTTGGTGGACATTTTTTTTTAATAGTTGTAATTTAAAAAAGAAAAAAATCGTTCGTACAAGCACGAGTAAATTGTAGCTCGAACACCTGTGCAAAATTTCATCAATATCGGTTGAGTAGTTTTCGAGAACATTTGACAACCGATTTTGAAAACACCGTTCCGAGAAAAACGTGTTTAAAATTTTGAGTATTATTGTTACTCACCTGACAATGAGCGCACACCTTCCAAAGGCTGTATCTCTGAAACTATTATTGCGATCGAAATTTAGGATAATATTATTGAGATGTTGTAGAAATTAATAAACAAAAAATGATTTTTTGAACCCACGAAACCCATGTAATCTATCAATAAAATGCTTTTAAAGCGATTCAAACTTAAGTTAAAAACAGCTGCTAAGGGTAACTTAAAATCGTAAATAAATGTGTGCTGTAGTAGAGATAATCTAAAGACGGCTAGATGAAGATACTGAAATTATGGTTGTCTCATTTTAAGTATGGCATTATATAGAACAGACTTCTATATCCTTTAGAACTGACCAGCCCCAAACGAAAGGTTGGGAATTATTTCAAAACTTCATGTCTCTTTCTAATAGTGGCACCTCTTGGCTAAAGTACCGAGGCATCGATATATATGTATACCTTCTTCTTCTGAAACGAACTTCGAACTAGTCTGGAAAAAAATGTATTTTACAATCGGAGGACCTGAACGAAATACGGATTAAATTTGTTCCCGAATCCAAATTGATCTAAGTGGTTATGTTTGTATGTATCTGGTATATTTTTGATCGAAATCTAATAATTGATATTAGATATAGATTTAGAGAATCGCTCAAAATTCTAACTACACGTCACTTTGATAATTTTGCCAATTTTGAAATGTTTATAATAGTACTGCTCACTATATACAATGAGTTTCTCTTTCTCATTACACTAATTAATATACCACAAATATGCTTTCAAGCACCACTCTTCCATTTATCCATCACACTCAGCTTCCCTTATCCGCTCACATGCACTACTCTCTTAATTATTATTCCATTGCTTGCTCGATTTGACTCAGCCTGCCCACTTGACATGCAAAATCCAATCGATAATCGCCTTAGTTGACCACAATCTCTATATTACACACATATGAGTACATATACAGATAATTATTGCATACGAGATTGAGCTGTGCTTATACAACTACTTAAGTGTGCTTATAATTGCGCAATACGGTTAATTAATGTTGTGGTAGTGGTTTATATTGTATGGTGAGGCTTCGACACACAATTATATTAATAAATGATGTCTACTACTTATGTACCATCTTATATAACTAGAGGAAGACATTTTCATATCTCCTGATCGTAGTAGAAATATTCGCCAGACATTTCTCCAGGTGCCTTTTTAATACACTCGCAACAAAGTTACTAAAGAGAGTATTATTTTGTTGTTCACATAACGGTTGAATGTAAGTCCTAAAACTAAACGAGTTAGATATAGGTTTATATATATCAACAAGTAAGGAAGGGCTAAGTTCGGGTGTAACCGAACATTTTATACTCTCGCAATTTATTTATTTAACTTTATTTATATTATATAATACGCAATTTGACCCACATATTGGTCATATATATTGTATAAAGTCCATTGTAAGTTGGAAACCATAATATTAGGTTAGAAGCACCGTGGTCCTCTTGTTCGATATATAGGGCCTTAAAAACCTATGGTCCGATTTCGGCGATTTTTAGAATGGGGCTGCCACACTATTAACATAGTATTTGTGCAAAGTTCTGCACCAATATCTTCACTAGTACTTAGTTTATATATTGTAAAGTAAACGATTCAGATTGTCTTCAAAGTTCTGGTATATAGGAAGTAGGCGTGGTTGTGAAGTGATTTGGCCTATTTTCACAACATATCATTGGGATGTAAGGAAACTATCACAAACCAAGTTTCATTGAAATCGGTCGAGTAGTTCCTGAGATATGGTTTTTGACCCATAAGTGGGCGACGCCACGCCCATTTTCCATTTTGTAAAAAAATCTGAGTGGAGCTTCCATCTACCATTGCTTATGTGAAATTCAGTGTTTCTGACGTTTTTCGTTAATGAGTTAACCCACTTTTAGTAATTATACTCTCGCAACCTGTTGCACAGAGTATCATAGTTTTGTTCACCTAACGGTTGTTTGTGTCACCAAGAAATATAAGAGTTAGATATGGGGTTATATATACATAAATGATCAGGATGACGAGTAGATTTGAAATCCGGATGTCTGTCCGTCCGTCTGTCCGTCCGTCCGTCTGTCCGTCTGTCCGTCTGTCCGTCTGTCCGTGCAAGCGATAACTTGAGTAAAAATTAAGATATCTTAATGAAACTTGGAACACATGTTCCTTGGCACCCTGAGGAGGTTGCTTTCGAAAATGGGCAAAATCGGTCCACTGCCACGCCCACAAAATGGTTGAAACCGAAAACCTATACAGTGTCATAACGAAGCCATAAATAAAGTTATGAAAATGAAATTTGGAACATAGGATCCCATTAGGGAGGGGCACATTTGGATGTAATTTTTTTGGAAAAGTGGGCGTGACCCCGCCCCCAAATAGATTTTTTGTATATAACTCGCAAACCAATAAAGCTATATAAGCCAAACTTTCTGCAGTCGTTTCGTTTAGCCATTTCCTTATACAGTCCAAAAATGAAAGAAATCGGATAGTAACCACGCCCACCTCCCATACAAAGGTTAGGTTGAAAATTACTAAAAGTGGGTTAAGTCCCTAACGAAAAACGTCAGAAACACCAAATTTTACATAAGAAATGGCAGAAGCAAGCTGCACTGAGATTTTTTTACAAAATGGAAAATGGGCGTGGCGTCGCCCACTTATGGGTCAAAAACCATATCTCAAGAACTATTCGACCGATTTCAATGAAATTCGGTATATAGCACTTTCTTGACACCCTGATGACACGGGTGGAATATGGGCGAAATCGGTTCACAACTACGTCTACTTCCCATATAACTCCATTTTGAATTCCATCTGATTCGTTCACTTTATAATGTATTCATAAGGAACCAATGAAGCTAGCGGAATAAAACTTTACACAAATACCGTATTTGAGCTGTGACATCACTTGTGGAAAAATTGTCAAAATCGGTCCATGACTTTTCAAGGCCCCTGTTATCTAACATGAAGAACTCAGTGCCTAAGGTTAATTTTTCACCGAAAATATAGGTAAATCCCTCAGATATTTTAATGTAATTCATTCCCTCTGAATTTTTTTCTTATAACAGTTTCTCTCTGTACCTGAAATGGTAAAAATCGGGTCATAACTTCCCCCAGATCAAATATACCTAAACTAGTGAAATCGGTTTAGGAATTACCTCTGTCCCCATATACTATTTGTGATGATTTTCGTTATTCTATTGAACTTTATACTAAATATATGGGTCGACTTGCGTCTTTATAAAATTACACCATTAAATTGCGAGAGTATAAAATGTTCGGTTACACCCGAACTTAGCCCTTCCTTACTTGTTTTCAACCTAACTTTTGTATGGGAGGTGGGCGTGGTTATTATCCGATTTCTTCCATTTTTGGACTGTATTAGGAAGTGGCTAAAAAAAACTACTGCAGAAAGTTTGGTTTATATAGCTTTATTGGTTTGGGAGATATGTACAAAAAACTTAGTAGGGGGCGGGGCCACGCCCACTTCCCCAAAAAAATTACATCCAAATATGCCCCTTCATAGTACGATCCTTCATGCCAAATTTCATTTTCATAGCTTTATTTATGGCTTAGTTATGGCACTTTATGTGTTTTCGGTTTTCGCCATTTTGTGGGCGTGGCAGTGGTCCGATTTTGCTCATTTTCGAAAGCAACCTTCCTATGGTGCCAAGAAATAAGTATGCCAAGTTTCATCAAGATATCTTAATTTTTACTCAAGTTACAGCTTGCACAGACGGACGGACGGACGGACGGACGGACGGACAGACAGACATTCGGATTTGAACTCCACTCTTCACCCTGATCACTTTGGTATATATAACCCTATATCTAACTCGTTTAGTTTTGGGTGTTACAAACAACCGTTATGTGAACAAAACTATAATACTCTCTTTAGCAACTTTAGTTGCGAGAGTATAAAAATCGACAACATCAATGTAGACGAATGTATGAATATTTTTTTTCGAAAAATGAATTTCTCCCGCTATTTTTCGAACACACATCGTATTTCTAAATTTATTTATTACTGATCAGTAATATTGAAAATAAAATAAATAAATCAATGTATCATAGGGTTAAACCAGTTCCAATGAAATATTGGAGTAAGACATTTTACTCCAATAAATTTTCCTAAAATTTTTACTTTTTTAATTAAATTTTTTATTTTCGTGATATTTTCAAATTTGCCCTTCTCTAATTCCAGCATTAATCAACACTTTAAAGCTACCATGTACACCTAATTAAATGCTATCGAGCACTGCCACGCTCCATCGTTTATTTATTATACCGATCACATGATTGCACCATCAATAGAGCTTAAGACTTGTAATAACTCAAAGGATGAACTAAATGGTTGGATTAATACCAAGCAGCTTACTAGTATAAAGCGCTAGTAACAATAGCAAAAGTAGAAACTAAAACAACAACAACAATAATAGTAGCAGTAGTTGCAATGCAATGGACACCCAGTAGCAGCTGTTATAATATAGTAAAAAGGCAAAAGGACCGAAAAGGAGGAGAAGTGCAACACAATGCTGATAAAATAAACAAGCAACACATTTGTTTACAACAAACAACACTCATACATATATCTATACATATATGTATGAAGAGTGAAGTGCACTCATTGCAACATGCCAACTGTGGGTCAGATAGATGCCAGGATAACGGAGTGTTTGCTTTCAATACACCTATACATATACAAATTTGTGATTTCAACTTTATTTTTACAGTTTCGAAATGTTTCAGCGCCACAATCTCAATAAACACATGAAAACTACAGCTGATATATGTATGTGTGTGTTAGTGCATTCTTGTTGTTGTTGTTGTTGCTGCTGTGCGCCAGACGACAGCAGTTTATGGCAGTTGGCAGCTGCCAGTAAGCTCATAAATAACAAGCAGTGAACGCGCCAAAACAACAACAACAACACCACAACAATGTACACTTTATCGTACAATAAAAATAACAACAACACAACAGCAACTACAACAACACATGTCGTGTGTTGCAACTTTTGGTGACATTACACTTAGCTTAACTAGCGTTATAAACAACATTACCTGAACAACTTGTGTTGCATTGTCAATATGTTACAATTGTTGTTGTTGTACACAAACACATACATGTACATATGTGCAACATGTGACCTTTGTTATGCTTGCAGTTACAGTGAATTAATTAAAATTGCTTATCCATAGCATGCACGAACACCTACGTGCGAAACTAGATATACTCACACACATGTACTAACACATACATTCATATGTTCATATATATTTGAAATCGCAAATTGAACTGTTCCCCCTCTGCGCGTCCTCAACTTCAAGTGTTGTTATTGATGTTTATCCTTATGCTTATGCAATTGCAATGCGTTGTTTTTGTTGTTGTTCTATGTAGATTGTTCTTCAAATTGCCTACACACGCGTACATGGCTTGTTATCTGTGTTTTCACATTCAAACATTCAGACAGAAATTTACATATACATACATATCTCGTTATGTGCTCATAAATATTCAGTTGTTATTAGCATGATAATGAAAAACGCAAATTTTTAATTAGAAAACTCTTGAAAAATATTTGGCAGCAGTTGCTCAAGTGTTTGAAAAATATAATAAACGAAGCCCGGAATAACGCTAGACCAAGCGATGAGATCAAACTCTATTTAAACCTTAATTGGACTGATTGATGAGTGAATGCCGTCCTCAGTCTTCTACATAAAAATTCCAAATTTTGTTTCAAACAGGCTGAATCGTTCGTGTTCGTCTCGTTTTCATGACAGGAAGTCACTACACATTAATCTATATGTATAGTTAGACCTAACCTAAATTTCTAGCGACAAGGGTATACATATCACAGCTCTCACACGAGATTCGTGGGTAGATAGACTTTCCATCAGTCTTAGCTTAGTTTTAAATGAAAAAAAATATTGTATCCAAAAAACACTGTTTCGAACAAAAAACTAAAAACAAAAAATAAAATGATCTTTGCGCTTTGACGCTTAGTTCAACCATCCATTGCGTACAACTGAATCGCTTAAAGCAGGCGATCGATCAGAAGCGTACATAATTGGCCAACAGGAAGGGTCTAGTATTCCACCAGGACAACGCCAGAACACACACTTCGTGAATGACTCGTCAGAAGCCACGGGAGCTCGGATGCGAGGTTTTATCGCATCCACAACATAGCGCGGACATAGCACCAAGTGATTACCACCTGTCCCTGTCCATGGGGAAAGCCCTTGGTAGTATAAAGTTGAACTAAAAAGAGGCTTGTGAAAAGTGGCTATCCGTGTTCTTCGGAAATAAGAAGGGGGCTTCTACGAAGGGAGATATTTCCCTACCTAATACAACAAACTAGCTCATTTTGGTATGCGGTAAGCATAATAACATTTTCTCCGGCCTTTAAGTAGAAAAGCCGTCAAAATTGATATATAATCCGCAGTATTAGAAATAACTTCTATATCGTAAAATAAAATATACCTAATTGTAGATTTATATTTCAACTAGCAGACCGTTCCGGCTTCGTACGGGATTAAACAAACATTTCAAAAGTTATAAGTTTTTACACACTTATACGCACTCTCCCATACATATGCAAGCACTTTCCCGTTTCTTGCGTGGGTTCATATAAAAAAGTAAAATGAGGAAAATTCGAACATGAAATTATATTTTATTTGTAATGAGCTAAAACTTATAACGACCTCTAGTCTTGTAGTTTGATGTCCGTTGTGTTTCTCTCTGATTATGAAGGCGTTGGTAACGCTCAGAGTTCGGCTCCCTAGTGCGAGCTTGTATATTTTTAATATTTTGTTCTTCCAGCCGCTGCACACGCTCCATACTCGACCCTCAAGTGCGTACTTGGGAGGTTTTGAAATTTTGTTCAGCAAGCAGCTGCGAGCGCTCGTTACTCGACTCTCAGACACGCGATTGCGATGCGAAGAGAATGACTTGCAAGACGATTTTCAGTTTCATATTAAGATTCTCCAGTCTTTTTGATACCCTCACCTGAGAACTATTTCCCGAAAGTTAAGATTCTAGCATTAAATATAGCTTATGTTATTCGGGGTTAATGTAGCTTTCCAATAGTGAAAAAAATTTTGAAATCGGCATAGTAGTTTTTGAGTTTATTCATTACAAACATACATACAAATCTTTCCTCTTTACAATAGTAATATAGATAAATAAGATGTTTCAATCCGTACGATTTGCTACAGCGGTACATTAGAATAATATTAATTAGTTTAAAGTTAGTCTGACTAATGGAAAGTTAGCACAACTATTAATCGGATACATCTACATTCATAAAATGCATACAACGTCCCATAATAAAAATTTTCAATTCAATTTTAAATTAAGCAGTTGCGAAATATGAAATCTCTTATATTCTGATATCCCCCCAAGCTGCAAGTTTTCCCAAACCGAACCGCCACCGTCTCTAGCACGAACTTTTGTTTAAGCACAAATCGAACACCCCTTTGTGTTAAAATTCTCAAAGACAAGTAAGGAAGGGCTAAGTTCGGGTGTAACCGAACATTTTATACTCTCGCAATTTATTTACTTAACTTTATTTATATTATATTATATGATACACAATTTGACCCACATATTCGTCATATATATTGTATAAAGTCCATTGAAAGTTGGAAACCATAATATTAGGTTAGAAGCACCGAGGTCCTCGCGTTCGATATATGGGGCCTTAAAAACCTATGGTCCGATTTCGGCGATTTTTAGAATGGGGCTGCCACACTATTAACATAGTATTTGTGCAAAGTTCTGCACCGATATCTTCACTAGTACTTACTTTATATATTGTAAAGTAAACGATTCAGATTGTCTTCAAAGTTCTGGTATATAGGAAGATGGCGTGGTTGTGAAGCGATTTGGCCTATTTTCACAACATATCATTGGAATGTAAGGAAACTATTACAAACCAAGTTTCATTGAAATCGGTCGAGTAGTTCCTGAGATATGGTTTTTGACCCATAAGTGGGCGACGCCACGCCCATTTTCCATTTTGTAAAAAAATCTGAGTGCAGCTTTCATCTGCCATTTCTTATGTGAAATTTAGTGTTTCTGACGTTTTTGGTTAGTGAGCTAACCCACTTTTTGTAATTTTCAACCTAACTTTTGTATGGGAGGTGGGCGTGGTGGCTAAAAAAAATGACTCCAGAAAGTTTGGTTTATATAGCTCTATTAGTTTGCGAGATATGTACAAAAAACTTAGTAGGGGGCGGGGCCACGCCCACCTCCCCAAAAAAATTACATCCAAATGTGCCCCTCCCTAATGGGATCCTATGTTCCAAATTTCATTTTCATAACTTTATTTATGGCTTAATTATGGCACTTTATGTGTTTTCGGTTTTGGTATATATGACTCTATATCTAACTCGTTTAGTTTTGGGTGTTACAAACAACCGTTATGTGAACAAAACTATAATACTCTCTAGCAACTTTGTTGTTGCGAGAGTATAAAAATGGATATTACTTGGACATGTTCTGAGGCAAGATCCGGATACAATCACCGGGAACGAAATGTACTGGAGTCTACAAGGCAGCCGAATGAATGACCGCTTTTCCATGTAGAAGAAATTTGGTTATCGAAATATATAAGGTCCAAAAAGCTAGAAGAAATAATGAAGGAATCTATTTGTGACCCTTTCCTCCCCCGCTCAGCCTAGGATATATAATATTTGAATATTCATTGATATTAACTTAGTTTTATTTGTCGATTGAGCGTTTTAGATTTAACATACATTGAGACAATATTGCTGAAATATAGAACATTTGTACGATTAAAAAATATCTCTCTCAAATCACTGACGATTTTTCAACGAAAAAATCGATTTGCCAACGGCAATTACATATTTTCCTTCAAAATTGAATTTGTCAACCTTTTTTGAGATATATTGCCTAGATAGTACCCGCATTAAAAAATAGCTCTCGTTGAAACTAAAAACCCACGTATTATCTAAGTTTCCAAGCAAGTACAGTTTTCTCTCAATTATCGTTTGTGGTATTTGCATTACCCAGATGTGTTTATAAATTATACTTCGACCATAAAATATGCAAAAACTGAACAATTTAATAAACTGGTATATATTTGTTTAAGCATAATTACATATATGTTATGCATACATACATATATTATCGATTGTAAATGCAAATTAATTGAATGATGCGCACAAATTATGCCACATTCAGTTGCCCGCCTGCAATGCTATTATGTTAACACCTGCCACGCGAGTAAGGCAATATGGCAACTCACTGCACGCTGCAACTGATGCTCTTGACACCGTGCCGCGCACGACGTACGCGTCGCCAGAGGTCAGGCTGCTGCGGCGCCTGTCATGCTATGCTGTCTGGCTGCCACAGGCACATGCCACAAAATGAACATTGCCGCAAAGGGCACAGTGGCAACAATACGCCTGTGGCTTCCTTGTATGCAAACGCGCGTAACACACATGTGCCATTTATGGCTCTTGGCGACATGCAACAACAACAAATACTGTAGCAAGAAGGCGAAACGCTGCATTAAGCCTTTGTGTATGTGAGTGAGTATGTGTATGTGACTCGGGGTAATTACTGCGGCCACGCATTGGTTGGTAAAATTGAAATGCGGCAACGGCACATGGCTGATTAATTTGAATTACATTAGGCACACATTTGACATCGAAAATTGTAATAATTGAATTGGATTATATGAGATTAGCTGAACTAAGTAATGCTGACACTTACTCTCTATAATAAAAAGCTTTCATTAATTCTAAATATCAGCTAAAATCGAATAGATCTATAATTTATATCAACATATACATACATATATTGATAATCCAATTTCATATCTATTGTTACCACCAAAAATCTTCACAAATTCACTTAAAACACAAAAACACAAAAGCAATTTTAATAATCTCTGCACTATCAGCTTGGGACCTGTCATGACTCATGAACCAAACAACAACTTAATATGCATATGTAAAAGCATTTTGGTGCTTTATTAGTTTATAGGCGAAACGAAGCACCTGTCATCTGCACAATATGTAACACAACATACAAACCATAAAAATAACAACAAAAAACAAAATATCGCCGAAATTCTAGTAGTGAGCTAAAAGCTTTTTAAGTGCCCATAAATGCAGTTACAAAACGTTGAAATAACTAAATTCGTCGGTGTTTCGGCAGCAGTTACCTCATAAGCTAGCTAACGGTGAGCTATTGTATTTTTTACTGTGTGTGTAAGCACCCAAATTTGTATTACGGTCCGCACACACGTTCTCTAATAGCTATCATTCAACGCTAATGACCACAAAACCAACTTTGCATGCCACAAAATTCAATTCAAACAAGCACATCCACACACACGTGAGTAAGTATTTGTGTGCGCCTAGGCATATGCTTTTGTGTTTGCATAAGTGTTGTATGTGTGTTCGTTAAGCACGGACAGCGGCGAATTTCACCGCTGCTGGAGGGGGTTTTGTGTTTACCGAATAATTTGTGGTGAAATAGTAACGGTTTAAGGCAGATACATATACAACTGGGTTTCGCTGGCATAAATAATTTCCATTGCGCTCAACTAAATTTAGAATAAGCTTCACTGCAGTCCACCTGATAAGCTTAGTGGCAATTAAAATATCATAATTTTGCTTTAGCTAGCATTTGGTTGCATGAATGCACGAATTAACTGAATTTTTAAGCTATTTTTTTATAAAACTAGCATTATACTCCAATTAATCTATTTTAAATCTAATTTTATTCCTCTTTAGTATTTAACAAATAAACCGTTATTATTATTATACTCTCACAACATGTTGCACAGAGTAAAATAGTGCGTCCCTCCGGCTTGGCTCCAATGTTATAATTTGCAATGTGGGAAATCGGTTCAAAACCACGACCCAATTTTCAAGTTGAAGATATCGGAACAAAACTTTGCACAAATATTAGATTTCTAGTGTGACATCGCCCGTCTAAAAATCTCCGAAATTGGACTATAACTTTTCAAGGCCCCAGATACCGTACATTAGGATATCAGTCTAAACCTCGTGGATTTTTTAAAGAAATTCAAACAAGATGTGTTCCTTCCAACAGTGTGTGCCTGTTCCGAAAATGGGCAAAGTCAGATCAATACTTCCTTTAGCCCCATTTACCTAATATTTGAATTTTAAAATTTCCGGTAGACTTTATGCCGCATATATCGGTGTATCTTATTAAAATTAAAAAACGTAAAATCTTAGGTAAAGGGTGATTTTTTAAGAGCTTGATAACTTTTTTTTAAAAAAAAAACGCATAAAATTTGCAAAATCTCATCGGTTCTTTATTTGAAACGTTAGATTGGTTCATGACATTTACTTTTTGAAGATAATTTCATTTAAATGTTGACCGCGGCTGCGTCTTAGGTGGTCCATTCGGAAAGTCCAATTTTGGGCAACTTTTTCGAGCATTTCGGCCGGAATAGCCCGAATTTCTTCGGAAATGTTGTCTTCCAAAGCTGGAATAGTTGCTGGCTTATTTCTGTAGACTTTAGACTTGACGTAGCCCCACAAAAAATAGTCTAAAGGCGTTAAATCGCATGATCTTGGTGGCCAACTTACGGGTCCATTTCTTGAGATGAATTGTTCTCCGAAGTTTTCCCTCAAAATGGCCATAGAATCGCGAGCTGTGTGGCATGTAGCGCCATCTTGTTGAAACCACATGTCAACCAAGTTCAGTTCTTCCATTTTTGGCAACAAAAAGTTTGTTAGCATCGAACGATAGCGGTCGCCATTCACCGTAACGTTGCGTCCAACAGCGTCTTTGAAAAAATACGGTCCAATGATTCCACCAGCGTACAAACCACACCAAACAGTGCATTTTTCGGGATGCATGGGCAGTTCTTGAACGGCTTCTGGTTGCTCTTCACCCCAAATGCGGCAATTTTGCTTATTTACGTAGCCATTCAACCAGAAATGAGCCTCATCGCTGAACAAAATTTGTCGATAAAAAATTTTCGAACCGAACACTGATTTTGGTAATAAAATTCAATGATTTGCAAGCGTTGCTCGTTAGTAAGTCTATTCATGATGAAATGTCAAAGCATACTGAGCATCTTTCTCTTTGACACCATGTCTGAAATCCCACGTGATCTGTCAAATACTAATGCATGAAAATCCTAACCTCAAAAAAATCACCCGTTATAATGTAGCTTGATGGCAAAAATAGTTGAAATCGAACCAGGATTTACTCCAGTTCCCATATACTATTGATCTACAACTTTGCTTCCGCCGTTTTCCAATAGATGTCTCTGGGGTCAAGCACTGGTCGATTAATTGATAAAATCTCATGAAACATGTCGCGAATGGTTTCAACGTCTTAAGAATGGTGATTATGAAGCCAAGGTGGTGGACCAGCTGGGGTGATATATTATGAGCTGTTAAAGCCAAGTGAAACCATCACAGGAGATCGATACCGAACGCAATTGAAGCGTTTGAGCCAAGCACTAAAAGAAAAACTACGAGGAAAGACACGATAAAGTCATTATCCAGCATGACAATGCTCGGCATCACATCGCAAAGGTGGTCAATATTATATTTGGAGACGCTCAAATGGGAGATCTTACCCCACCCGCCGTATTCTCCAGACGTTGCTCCATCTGACTACCACTTGTTCCGATCGATGGCCCACGGTCTAGCTAACGAGCACTTCAGTTCTTATGAAGAGGTCAAAAATTGGACTGATACTTGGAGCGACTCGAAAGATGATGAGTTCTTTCGTCACGGAATACGCATGCTGCCAGAAAGATGGTCAAAAGTAGTAGCTTTGAATAACATTTTTGTAACCGTTTTTATATAATAAAGCCTTAAATTTACAAAAAAAAAAACGACGGAAGCAAAGTTGTAGATCTACAACCTCTGATGATGATTTTCGTTATTTTGCTTGACTTTATGCCGAATATATGGGACGAATTTTGTGTTTTCTAAATATAAGTAAATAAATAAATTGCGAGAGTATAAAATTTTCGGTCACAACCGAACTTAGCCCTTCCTTACTTCTTCATTTTTTTTATTTTTCCACACTCAAATTATCAATAACAAGTTTTTACTGTCGATTAAAATGCCAACTCAATTACGCACATTTAAATGGGTACAAATTTATATGAATACAAATAATTTGTAATCGTATAAGTATAACCTCTCAACTACCAAACCAATACATTTGTACACACCAACAAATAAGTATCTATGCAAACGCAATTTGCTGTTACCCTTGTCATCGAAATTAACTTGTGCTTTTAATCTGTCATTAGAAGTGAAGCCCATAGTAAATATAGCTGTTATTTGTACGCCATCAAAGGGATTGTAGCATACACTTAGGCGCTTTGCAACTACGCGACTCATGTACAACAACATCAACAATGCGAATTAACAATAATGTTGCTATTTGTTGGATATTGTATGATATGTAAATGTGCACGAAGCAGTTTTTTCTGATGATAAATATTTAGCACTGAACTTCTATGCATGGACGTGTACGTGTGTTATGTTGCCTATGTGTATGCTACATAGAATATTTAGGAGTAAATTCCAACACTACATATGCGCATTAGCGGGCATTGTTGTGCAAATGCGTTAACATATTGCTATAATAACCAATAAAATAGTGTGGCATAAGGCTACGAATACGTTAGAAGGTTCTCGATATAAAAAATTATTTATGTGGAGAAATACTGAGAGCTTATAAGTGAAAAATTCAAATTTATAGGATACCTATTTAATACAGCAGGCCTTTGAATAAAAAAATAAACTTACAGCTTCTCTCTTTTATTGGGTAAGAAATTCTAATTGAGTCCTATAACATTCTTGACTTGTCCTCTGATATGAAACAACAAAAAGAGTGAGTACCAGACATACTCATCTACTAGATATTCTATAACAAAAACCTTCAAGTACATGCACAAATTTACACATAAGCATAGCTAAAGAAGAGAAGAGTACACCTATCATATGACAGCAATGTCTCTATGCTGGAATGTTCACCCCAAAATGCCCTCGAGGGATCGGCTTGTACATGCCATGTAACACCTGTAATTGACATGAGAATGCATTCAAGGTGACAAAGGAGCAGATGAAGTGAATTAGAATACAAACAAGTACGAGTAGGGGTACGTACAAGTGCGCATAGCCATTGAATCGATGGTTGGTATGGCGAGCAAGACAGCCATTAGACACTTGTGTTTGTGTGTTAGTGTGCCCTCATATACAAGTACATATAAAGCGAGTCTGTCTTGATGGGTACTTGCTGCAAGCGTCATGCTTCGAGCACGAACTCGACAAAATGATAAAGTACATTTCAGTGACACAGAACAACCTCAAAGCATCAATGAACAGCAGACGGTGCTTAGAGCATAAAAGCGACACACACACACAACGTTACATAGGAGAACATACGTATGACTAATATTTGTGGATGTATGCTTGTAGGTAAACACTGATTGGTGCAACATCATAAAAGTAACTCTGAGTATAAGATAGTGTGAGTGTGCCTACTAACAGTAAATACTTTAAAATTTCACTAGTCAAAATTTTTGTTTGAAAAGCAACCGTAAATTCATAAAAGTTAAGTGTGATTTATTACTGGTAAACATATATGATTATATACTTCTGTGACTTAAATTCTGTCTCACATGTGTAGGTTAACAAATATCTAAGTTTCATTTATTGTTGGGAATTGAAAGCTTCTTTTGTCAGCCTCTTTGTTGATAATCCCCAAAGGCAAACGAATTGTTTGCAAGTTATCAAAAAAGTACTCCAAATACATGAGCAAAAAGGTAAATAACAGCAACATACACATATCAAACTGACTGACAAGTGAATGGACCTAAATTGCCTTGTCTTTCATGTCACATTTAAATTTCATGGAAGGTTGTAAAGTCTCTTCTTCTTGAAATTTTACTGTGTGTATAAAAACAAATTACATTGTTGCATGGTTAAGCGTTTTTCATACAATTTCCATATCTCATTGAAGAAATTTAAAAACTGTGGTTCCAAAAATCATTTTATTTCATTAAAAGAACAAAGTTTATTTTTTACTTCTTATTAAGCATTTATCCATATATTATTTTCATTTTCTCAGTACTGTATACTTATCGGCCATCACTAACCAAATACACTATATAATCACTCCTACAACTTTACCAATATTGAGCACATGTAATCTACACAAATGTAACGGAAATTACAGCAAGAAATTAAGTATTTATTGGTAAACTTTTTCAGCAACAAAATAGCAAAAATGTCGATATCAGCAGCGCCGGAAGTTATGCTGAGCAACAAATGTAATATATTAACTATTTTTTCTCTGCAAAAAAAAATAAATGTGAGTTCACACATACCCACTCTCATTGTATGTAGCCATAGTTAATATGCATATATAACCCATATTTAATTGCATTGAAATCGCGTTGAATTCAATTTATATAAATAATAAATGTAATTGAAAAATAGATAAAGATAGCATTTAAAATAGATTCAAATGTACGTCAGTTGTTATATTTTATTGTGTCTCATGTACATATGTAGATATACACAGTAGAGGGTGACATGTCGTATGAGTGATATTTTTGAAGGCATAAACGGGCACATTGGAATGTACATTTGGGTATTTATATGGTTTAAAGTCCATTGAAAGTTTGAAAACCCTAATAAGAGGTATATGGGAGATAGATGAGTTTTGACTCGATTTCACTAATTTTTAGCACGTAGACATATATTAGAAGAAACATATTCCCTCAAAATTTCTTCAAAATATCTAAGAGACTTAACTATAATTTCGGTAAAAAAATTGTTAGAAATTTGTTAGGGTCTTGAAAACTTATGGACCGATTTCGACGATTTTTACAAGGGTGGTGGCACTTTTTAAATACAGTATTTTAGCAAAGTTCTGTTCCGATATCTTCAGTAGTACTAACTTTATATATTGTAAAGTAAACTATTCAGACCGACTTCAGAGTTCTGGCTTATGGGAAGTAGGCGTGGTTGTGAACCTATTTAGACTATTTTCACAACATATCATTAGGTCGATAGGAAGATATTATGAACCGAATTTCATTGAAATTGGTCGAGTAGTTTCGGAGATATGGTTCTTGACCCATAAGTGGGCGGAACCACACCTGTTTAAAATTTTGTATACCATTTTGAGTGCAGCTCTTCTGTACCTTCTTTATAATGAAATTTAAGATTTATGTTGGTTTTCCTTACTGAATTAAAGCATTTTTAGCAGTTTTCAACATAACCTTTGTATGGGATGGGGGCGTGGTTATTATCCGATTTCTGTCATTTTTGGACTGACTAAAAAAACGACTGCAGAAAGTTTGGTTTATATATCTCTATTGGTTTGCAAGATATGTACAAAAAACTTAGTAGGGGGCGGGGCCACGCCCACTTCCCCAAGAAAATTACATTCAAATATGCCCCTTCATAGTGCGATCCTTCATACCAAATTTTATTTCCATAGCTTTATTTATGGCTTAGTTATGGCACTTTATGTGTTTTCGGTTTTCGGTATTTTGTGGGCGTGGCAGTAGTCCGATTACGCTCATATTCGAACTTAACCTTCTTATGGTGCCAACAAAGATCATCAAGATATCTTAATTTTTACTCAAGTTACAGCTTGCACGGACGGGCGGACAGACGGACAGGCAGACATCCGGCATATATAACCCTATATCTAACTCGTATAGTTTTAGGACTTACAACCAACCGTTATGTGAACAAAACTTTAATACTCTCGTAGCAACTTTGTTGCGAGAATATAATAATACATTTATGCATTTATTGACGTTGGAGGATTAACAATGAAAAGTAATTAAGTTTTTATACGGCTTAGTCTAGAATTCAAGTAATGCTAAGTAATCAAAAGTAATCTAAATGTATTTATTTTAAATACTTGTAAAAGTAGTCGAAAATTGTCATACATGAGGATCTTCTAAGAAAGAGATGTTTCATATGTCCAAATGTTGAATCCTATAAGATCGGGTTCTGCATGACATTAGAGCTTCACTTTCGTTAGAAATTTTTGATGATACCGATCTTTGAGTGGCATAAGTAAGGATAAAATAAAAATTATTATTGAATGATAAAGTTTCGTGATTTTTAGAAATTGTCAAAAGAAAAATATTCAAATGAAAAAGTAATTGAAATAATATTAAGTAATCAAAAGTAATCTAAATAATTTTAAATACTTTTAAAAGTAATCGAAAGCTAATAATTATAATAATAAGTAACAACACAATCACAATTATTCTTGTTTAAGTAAGTAAGAGGTTTACCTAAAATTTAAATATATTACGAGGGCTGCTATATATATTTCTGGCCAAGGCAACACTAAGTGTTGCCAGGTGCAATCTGACATTTCCATTGGAAAGTTTGACATTTTTTAGCATAACATCACTCAGAACGTTTTGTCATTTAATCGTGAATTGTTTTATTTACAGGGAATTAAAAAATTCATCTCGGCAAAAAAATGAAAATAACTCGTGAACATTTTCGTGCGATCATTTTTCACAACTTTCGACGTGGATTATCGCGACAAAAGTGCATCGATGAACTAAAATCTTTGTATGGCTATGAAGCACCATCCTATAGCACTGTGAGAAACTGGTACAACGAATTCAATCCTGGCCGACGCTCGCTCAAAGACGAATTCCGTGAAGGTCGTCCAAAAACAGCCGTTGTGCCAGAAAACATCGATGACGTACGTGAACTGATAATACAAGACCGTCATGTAACATACCTTCAGATAGAGGCATGCGCATGCCTATGCTTTTCTCCCACCAGCATACATTCGATATTGCATGAACACCTGGCACTAAAAAAGGTTTGTTCTCGTTGGATCCCGCACATTTTGACAATCGCTCAAAAAAAGGCTCAAAAGGAGTGCTTCGAAAATTGGTTTCAGCGCATGCAAAAGTGTATAAATATTGATGGAGAATATTTTGAAAAACAATAAAACCATTTTCGTTGATAGATATTCCTATTTTCATTATTAGGACAGAAATATATATAGCAGCCCTCGTATTCAGTTATAAGAAATTGAATTAATTGTAATGATTACCGAACTTAAAATTAAAGCAGATTCATATATTTCGCTAATAATGTGATTTTAATTCATTTTGCTATTCATTTTAACTGTTCATCCTGTTTTAAAAATAATTAATTACGGGTGAATATAATTACTATATTTTTAACTCAAGCATTTCTAAGTTTTCAAAGAAAATAGAGACTTAAGTCTATGCTCGTTTTACCAGTTAATCAACCATCTCCATACAAAACTGATGCGCCTCATCAACGATAACGACCAATCAAATGAAGCCTTTCATTTACAGACAACAGTAATGGACTTCACAAAGAAAAAATATTTGTATACTTTATTTTATAGAATTAATTCTTTTTTCAATTCAATTTAAATTGAATTTGCCAGAGGCATTGAGAAGCCAATGCAAAGCGAACCAAACTAAATGAGTAAATTAAATTGAAAGCAGCAGTTCTCAAAGAGTATGAGAGGCAAGAAGCAAATGTAAATTAGGCTTCTCCTCGCAAAAACAAATCCTCTCTCTCATATATTTTATATTAAATTATGCTTTAAATACTAAACAATCCTTTTTAGTGCCTTCTTCATTTAAACTTCATTTTGTTTTTGGGCACATAATGCGATTTTCACTCGAAAGCGGCGAAGTTGAATTTATGCACCAAATAGGGCAAGGTATATTCCGCTTTACGCAAGGTATATTCCGCTTTAATTAATTTTAATTGCATTTAAAAGCCGAAGATGAAAAAGAAAAAATGCAAATCTTTATTTTACCCAAACTATATACAAACATACATAACGGTTTCAAAAACAAACTAATAAAGTAAACAAACAATTTAGCTTTGAATTTAAGTCGACCGTTAGCTAGTAGCATGATTGTGTAGACGCTCTTCAACTCTTTCTCTCTCTGCGTCTCGGCGCTCAAAGCTAGTACACAGCTTGTACTTAATCTCGGTCAGAGCATTAAAAGTTTGCTCGTTTAATGCAAACAAAATGTTTGTAAATGCCGTTATTAAAGCTTGCCTGCATTTCCTCGTCGACACACACGGGCATCAGTACATCAGTCCGTTAGAGAAGTACGGTCTTCACCGACCACATGGCATTGGATGTGTGTGTGAGTTTGCGGTGCTTGTTTACCCGCCGTCGGCTATTATTTCGTCGGTTAAAGTAGCGGCGTACAGGCGGAAAAGGTCATAAACATAACAAATTTTGAATATTATGTCTTGTAAAGTTTACATTTTAATGTGTATGCCCATTACCCGTGCCCATAGAAGTATGAGTGTGTACATCGTTAAAAGGATATTTGTCGGGCAACTGGAAAGTCAAGGGGTGGGGTGCCGGGCAGCACTAAAGGTTGGGCACTCATTTGCTATAAGTCACTTTGGTAAGTAAATATTTTCAAGTTTTTTCTGCGCTTTGTTTAGGAAAGGTTGCGAACTGTCCTCGGTTTGCTGGTCTTTGCAGGCTTTAAAAGTAGCGTTTTGTGTTCTTAAAGTTAAGTAAGTCAAAAGATTTAGAGAATTTTGCGTTTCATTAAAATGTTTGCTTCGCCGCATTCATGCGCATTAAGTTCTAAGTTCATTAAAATATTTTTATTGAACTTACTTACCTTTGCTGTAAATTAAACAACGAACCCAACTAAAATATTTTTATTGAACTTACTTACCTTTGCTGTAAATTAAACAACGAACCCAACTAAATGAGTAAATTAAATTGAAAGCAGCAGCTCTCAAAGAGTATGAGAGGCAAGAAGCAAATGTAAATTAGGCTTCTCCTCGCAAAAAATCCTCTCTCATATATTTTATATTAAATTATACTTTAAATACAAAACAATCCTTTTTAATGCCTTATTCATTTAAACTTCATTTTGTTTTTGGGCACATAATGCGATTTTCACTCGAAAGCGCCGAGGTTGAATTTATGCACCTAAATATGGGCGATATTTTCCTTTTTTTTTGTTTTTTCACAAGGTATATTCCGCTTTAATTAATTTTAATTGCATTTAAAAGCCGAAGATGAAAAAGAAAAAATGCAAATCTTTATTTCACCCAAACTATATACAAACATACATAACGCCTTCAAAAACAAACTAATAAAGTAAACAAACAATTTAGCTTTGAATTTAAGTCGACCGTTAGCTAGTAGCATGATTGTGTAGACGCTCTTCAACTCTTTCTCTCTCTGCGTCTCCGCGCTCAAAGCTAGTACACAGCTTGTACTTAATCTCGGTCAGAGCATTAAAAGTTTGCTCGTTTAATGCAAACAAAATGGTTGTAAATGCCGTTATTAAAGCTTGCCTGCATTTCCTCGTCGACACACACAGGCATCAGTCCATCAGTCCGTTAGAGAAGTACGGTCTTCACCGACCACATGGCATTGAATGTGTGTGTGAGTTTGCGGTGCTTGTTTACCCGCCGTCGGCTATTATTTCTTCGGTTAAAGTAGCGGCGTACAGGCGGAAAAGGTCATAAACATAACAAATTTTGAATATTATGTCTTGTAAAGTTTACATTTTAATGTGTATGCCCATTACCCGTGCCCATAGAAGTATGAGTGTGTACATCGTTAAAAGGATATTTGTCGGGCAACTGGAAAGTCAAGGGGTGGGGTGCCGGGCAGCACTAAAGGTTGGGCACTCATTTGCTATAAGTCACTTTGGTAAGTAAATATTTTCAAGTTCTTTCTGCGCTTTGTTTAGGAAAAGTTGCGAACTGTCCTCGGTTTGCTGGTCTTTGCAGGCTTTAAAAGTAGCGTTTTGTGTCCTTAAAGTTAAGTAAGTCAAAAGATTTATAGAATTTGTTTGCTTCGCCGCTTACGTAAATTCATGCGCATTAAGTTCTAAGTTCATTAAAATACTTTTATTGACTTTACCTTTGCTGTAAATTAAATTTTGTGAAGACAAATTCGGAACATTAAATAACTTATGGTCAAGCACATAAATTACTATATAAACGATCAGTCGAAGAGACTTGACTTTGGGGAAAATTAGATTAGATTAGTCGAGCTAAACCCCCAACGAAAATCCCGGGAATCCTAGTTGAAATATTTCAACCTTGGTCTGGTGAAAGCTTTTCAGTCGAGTAAAAAGTTTCGCGATTGTTATATCTCGTCTTCTTATAAGCGAATTTGACTTTGCAGAAATAACAATTTTTTAAACGACCCTAAAACTGTGCACGAACATCTCTTAATAGATTAGACGGCTAGTGATACTTACTAGGATTCCCGGGTGAATGTCGTATTTGCTGGGATCGAAATTAGCTTCAACAGATTTGTGATAATTCCAAAGTGCTTTGTCATATATGAGGGTTTTTCGAAAAATACCTAAAAATTTTTGGATTATTGATGGATCGGTGTTTCCAATGACCAAATGATCCAAATGAAGATCCGTTAAGAACGAGTCCTGCATGTCATTTGAGCTTCAATTCAGTAAAAAAAAAAAATAATTTTGATTTAAAAAGTACGATAAAATAAATATTATAGATGGATTATATGAGGTATGTTCAAAAAATAACGAGAATTTATTAATTTCCAATTGTCGATATTTTTTTTATTATATTGATTAAAATGCCCATAAAGTACGAAACAATTTTCAGCTAAGGTTAGTCGTGTTTGTATGAGCTTGGCGATCGTTTCGTTCGTTAAGAGCTCACACTTCGTTCCTTGTTGGTTGATTCTTGAACATGAACAATACTGTAACGCGGTCCAACCTACATATTCACCAGACCTGTTTCCATAGATGAGTATAACCTTATAGTAAAATCAAGTAAGGAAGGGCTAAGTTCGGGTGTAACCGAACATTTTATACTCTCGCAATTTATTTATTTAACTTTATTAATATTATATAATACACAATTTGACCCACATATTCGTTATATATATTGTATAAAGTCCATTGAAAGTTGGAAACCATAATATTAGGTTAGAAGCACCGAGGTCCTCGTGTTCGATATATGGGGCCTTAAAAACCTATGGTCCGATTTCGGCGATTTTTAGAATGGGGCTGCCACACTATTAACAACATTTGTGCAAAGTTCTGCACCGATATCTTCACTAGTGCTTACTTTATATATTGTAAAGTAAACGATTCAGATCGTCTTCAAAGTTCTGGTATATAGGAAGTAGGCGTGGTTGTGAAGCGATTTGGCCTATTTTCACAACATATCATTGGGATGTAAGGAAACTATTACAAACCAAGTTTCATTGAAATCGGTCGAGTAGTTCCTGAGATATGGTTTTTGACCCATAAGTAGGCGACGCCACGCCCATTTTCCATTTTGTAAAAAAATCTGAGTGCAGCTTTCATCTGCCATTTCTTATGTGAAATTTAGTGTTTCTGACGTTTTCCGTTAGTGAGTTAACCCACCCTTAGTAATTTTCAACCTAACTTTTGTATGGGAGGTGGGCGTGGTTATGATCCGATTTCTTTCATTTTTGGACTGTATTAGGAAGTGGCTAAAAAAACGACTGCAGAAAGTTTGGTTTATATGACTCTATTGGTTTGCGAGATATGTACAAAAAACTTAGTAGGGGACGGGACCACGCCCACTTCTCCAAAAAAATTACATCCAAATATGCCCCTTCATAGTGCGATCCTTCATACCAAATTTTTATTCCATAGTTTTATTTATGGCTTAGTTATGGCACTTTATGTGTTTTCGGTTTCCATTTTGTGGGCGTGGCAGTGGTCCGATTTTGCTCATTTTCGAAAGCAACCGTCCTATAGTGCCAAGAAATAAGTGTGCCAAGTTTCATCAAGATATCTTAATTTTTACTCAAGTTACAGCTTGCACAGACGGACGGACGGACGGACGGACAGACAGACATTCGGATTTGAACTCCACTCTTCACCCTGATCACTTTGGTATATATAACCCTATATCTAACTCGTTTAGTTTTGGGTGTTACGAACAACCGTTATGTGAACAAAACTATAATACTCTCTTTAGCAACATTTGTTGCGAGAGTATAAAAAAAATTAATAACACAGACATCATTTGTTAACATTGATACTTTCGTATATTCTTTATTATATTTTATTCCGTTTTCTTTTTTATTTATGTAATCAAATATGTATTGTATAAGTACAGTACTGGTATGTGGTATGAGATATCGAACTAAATACTTATGCTATTGAATATGATCGCACACTTGTAAATATAAATATATATGAATGAAATATTTTTATTAAACTTTTTTTTTTAGTTTTATTGAGCGCAAATCTCTCTTTTAACGGTTTTGCACTGCTTGGCGACATTGAATTAAAAAAACAATAAAATATGCGAGCTATTTGTATTTCAAATGTAAGTAATTATATGCTTTACATTACTTTTCCTTTATTATTTTCGTTTTTCAAAGTAAATTATGTTATATATTTACTTGTCATTTCAGTTAAGTAACTGTATGTGTAAACGACATGACTGAAAGTATTGCGAAGAAGTCTTTGTGTTCAATTTTATATGCTTTAATATGTAGCTATAGATAGACATTCATTTAATGTTTTTGTTATTGTTAATTTTTGAATAGTTTCTATGACAAACTGTATGTAAATATATAATTCGAAGTTTTCGTAACGCTAAACCGATTCGTTAGACAACTCATATTTTATTTATACATTTAATTTTTTCAATAAACAATATCAGTGCAGCATAGTTGTAAATATGAATTCGTAACTATATGTTTGTATGTCGGTATGTATGAGTATAAACGATTTAGCTAATATTTCGAGTTTCGAGTTACGCATTTTCATCTACAAACTTTCCACTATGCATTCGCTTTCACGCATTTCGAAGTCCATAAGTTTTTGTAATATTTGATATTTTATTAATTTATATACTATATGTATGTATGTATGTATGTTTTAATAATAAATTGTTGTAATATTGTTTAAGTATTTTTTTTTTGTTGCTTCATTTGCATTTCAATAATATTTAATAGAAGTAATAATTATTACAAGTAAATATAAATTTTCAATCTACAAGTACAACATTTATAAAGAGCCTCTCATCGCTAACACTACGTACAGTATATACTCGTACTAAATAGTCTCAATAAGTATTTATAATATGATAATATAATAATGCTTTTAGTATGCAACTATTTTTAACTACTTTTGCTTTTCTAATAGGTTAACTTTCAATTTTTGTTTTTACTTAAAATTTACATTTAATGAATACATAGTTTAAGAAATGTAGAAAAATTTAGAAAAAACAAAAAAAAATATTTAGTAAAAAATAATTTTAAATAATAAACACTTTTTAAATAAAAAAAAAATAAATATAATATACCTTTACTTTAAAATAAAAATTCAAAAAGTAGTATGATGAACAGAATCAACTCCGGCGACATTTTAAGTATGAATATCCATTATTATGTAAAGACTATATCTGAAATATAGCCCATAACAGTAATAAGAAAAGACAAACATGCGCCTTTTGGCTGAGTATCAGAAACAGCTCTTTTCAAATAAAATTTCCTCGCGTATATGCATGCGACAACGTCTCAGCCATTAAATATATGCTTCCTTAAGTTTATTATTAATTTTTATACCAATCTCGCTGGTACTTAAAGTCTTGCGAGTGTTCGTTTGCCACTCACTTAAAAATGAATGACGCAAATCTAGAAATTCGAATCAAATTTGAGAAATATTTCGTACTTCATTTTTTGTTTTCTCCACTTAGATGTTCATCCAATAACTACAGAAAGTCTTCAAACAATGAATATAACTCAGCGAAATTCTATAGATAAGTGGCTAAATTAAGGAGGAGTAAAGCTTTATTGCTTTACGGTTGAGAGAAAAAATTCGAAATTCATCGAATAAGAAATTCGTAAAAATAATTGGTGTAAAAATCAAGATGAAAACTTTTTTATGTCATGCAATAAAATTTATAACATGCTATATTTGTATATAAAAAATCGCATGATATATTTAATCTTTGTTTCTTCTTTTATGCAAACTAAAAAACACCATTCTGTTAAATAAAAAATAATAAAAAAATAAAAAATATACATTTAAATGTATATATTTACTTACAAAATACATATTTATCAAAAATGCAGCGAGTGAAAAAATCAATCCAACCAAGTGATGAAAATCAACGCATATACTATATGATTTGTATATATACAGAAATAAAACAAACACAATAATTAGTTTCTTTCAAAAAGAATGAATTTGATTATTTGTTTTAATCATAAGTACTCATAGGCAAATGTCAATTGCTTTTAACAGCATTTTTTTCAGCAACTCGGTGCTTACAATAAAATATTTGCAATTTATTATTTAAATTGTTTGCATTTTCTTTTGTTGTATTTATAACAATTATAATTTCTTATTTTTTTCATATATATGTCTCATTAAGAATATACAATATAATGAATAATAAACATGAATTAATTAATGTATGTGTGAGTGTGTGTATTTAGGTGAGCGCATGTAAATATAGATATAAATGTATGTAATGCTTAAGTATAGCTGACATAAATGTGTTTGCATGTGTGTGTGTGTGTGAAAAACAACTACCCGTATATTAGACTATATGTATGTTTGTATGTATATTTGTATTTCATTAATATATTGTATATGTAACGCTTTTTCAAAGCATTTTGAAAAATTTTCTTTACAAATATTTACGCCTATTCACGTGTGTGTAACAATGTACAGTTTTGTAACAACGAAATGGCGTTTAAATTATACAAAATTGTTTGGCAATTAATGCTCATTAAAATATAATGCATGTTTGTAGGTCATACTCGCTATCATTTGCATTTTTCAGTAGTAAATTGTTACAAATCCTTTCAATTTATGGCATGCGATAGTGCTACATACAATGAGATATATATTTCAAGACAATACATATTTAGAATGCTTTTTAGCACTTTTTGTTTGTAGTAAATATATTTTTCATGCTAGATCATTATCATATTGTTAGCACAGTTATTCATATGTGTAATTGTGGTAAACAAACTATAAAAAAATGTGAGAAAAATTCAAATTTTTCAATTAAAACTATCACAACGATTGGTTGGGCGCATGTTCTATATAAATTATAGACAACAATGCGCATAAATTAAAATTAAAAACAAAAATATATTAATAATGTATTTATTAAAAATACTCACATTAAATTTTTTTTCTGGGAATGAGTGCATTATATGAAAATAAGTGGAATATTTTTCATAAAATTAAAAAAAAAATTAGTGATAAACCGTATATAAAATGTAAAATTGTAAAAAATTTAGTTAAAGCTATAAAAAATATTAAAAAATAATAAAAAAGTATTAGTTAAAAATTAAGCAATTTAAATAGAGTAAATATTTCAGGGTATAATAAAAAATACTTAAAAAAATGTTAGCAATTAGAATGGCTCTAAAAAAATGTGTTGAACTTTTAATAAAATCTTTTACTATAAAAAATAGTTTTTAGCAAGTAGAAAAATTTTGAAGCTCTTTCAAGAACTGCACTATTTAATTAAACTAGCTTCAAAAATAAAAATAATATAATATTTCATGCAAATATAATTTGTTAGCAATATTTATAAAGTGTTTTTAAGTATTTTTAAAAATATTAAAAATATAAAAAAATATATATAAACATTTTTCGCATACATAAAGTAAGAAACTTTTTTTTCATAATTCTTTTTATAAAGATTAAATTGTCTTCAAAGTATTTAAAATAGTAGCACATTTTCTATCAAAAGTTATTTTTTATAAATAACAATTTTTTATAGTTATTTTTATAAATAACCATTTAATAATTAGATCAATAAAATATTATTGTTTGACCTCAAGTGTTTCGTTTTCAAACGAAAAAGAAATTATATATTTTCCAATAGAAATTGTTATTTTCATCAAAAATATTTTCAATGCATGTTTATTATAAATAATTCAAATTGAAATATATGTCTGTAGCCACAATTTAAAGCAAATATATTTATAAATTATGCTTGAGTGATTTTCATGGGTCCAAACTTCAAACAATACTTTAAAAATATTTTGCTTTTCATTTACCGAAAACGCACTTTTAAAGTATTGTCAAATGAGTTGCTTATGAAAATTTTTTTCAATTTTTTATGTAGAAAAAATTTTAATTTTCCTCGAGACATAATGATTTTTAGTATTTAATGTTAATGATTTTCAAATATAAAAAGATTTTTACGAATAAAATAATGTTATGCCTTCTCACTTTAATAAAAAAGTTTTCTTAAAATATTTATGTTTCATGATCTTCTAATTCTATGAAACACCATCAAATGTTCAAAATTAGTATTTAATAATTGTCATAGCATGCATAATTATTTATAACTCGCAATTAAATAGAAAATGTACTTTTTAATAAAAATAATTTTCATGTTTTTTCTCGCAAATTTAGATTTTTTTATTTTTATATGTATAAATATGGGTTGTACATCGAATAGCGTTTTTTTTTTGTTTTCGAAAAAACCTAGCACATGCTCGATACTCTATATAAAGCGCGCTCATTTTTTTACTGCAGCTCACTTGCAACATATTTATTTAGCATATATTTACGGCGCTCCTTCGCTCTATGCATTTTTCATTATTTTTTCTTTTGCTTGCTTTTCTTTTGAGTTCCTTTTCTTTTCTTTAGCTTCAATTGCGCTTCATCACTTAAGAATTAAGAAGATTTTTTTGTGAATTTTATAAAAATTAACACAGTTGGTCAAAGAGCTTAAACAACTAAATAACTGTTTTGATGGCTCTGCGTTACGTTAAGTAAATCGCAATCATATAATCGCATTTGGTGTACAATATATATATATATATATAAAGTTTTTATTTTTTATAAATGAGATGAAAAATAAATATATAATTAATATAATAATATAACAACGTGTTTATATAGTAATATATTTGTTTTTGTTTGTTTTGTCATGATAATAAATCAATTAAACAATATAAAATACAATAAAAAAATAGTAATAAAAAATAATGGTAAATAATGGAACATCTTATGTTTGTTTTTAAAATTACTAATTTCTAAAAAAACATTGTCAAGTTTTAATTCGTCGCGTTTATCAACACTGAGCTGCTGTCGGTAAATGTAAGTATTCCTTCATGTGCTGTAGAGCTTTCGTGCTTTGGCTACCGCAAAACTCAAAGCTTTGCGCAGCTTGTTGCTGGTGCGTTGCACTGCTAGGTCGAAGTCTCTGCTGGGCAAAGGAAATAAATTGCCGCCACACACAAATATCTAAACAAATTGAGCTTTTTCCGCACTCGCCGTCATTTGTTGTTGTCTTCCATTTATTGTTGTTGGAAAATTAGAAATGTATATTCCGCGAAGCTTTCGCACTGACGCTTTTCGCCGCTTTTTGCGCCACACTTTAGGCAAATGAGCGCTTTTGCTTCTTGATAAGCTCCTGCAGCAGACGTGTCTTTGCCTTCTTCTCCTTGTACTGTGCATAGGTCTCTTCGATGGTTTTACGGTCATTCTTCAACATCTTACGACCATTTTGCTCCTCAAAGATAGTCTCATACTCGCGTATGGTACGTTTGAGTATCTTCTTCTCCTCGCGTGTTTTCTCCAAGTATTCCCACAATTGCTCAAGATTTAAGGCGCTAATATTCTCGCTTGCGCTGTTAGCTGCTGTCTGTGTGGTTGCAGCTGCTGTTGTTGCTGCCGCTTCACCGGTTGTAGCACCCGTTGTTGTGGTGGTTGAATCATCGGATGAAGCATTCGGCGCGGTCGCCGAGTCGCTGGGCGAATTCGATTCAGTGCTGTTGGCAGATGAGAGTTGGTGGGGTGTGAATTCAAAGACCATGGCTTCGTTTTCGAGTATGGTTGGCAACTCGGGTGCGCCGGCGACAGCGCTGCCCGATTGCATAACACTACGCAATACCATACGTTTGAGTTGGCGGTAGCGATCGTACAATGGACGTGCTGCATCGCGTTCGTCCTTGGTGCCGGGGCGGCCATAGAGTGACTCGAAATAGAGTAGGCCATGCTGTACAGCGCTCTTCTCTTGCACCAGCTGATCGGCGTTGAGTTCATCGAGCGATTCGGAGCGATTGGTGTCCTCACGCTTGTCGGAGAGGCTCTGCAAGTAAAATGTTCGATAAGTAAAAAGGGATAAATCTGGTTTATAAAAAATCATAATTAATTATATAATTGCTTGGAGAAGCTAGTATAAAATTGCTTTGTGTTATGTAAGCTAAACTTTTCTCAGTCCAGTAGTCAGTTGCAAACTGAAAGCACTAACCATAACTCAATTAACAAATTATTTTCTAACAAACCTTACTCTTTCGCCCTCAAACATTAGCAAGTCTAACTTAGAAATAGTCAAGTCATCCAATTTGCAATTTTTAGATTGTCAATAGTGATGATAGAAATTGTTTTGGAAAAGCTGATATTCATGATTGCTCCCTGCGAATTAAATCGAGGAATAATATATAAAACTAAAACAGGTGTTTCACAAGTTCAGTAGATGTACTTATGTCCTCATAACTATGTTCCATAAGTTCATATTTACGTCTAGAACTGAGTGTTTCAGAAGTTCAGTTTAGACAACTGTCTTGATAAAGGAATTTCTTCATACTCATGAAAATTGTTCATCTCTGTACCTTAGTTTTCGAACCCATACTCATATATCATCACTTAGTGGTTCATAAATTTCGAAAAAATTAAAATTAGCTCTCATTTGCGAGTAATAAGATTTCAAGCCAACCGGAAAATAAAATCATGACAATCTATAAAAAATTTAATTTACGCTGATTCGCCAACAATTCTCGTGTTAATGAAAATTTTTTCCACAACCCACAAGAGAGACACCCCATTTATTGCTATTTTCATATTCACCTAATTGCCCTTCAGTGTGTGCTACGTCAGCCAGTCGGCGTTTGATGAGCTCTGAATTTGCAGCACAAAGCAGATAAATTTACGACAAATTTTTGACAATTTTCACAATTTGTTGACATTTATATTTAGCATTAATCAGGCGGGTGAGCGAAGCTACCAGCAAGCTAACTATGTAAATGAATCTAAACGAATGCAAAAGCGGATCACGAGTGAAAGAAATACAAAAATGAAATAAGATAGCAGAAATGTTACAGACAATACAAAAAAATTATCGAAGCCACAAAAAGATAAGTAAAACTGTAAAACAAAAACTAACAAGCTCAACGCGCGCCAAAGAAAATTGCGACGCAAATATGAAATGAAATATTCGGGCATGAATCGCATGCACTGTTGTAGGGAATGGCAAAAAACATTGATAAATAAATATAAGCAATAAGCTTAAAAACCTTTCACTCGATTCCCCGCTATGTTTAAGCTCTGCTCTCTTATCACAAAATTTACTTATGAAAGCAACAATAAAGTTATACAATTTAATTTGATATGAGAGAGTATGTGGATGCAAAATTAAAGTGCTTAAAACGCTTGCTTTTTTTTTGTATTTGATTATGCCAGTTTAAGCGATTTATACCAGTTGTTTGTGCGAAACGCTACTTTGACAATGTGAAGATAGCTAGAAGTTGACATTGAATTTTATATTTCTCTATAAAAGCAGTAACACTTAAATGAAATGCATAAACACTAATTACTTTTCAGCAATATTCTAAAAAACCCACTTCTCATTAGACAAATGGTAATATATTTTGAATACCCGCTTAATGCGACAATAATAATAAATGGATAAGCCTTACAAATGTTTTTCATACATTAACTAATGCAAAATGAATAGTCACGCCCACACTCCTTTTGTAAATACCGCTTCAAAATATTCCATTTAAAAGTCATTCAATTGTCTTGAGATTTTATGTGAACTTAAAATTTCTATATTTTTTATGGGCCTTTTAACAAGTGCTCAGAAAAATAGAGAGTAGAATAGCGTCATTTTTAGACATATATTATGAACTAATTTGCTTTGGTTAGATGTTAGTAAAATTATCGAATTTTCACAAAAAGATAATTAAAGCTGTCTTAAAAAAGTTGAAGAAATAAATATTAATTTCTTTTCGAATATATATATATATTTTTTAAATAATTTTAATAATAATAATAAAATTGATGACGGCTTAGAAACTTGTTTTTAGATAATGCAATACTTGAAAATGACTTGTTTAAATTTATTTAATTTTAATTCTATAATGTAATTTTCATGTAATTTTGGATTTCAATAATATTGATCAATATTTATAAAAACTTTCGATAATATTGATCAATATTTTTTATTACGAACAATTTCAATAATATATTCTCATACTAAGGATTTTAATTAAATTGATTAATTGAATGATACCTTCAATAATATTGATCAATATTTTTTTTTTTATTATGAACAGTTTCAATAATTTTATTTTCATATCTTGGATTTAAATAATATTAAAATACATAACTTCAATAATATTGATCAATAAATTTCATGTCAAAAAATTCTTTATAAATTATGTTTCTTTTTAGTAAAATTTCTCGAAGTTTGTTCAATATCAATCATACAATGTTCAATAATATTGATCAATATTTATATCCATATATTATTCTATATTTAAAAACCATGAAAATAAATAATTATAATATAACAAAATTGGTTGCTATTACGAAAACTGTTAAATTAACACCTTTCATAAGATTGAGGACTACGGCTTTGGAGATTCAAAATTAAAAATCAAATGGCAATAATAAAAATTTCATACTACTAAAAATGCAAATCTTTACAAGAAAAAATAGCTGTTGACTCACTGTCAAGTATTTAGAGACAGACAGAAATGTATTAGTCTCGCAAAATCTCTGCTAAAATTGTACACAAGTCGTTGAGCAAAAAATTTACCGCGTAAGAACATGCCAAAATGTCATTTTTAAAAATATCACGCTATATGCGCAAAATATGAATCAAAAGCGGACTGTAGCAGCAACAAACAAATTTAAGATTTTCGAAATCAAAATTTACGAGCCAAAAGTGGCTGTCTTTATGCCAAATCGTCTCAATATTTGTATGTATATTGGATAAAGAATATGAAATGCAGTTGAAATTAGAATTTTTAAGTGCTTCTATGGAATATATTGTGCTACATTAATATGTCTGTTATATAGAAGATATTTTGTTTGGCTCATTGCTTTTATTACATAATTTTATGTGCTTCTTTATTTTTTAACAACCGTCTAATGACAAATGGTTTCGCAATTTCGCTGTTTCATCGTCGCACATTAATTATGTGGTTGTTGTTGTTTTTTTATATTTTTATTTTTGTTTGACATTTAATTTTAGCAACGTTTAAACGCTTGGATGTGCGGCGTTTACACGTGACGTAGCGCGCAGTTGCGTTTTTGTTGCAGTTTTTTTAAGTGTTTTTTAAATATACTCGTCAGCGAGTGGGCGTGTTTGCACATTTTCATGTGTGTTAGTGTGTTTATTCACGTGCGTTTCGCTTTCGTTTTGAGTTTTACAGTTGTCATTTTTTATAACTTTTCTTTGTTTATACTAATACATATGCATAAAGTGCACCATATAAATAAATGAGATATATTTATTCACGCGGAAAACAAAACGAGCTGTCTGGGTCTGCAATAAAGCATTTATACATATGTATAAGGAGAAGAATCTGCAAGCAGACGACTTAAGTAAACATTCTAGAGGCAAACGAGAACTATTTTTGGTGAATAAGTGAGATATAAATAGACAAGGGTAGAATTCTTCAAGAGTATAAAATCGCACAGAGCAGAAAGGTGACTATTGACATTTAGGTTGTTGTTGTAACAAATATTTTAACTCATTCCTTATATAAATTCCATACATTGTAGACTCGTCTCTGAAAAATCAACCCCTTACAAAAGCTCCCTAATTTCTCTATACCTTCTTAAAATATGTATGTTATCTATAAAGCATTATCTTACCTGCTCAATCTCCTGCAGAGTTGCCTTCATTTTCTCCAACTTCTTGGCCGCATCCATGCCACCGCTCACCTTCATGCCGAGCGCACCCATTGGATCGACCTTTAGCTCTTGACGCTCCTTACGCAACTTATTGATCTCAGCCAAGATGTTCTTCATGTATTTGTCGTTCATGCGCTCCGCCTGTGACGGCCGATAGCCCATGCGCATTTCATAAGCCTCTTCGAGCTGCACCAGCTTCTTCTTTAAAGCTGTGAGACGTTTATTCACCTGCTTCAGACGCTCTTCGGGCGATTGGAAGGACATCATAGCGGGTATGACTTGTTCCATCACATCGCGCGAGGTAAAGGCACGGAAAGTGCTGAGTGAGTCCATGCAATCCATGTCGTCGTCGAAACGCTGCGCAGCGGACTGCTTGTGAAACTGTTGCGGATATGGCATCACCTTGGAGAGCTTGGCGGCCGTGTCGAGATTATCGACGGGATGATGGCGCACCGGCGCATAGCGACGACTTAGCATCGGTGTGGCATCTTCGGGTACGCTGCGTCCCCAGGGGAGCGCCTCCTGTGCAGCGGTTAGCGGCACGCTGTTGTAGGCGCTGCAAATGGCGCTCGTGCGTTTTACTGATTGCACAGACGGCGCTGGTTTATTCTCCTTGGGCGCGGCAGTTGCGATGCCGTTGACGCTTTTGAGCTGCAATTGGTTTGAGGGCGCCGCGCCAGTCGGCGCTGGAGGCTGTGCGGTTGACGCCGCTGACTGCTTTTGTGGCTGCTGATGGAAGTCAATTAGATTATTGTCATTGTGGTCATTGGTGGTTTTCTCATTGCCGCTGCCATTGCTACTGTTGCTGCTGCTATTGGCGGTGGAGCCTTTCTTGCTAATGAAACCGCGTCGTTCATACTTCAGTGTTGACAAATCATATTTGTAGGCGGAATTCTCGTCAAAACGCTTCGATGTGGCCAGATACTTGCTAGCCGCGCTGCTGCTGCCGCCACTGGCGCTGCTCTTCTTCACAACGCCCACCTTGCGGCCGGGCGGCTGGCGCGACTTGCACGAGCGCTCGCTGCTGCGACGGCGCTCATGCTCGCACTCACTATCGTCGCTGTCGCGATGCTTGCTGCTGTTACCGTTAGCACCATTGGTGCGTATGGGCGAGAAGCGCTGCGAGCGCGCCGGGCTAGTTTCGTAACGTGAGCGGCGCGTCATATCTTTGGTAGGACCGGTAACCCAAGAGTCGCGATAGACCGGTGCGTGCGCGGTGTCTTCCTGCTGCTGTTGTTGTGTTTGTTGTAACTTCTGACGATTAGCTAGCGCGCCGTCGTTTTCATTCGCGGCGTTTTGCTTTTGCTGTTGCGTTTGACGCTGCTTCAAATCAGCGGCGCGACACTCGGCGGCTTCGCGTAACTCTTGTTCGTAAATAGCATACGAAGCGGTCTTCTTGAAGTCCTCCGATGAAACGCGCCTTATCACATCCGCGCTTTTATTCTCCTTCAACCCGTTACCGCCGGCATTAAGCGCATCCGCACTACCGACCGTCGCCGCTTGCTGCTCTTGCGTGAGTAGCTCTTCGCTGTTGGAGCGCTGTAGCTTACGATCCTGTGTCACTGATGAAGTGCTGTCAAGGCGCTCTTTACGTTTACGCGATTTCTGCCATTCCAACGGATTGATCACTTCGGGTAGATATGTTGAACTAAAACGTGTTGTTGTATTTGTATGTGTGCCGTTATTATTATTATTATTGTTGTTGTTGTGGTTATTAATGCTGCTAATATTGATGATATTATTGTTATTCTGCTTGAGTGTGCTGGCGACCAGGGCTAGCGTGTTGTTGGTCGTTTTGTCGGGACTGGCGAGTGTGTGGTGCACGCACTCAACACTGTCGACGCCCTCCTTATGTGCGGGCGTATTTGCCGCCGACGACGAAGAAGAAGACGATGATGATGATGAAGAGGAGGATGATGAATTACTGTCACAAGATGCTGTCGATGAGGATGAACCAGTGAGACGACTGAGGTCGTCTTCGCTTAGTCCTGTGGTAGGATGGCGCATGCCGCACTGCAAAGGAGGAAAAGAAAAAGAAATATTAGTTTTTTTAATTACACAGAAAAATAATAATCAATATATATGACAAATTACTATTCATTTATTTAATATAATTAAAACTACAACAATAATCGCGCTCAAATGTGCTTAAGTCGGATCAATATGATACATTTTGTGTTGTGGCAAAAAACTGTAGAATCGCGTGCAACTAAAAAGCTCAAGCTAATAGCCATTTAAAGCGTTCATTTAATTATAATTTAAACACAATTATACTAAAATCCGCTAATTGCTTTACACAACTGCTGTATATGAAACTAGCAATGGTGCGCGCGGGCGTATGAGTAACATTTTAATAATTCATCATCATTCAGTTTTTTTTGCGCTTAAAAGCAAAAGCTGGAGAAATATACAATGCTAATTAACTGAATTGTGCAAAACGCATTTAATTTATTTAAATATTCATTTTTTGTTTTGCTGGCATATTAATGAAGATTTTGTATAGTATATGTACATGTTAGCCCAATGCATTCGCTTAATTGTGCTTATGGCGTAATATTATAAAATTTCAATTGCTTTTGGATCTAGCATAAGATAAGCTAAACACTTAATAATACATCGAAATTATTTAACAGCTATTTTCCAGCTATCGATTTCAACTAAGTGAAGTGGCACTTTTAACTGACTACATAAATATTTATATACATACATATTTGTATGTACGTATGTTTATATACATATTTATGTATTTGATTAAGTTTAACAATCCATCAAAGGTGTCTCAGCCTTATTATGATTCATTTCTTATCAGTAATTAGTCTTTTGTGTGTTTAGGAAGTAAGCATGTTGTGAAGAACACCATTTTATAACGATAAAACAAAGGTAAGTGAAAAAAAAATTAAAAATCTTATAAAAAAAAATACAATTTTAGTTAAATTTTCCTTAATTTTCAAAAACTAATATTAGTTCTTGCTTTTGTAGAGAACTAGTTACCAACTAATGCTTTAATTACAACTTTCGGATGCGTTTGATACAAAAAAATATTTGTTTTCGTTATATTGCTGAAATTTTAACAAGAAAATTCTTAAATAATATGCAAATACACAAATTTGAAAAAATATGGAACTAGTTACAGCCTAGTTACAAAATCATGATTTTAGGAGTAGTTCCAAAAAGTAAGCGTATTCACTGAAATGTACATAATAACATTAATTTTTTTATATTTTAAATATTTAGCCTCATTAAGGCCTAATTTAATATGATTTTGAATATGAAAGCAACACAGCACCACAATGTGTTACATAAACTGACTTTTATTAAAAATAAAAATTAATAATCATTTAAAAATATAAAAAAAAGTTTACCAGAAAGTATGTGATGAGTCTCGGTGTCATTTTGTTAAATGTAAAATACTTGTCTTCAAAATACTGTAAAACTTTGCTGTCTCTGTTTAACCAGCTATTTTAGAGAAAATATTTTCCTTATATTTCTCTTGGAATGTCTTTTCCAATCACTTTATCGCTAATCACCAAAAATATTCAAAACGTTATCTTGGCTGCTTTTGAAGACCGCACGCTCGTTAAGTTACGTTTTTCTTTTATCAAAAATACGCTAATCACTGATTGCCTTCAATTGAATTCAATTATTTCGTCGCGCACAATTTGAATGGCAAATGATTATTTACAATTTGGTATTCTTTACTGTTTTTCTTTTTTGTACAAGTAGGTTCGCTAAAGAAACCTTTCCGCTGTGCGACTGTGTTTGGTTTCAGCGTTTGTCAAAGTGCCGTTGAGCGCGTTCCCAAGTGGCACTCCAGTTGTAGTTTTGGCGGAGGAAATTATTCACAATTTTTTCCCTAACCATTCGATTAACGTGCATAGACGTTTCAAATAAAATTATTTTTAAAATTTTATTATTTTTTCACAAATTTTTAATGTTTTTAAACTTTTTTCACTGTTTGGCTGTTTACGGTATCACTACACAAAATTGTTGTGCTCTTTGCGAAATCTGTTTCACTAATAAATTCATTGCCGCGGCGGCAGGCCATATTATATATGCGAAAAATTGCCGCCGCGGTACACGCTCTAAAGCCGAAAAATGTTAACCACTGTGTACCCAAGAGCGCATCAGACATTGTGTACTCATATTCATGTTTATCTTTAATATCTTTGGAGCATTGCGCTCAACGCGCTCTAATTCAAGTGACGTTGGCAGTGAGCGGCAAAAGGTGATCGCGTGTGATCGGAGTTTACCGCTCAGCAGCGCTACGTAAATATGACATGCCGGCGGTTGTTGTGAGAGCGGTTAAGTTCATTGATAAACCGATTGCCGATAACGTACAAAAACGCATTGGACGGGTGAATCAAAGCCGCCTACTCAACCTACTCACGCTACACAAGCTGGTTGGATAAATCACAGCGTTGAGTAAAGCGGCGTTCAGAGTGCAGGCCAGACTATTCTACGTCATTCGGTAGCAACTTCGTCATGCGCTGAGAGTGAGAGTGGTAACTGATAAAAGCGTGAAATATTTATCCAACGTGACGCAAAATATTTGTGAAGCACAACGAATGTAAGTGTTTTGAAAACTAAAAAGTGATGCCAGATTGGTTGTATGGAAGCTGAAGTTAAATGCTTCATTTATTAAAGATAAATAGTTGTTTAGTATAGAATTCTAGGAAATATTTTAATTGCGTATTTTTCTGATTAAAAAATAATAATTTTTAATTAATTTATGTCCGATCTAAAGTCAATAATTTGTCGCGAAATCATTGAGAGTCGATGGCTCAAATTTTAAGTGTTTTGTTATAAAAACGTAGAACAATATTTAAAATAGTTTTCAACGTCCAACAAAAATATTTTATTGAATAATAGAAAGTATATAAAGACACGCATTGCAATATATGGTCCAAAAACCCACTCACAAAGTTTAGATTTCTTAACTTTGGCATCTCTCTCACTGCTATCAATACTTTGAGAGACGCTACGAGCGAGTTTAATTTAAATCTCACAGATGCTCTTCCAAGTTCACACAAGCTTTTTTACACACTCTCATTTCACTCACAATTAATTTTAAGTGCCTCTCTCTCTCCCTCTCTTACCTGCGCTCTGAAAGTCTCTACGCCATCGATTGTCAAAATAAACACTGTTGTGATTTTCAATTTCATACACTGTTTACTTTAGGCATGTATGTACAATATATTGACAAATAAAATTTATGTAAAATTTGTGTTTTTTCTCAACAAATATTTATGCAGTATTTTTAAATGTAGTGTTAAAAGTTGATCAAAAATAGACTTCATGTTATTTATGACGTTGAATTTTATTGAACCGCGCATACGAATTTGATTAGCATGAAATAATATGGGGTCAATAAAATCGAAGTTCGCACGACGACGTCCATTAGACCAATAAAAATGAAATCAGTAAATATTAATTTCTTCGTTAAACACAAATTGCAAACGAATTAAAAATTATGGCACAATATACATTAAGACATAGCAATTTGTTTGTATGAAGAAAGTCACGCGTTTGGCACTGAGTAAAATTGAGTAATGGCTATAAATAAAATAACTAGCTGAGCACAATATTGTTAAGAGCCATTAGAAGACACGTTTTTTCATAAGAGCTTTGAGTAGACATTTCGGGAACGGTAATAATGTTAAGCAATTAATAGTGCAATTAAATCATAAACGATGAGTTTGACAATAAATATTGTAGTCATAAACTAGACTGTTTACTTTTAGTGATAGGTGTTGGAAAAAGGGGCCAATCATAAGAAGATACGTATATTTTGTAGGAATCAGCAGCGCTTTAATAATATTTTCTTTAATTAATGTCTGCTTTTGATTTATTATTTTTTACAAAATTTTATCAAAATTAATCCAATAAACCAATTTGGAAATATTTTTTTTATTGACAAAACGGAGCAACTCAGTGGTATATTGACTCGTATTAAGAAACCGTTTAAAATGATTGCGTTTACAGAAGAATAATAAAAACGTTTATTACTATTTTTCGCTTCATAAAAATACAAAAAATAGAAAGTGAAAAATAATACTAAAAATGCACTTTGCACCACTTCAAAGTTTCACAAGCACTTAGAATGAAAGTAAAACGTTGTACTTTGTTAGCAATGTTGCATAAGTGCTATATAAACATTTCTTTTTCCATATTGACTACCAATTCTACACTAGAAATCTTTCGCTCAACACTTTCTCATGAGTCATACACAACATTAACGGAGAGTGTATAGAAATTCTTTTTTATTTGAAGTCTATTTATAACAAGTAAGGAAGGGCTAAGTTCGGGTGTAACCGAACATTTTATACTCTCGCAATTTATTTATTTAACTTCATTTATATTATATAATACACAATTTGACCCACGTATTCGTATATATTGTATAAAGTCCATTGAAAGTTGGAAACCATAATATTAGGTTAGAAGCACCGAGGTCCTCGTGTTCGATATATGGGGCATTAAAAACCTATGGTCCGATTTCGGCGATTTTTAGAATGGGGCTGCCACACTTTAAACATAGTATTTGTGCAAAGTTCTGCACCGATATCTTCACTAGTACTTACTTTATATATTGTAAAGTAAACGATTCAGATCGTCTTCAAAGTTCTGGTATATAGGAAGTGGGCGTGGTTGTGAAGCGATTTGTCCAATTTTCACAACATATCATTGGGATGTAAAGAAACTATTACAAAGCAAGTTTCATTGAAATCGGTCGAGTAGTTCCTGAGATATGGTTTTTGACCCATAAGTGGGCGACGCCACGCCCATTTTTCATTTTGTAAAAAAATCTGAGTGCAGCTTCCATCTGCCATTTCCTATGTGAAATTTAGTGTTTCTGACGTTTTTCGTTAATGAGTTAACCCACTTTTAATTTTTTTCAACCTAACTTTTGTATGGGAGGTGGGCGTGGTTATGATCCGATTTCTTTCATTTTTGGACTGTATTAGGAAGTGGCTAAAAAAAACGACTGCAGAAAGTTTGGTTTATATAGCTCTATTGGTTTGCGAGATATGTACAAAAAACTTAGTAGGGGGCGGGGCCACGCCCACTTCCCCAAAAAAATTACATCCAAATATGCCCCTTCATAGTGCGATCCCTTATACCAAATTTTATTTCCATAGCTTTATTTATGGCTTAGTTATGGCACTTTATGTGTTTTCGGTTTTCGCCATTTTGTGGGCGTGGCAGTGGTCCGATTTTGCAACCTTCCTATGGTGCCAAGAAATAAGTGTGCCAAGTTTCATCAAGATATCTTAATTTTTACTCAAGTTACAGCTTGCACAGACGGACGGACGGACAGACAGACATTCGGATTTGAACTCCACTCTTCACCCTGATCACTTTGGTATATATAACCCTATATCTAACTCGTTTAGTTTTGGGTGTTACAAACAACCGTTATGTGAACAAAACTATAATACTCTCTTTAGCAACATTTGTTGCGAGAGTATAAAAATATCGACGCAACCAACATACGTCATAACGTAAGACGCCAAACACCACGGGTTTTCGTACAATAAATAATTAAGTGTTGCTAATTGAACTCGAAAACATATGCCAGAGAACTTCGAAGGCATGGAGCTAGTGAACTAAATTGTGTGCGAAAAAATTAATGAACCCATCAACCAATTGTGACGATTTTTGGATGGGGGGAATATAAATTAAACTAATTTTAATTCATTTGAAAATTCTTAATATTTTGAATTTTTTTAGATTTCATTTTTTAAATTTTCTCAAACAAAGTATAGCGTATTTCAGATTATTCTTAAATTATGCGACCCTAAATTAGAATGAAAAATGTAGTCTACATTTAAGCGCAAAATATATAATTAAGAAAAGGTTTAGCTAAGTCACATACCAACCGAAATTGCGGTACCAAAGCTTATACTGAGGGATCTTCAAAATTTGTTTTTTAGTCTTCGAATCGCTAAAATTTGTAGACAGAAATCAGGTATATACATCGACAAAATCACGGAAAAATGTAGGCTATATTACAATAGTAGGATGTCCTACTCCACATATATTTTTTGTGTACTTTTCACATTTTCTAATGATTTATGCAAAAATCTCACTCAATTTATGTTGTTAAAGATTGTGCTCGGATGATCACGACTGATCCACTAAAAGATTCGCAATACTCAATTCAAAAAATTTAATTTAAAGAATTACCGGCTCAGAAAATGTAAGCGTATAAGTAAATATGCCATCAACAAGTAATAAGTGTTCATAAACGGTAATTTATCTAATCATTCTATACGTCGACGATCACATAATGAAGTGATCATTCGCCGGCTCTTGAGCCTACGCAATGCAAATGAAACTGGTTACGGCAAGTTGCAAACCAAGTCAGTGACAAGTTCAAGAGGTGTGCGCCAGTTCGCGACATTGACATTGAAATTAACTGATTAAAAAGGCGTGCGTATATTTGTATATAGAGAGGTGTACACGATCAGTTATAAGAGTACATTGTAGCAGATGCAAATTACTGACATATGTATGTATGTAAGTAGCTACAAAGCAGAACAACTTCAACATAAGCCGCTATTTTAAATGTGGCATGTTGACAATTGATCGTGTGATCGCAAGTGATCGCGTGTGACAACGCATACTATACAGTTATTCAAGTCTTGTGACTACAGTTGCTTATTTTATGGGCGTCAATTTTGTTGCTAAAATGTTGTTGTACACTAATTGACACTTTTTTTGAAGAAAAACAAAATCAAAACTCTTTTATTTTGTTGTCAATGGAAATTCCAATGAATCTATTTATAACAGATTTGATCAACATTACAAACTTTGCCCTAAAATTCGGAATATTTTTCGTCTGCGAAAGCGCCATAAATTTGACTTGAATAAATTGGGGCTCATTAAAATTAAAAAAAAAAAAGTTTTATTTAAATTAGTTCAACAAAAAATATGAATGAGCTGATAAGCAAGTTTTTTGATTCAGCAAATGCCGTACGTTTCCATTCATAAAGCTGTTGAATATTAAAATATGCAAAAAAAAAAATAATATTTGAGATGTGTCTGTATGTATTAAATATGCATGAAATTCTCAAAATAATTTATTCTCAAATCATATCAATTGTATATAAGTAGGTGAATGTGTGTGTATACAAATCACATGTTTTCAGCCGCTTTCAATTAATTGTCACATAACCAATCGACGAAGGGGCAGACAGCGACCAACCGGCTGACTGCATAATTAACGAGATCATCAGCAAACCCAGTTCTCGCCTCCAAATGAAATATTTCAGACACATGTTATATAAATTGTTTTAATTTTCTTGCTTTTAACGAGCAATTGAAACACGGATTTGCGGATTCACGGATGCGGTTTACGAGAGTCACGGGAATCCAATTCATTTTTGCCAGTGAAAAATAAAATATAATAAAATTTGCACCGAAATAGATGGGTCGTGTGTCCGCGGCAACCGGTTGGTTTGCTAAAATTCTTTTTAAACAGCAAATACGAGAGCTTGTTTGTATACTTAACTTGTGCTAAGCCACGGCTGGTGCGCGTGGTACAGAACGGCAAACTTTCGGCTTTGCAAGCCATTATTATGGCAAGAGAATAATATTTCTACTATGCAGTGTGATAAATTGCCATGCATGTTCTATTCAACGCCGAATTTTTTTGATGCTAAAGTAGTATTTTAATTTATGATGTGGTCAGGCAACGCACCGTTGCATTTACCGTTTTGAACCGGCTAAAGCTAAAAACAAATTAATTTGTGCGGTCATAAAAATCATTGCTGTTGGGATGACGTGAAATGAATATTTATTGTGAAATGGTGAGGGCATATTTCGCAGATTATACTAAAAATTATATTTAGAGAAGAATAATCCAACTGAATTCCAGTAATTTATAAAAAAATGTGATCAGTGATCCAATAAAGATCAAATCTTCAAGTGATCTTATACGCCAGAATGTCGCTCTGAGTTATATATTATATTATGAGGTTTCTGTTTGATGTTGTCTATAGAACTAAAAAATAAAACAACAATTCTACAAACTACCAACTATGTACTTTGTTCTCGGGGACAGATCGAGGGATATTTTACGAAACATTTTTTAGGATGTTGAGAAATTCGATCGTTCTCCGAGATAGTGATCTTAGTGTGATCTTTGAAAAACCAATCCTTGGAATCCAAATTTTGGGAAAAAGTAAAATTTTATAAAAAATGTGTCAAGCGTAATTTTCCAAAGAACCATATTATTTAAAACCTAATTTTTTTAACAGAATTGTCTCTTGAAAAGAAAAATTATGAAACATTAGGCTTATGTGACAAACATTAGACTTTTAATAAGACCTTCTGAGTGAAATGAAATTGAAATATGTATGTCGGAATAAAGGATACCATGTTTAGAAAATATAAAGTAAATAAAAAAGTGTTCAAAACTAGAGATGTTTAAAAGCATTTACAGAAAATTTTCGGAAACATCTCTTAGAGCTTAGAGTTACCGAAATTG